>HG996493.1:13600000-14200000 GCA_905340225.1 Abrostola tripartita | reverse complement strand
TCGCAGCCGGAACGTTACCAGATTGGAGTCGTTAGTGATGTACCTTTAGTTTATCTAAAATCGTGTGTTTAGTAACCAATGTGAATAATTGCAACTCTAGTTTTGACAGCTGAAAGTACGTAAATAAGAATTTTGTATAATCTATGACTCAAATTATTGCGGTGCTGACAGCCTGACATTAGAAGTTATTACTGATACGTAAACATTTAATTTAAATAAATATTAAACAAGCACAATGGGCAACCGTTATGTGTGTAATATGTAGCTGGAAATGCAGCGCAGTGAGGCGGCGGTGCCTTTGAAAATTATGGCAGGTACGTACTACTTTTAATATAAATAAACATTTAAATATTAAGTGTACAGTATGAGTGTACTCTATGTTCCGAAAATTAAACAACAAACCACACCGTACAAACGGCGACACGATTTATATTTCAATATGTGATCTACCATTTTACGTGAAATTGCGATTGTATTTGTTGACCTATGTAATGTTTAAGATAACCTAAAAGCTTGGTTTTTAAAATGCATTTCTTTAAACTTGACAATTATTTTGTTTCAGAATGTCTTCAATATAGCCTACAATAACCAGCAAAATATGTGATAAGCCACAAATCTGTGACCAAGATTAGTTCGAAAGTTTAACAAGAGTATATTTACATAGCATTTTTTATGGTAATCAATAATTTGAAATCACATAACTTTGGTTTTATTTCCCTTCCACTGTTGAGACTATGTGATTCTTCACAACACAGGGTATCCTAGTATGAAGATCAGTGATATTTATCTGATAATGTAAACCTTTTCTTGATACAATCAAGTTATTATTATAATTATATGATTAAAACCATGATTTTTATAATCAAATAGTTTTATTTGACATTAAATGAGTAAACTAAGCATGTAAATCAAACAATACAGCCCCAGGTGTAGCAGCAGCAGCACACAGCAAGTATTCTTGCAGCAGCTACTGGGATGTAAATAATTCATTGGCCTCTATCCACAAGCATTTCAGATAATATAGTGCCTGCTGTCATGCTTGTCCTAGTTGTAGCAGCAGCTGCACACAGCAAGCAATATATATCTTGCAGCAGCTACTAGGATTTAACGCAGCTTCCTATCAACCAATGAGCATCTGCAAAGAAAAACTCATAGTGCGGAGCGCGCTCGGTAAAGGACGCGCCCACTGCATACGAATATAATAATAATTTAATTATATTCGCGATTTGCGCGGCATAGGCCGACGCACGTTATCATGGCTTTGAGTTCCGAGCAACTCATAGCTAATGAAGTGTTGGCGTTTTTACAACACGCCATCGACACCATGGACGAGATCAGCATCATCCAGATCTGCAAGTCCAATTTTAATGCAGAGGAGATAACAGCTGCGAAAACTCTGCTGTATAAGTCGGTCGGACAGATCGACAGAATGCCATCCCGCCGTAAGGACGACAAGGGTGAGAAGAGTCTTCAGGACATCATCAATCTCCTGAAGACAACGGATCCTGATGACGTGCCGTCGTTTGTGGCGAAAAACTTGAACAAGTTGCCGCCAGTGACATTCGACCACGTAGATGTAACCAGGTTGCTCAAGGACATCACAACCCTGAAAGCCAGCCTGGCGGAGGTAGTGTTGAAGTTGGAGGCTTCGCAAGACACCATCAGTGAGCTACGTGCCGAAGTAAAATCATTGCGTAATTCGCTGGCCGTAAGTAGTTCACCGGAGGTCAATAACATCAACACGCGACGCGGCGCATGCAAAGTTGTGTCAGCAAGTTTCATGAGCGCGACACCTGAGACACAGCCGTCGCCTGCGCCCCGCCCCGCGCCTCCCCCCGCGGAGGTTTCGCCTGTCGTCGTGACGTCTACGCCTCAACGTCACTACGCCGCTGCTGCTGCCCGCCAGCCACCCAAAGCCAGCAATATATTGAGGACCGAGAGGGCTACCGGGAACCCCCGCAACGAACGCCTTCCTAGTGCGGCGCTAACACGTCAGCCGGATGAAGAGGGCTTTACTAAGGTCGAGAGAAAGAAGAAAAGGCCTCTTCGTCACAACCTGTGTGGCACCGCACCGACAGAACATGTCCTGCGCCCCGCTGTTCCTGTGGAGCATGTGTATGTGTCCCGTCTCCACTTCACCACTAAGGCCTCCGACGTGATGGAGTACTTGGAGAAGAAAATGCAGGCCCGGTTTATGGTCGAGAAGTTGGAATCGCGCAACACGGTTAACTTCAACTCGTTTGTTGTACGCGTCCCGACCGATCGACTAGCGGCGATGCTGAAAGAGGAGCTGTGGCCGAAAGGGGTCATATTTAGAAAATTCCGCGGCCGCCGGCGTCCTCCGATTCTCGCAGAACTTGCGGCACACGTCGCGAAAACGTGACTTAGTTATAAGTTTATATTTTTGTATATATGTTAGTCTATAAGGTATATATAATATGGGCCTCTGTAAGCTTTGTTTTAGCATTGTTTTATATTGCCTGAAATAAATGATTATTATTATTATTATTATTATTATTATAATTTAACTATAATCATAAATCAAATTATGTTTCATGATTTCCATAAATTAATATATCTAAAGCAATCACATGTAATGCCTAAACATTGGTCATCAACAATCATGGCAGTCAAGTGCAAAGTTCATTGGTAGTACTCTTCAGAACTGTCTGGTTCTTGGTTTGAGGTGCGTATCATCATTGAAATTGTATACATACATTTTAAGATATCTAGCAGAAGTTTGATTATCCAAAAACCCATTAATATTGTGGAACTCTCTTTATAACATAACATCACATCATCCCCGAAGGGATAGGCAGAGGTATGTAGTAACATTATTTAAAATGTATTAAATTACTCACTATTATAATATTGAAAGTTGTATTGTATCATTTTCTTCATGTTCGGGAGAACACATAATTGCAACATTGTTGGTCTCATCAATACAATCTTACACTGTAGTTTTAAATTTCTTGTAAAATCTGGAAATGCAAATTATTACACAATTATATATTTTTAATTTTCTGATCAGTAAAGTTTATTATAAATATGAGTTACATAGACAATAATAGAAGAATATTATGAATAAATATTTAATTAATATTTGTTACAACTTGTTTATTCAAAGTCATTATCACTTGTTGTATACTTGAATAGCTTTTAAGAAATTGACCTATGACATATTTTTCTTGGCTGACTCTAACAATGGTCTGATAATATCCAGTAACATACAAGGTGATATCAACTAAATGTAAACAATATTTTTGTTATTCTTTGACAATATTGATTTTAGTACTTTGGTAAACTTTTATCACTTAATATTGCGGGTTTACTTGATAGTTATAAGTCTGTTTATACGCTACTAGGTGCATTATTAATTACATGCATAGTTTTCAAGTAACAAGCGAAAGGTTGTGTAATAAAAGTTATAATGGGACTGTTAGTGCCTTTACAGAGAAATTACACAAAATACGTTCTTATTGTAACCTTACCTTGGTTCTTACATCCTAAGTATCATAACGTAGCACGGGTCAGTAGTTAAATGCTTTATCAATCTTCTATATCGCCCAACAAACTGCCGATCACTTATAGCATCACACATGTCTTGTTATAATGTTTTTATTGGTAGATTTAGCCCGATCAACCGCTAAATCGAATTCATGATATCTCTCAAATAGATCCACCCATATTTACACAAGTTTTTCACCCAAAATCAAATTTACAAACGAAATAGTTATGATCCAATCCACAAAAAGTTGCATTGTTCCAACTTTATCCCAACCGTTGGCGTTGCTATTGTTTGACGGCGGTTCGCGTCTAATACTCGTCCGTCTTCGATTCAAGTTGCTGTCAAATCATTAGCGCGATACGAAACACTCAAAAGTGAGTGGTACCAACATCGTTCTAATGTCGTTTGGCTGATAATATTTAACGCGATCGGCCTGCAGGAGGCTGATCGCCTTATTTTAAATGGTGTGCAAACGTCAACGCTAACATACGGGTACATCTGCGATACGCGTTTGGATCCCATTCACGTTTGCAGATTTTGGTATCGCGAAAAGTACAAACGAGAACCACATAATTATCGCAGCCGGAACGTTACCAGATTGGAGTCGTTAGTGATGTACCTTTAGTTTATCTAAAATCGTGTGTTTAGTAACCAATGTGAATAATTGCAACTCTAGTTTTGACAGCTGAAAGTACGTAAATAAAAATTTTGTATAATCTATGACTCAAATTATTGCGGTGCTGACAGCCTGACATTAGAAGTATTTACTGATACGTAAACATTTAATTTAAATAAATATTAAACAAGCACAATGGGCAACCGTTATGTGTGTAATATGTAGCTGGAAATGCAGCGCAGTGAGGTGGCGGTGCCTTTGAAAATTATGGCAGGTACGTACTACTTTCAATATAAATAAACATTTAAATATTAAGTGTACAGTATGAGTGTACTCTATGTTCCGAAAATTAAACAACAAACCACACCGTACAAACGGCGACACGATTTATATTTCAATGTGTGATCTACCATTTTACGTGAAATTGCGATTGTATTTGTTGACCTATGTAATGTTTAAGATACCCTAAAAGCTTGGTTTTTAAAATGCATTTCTTTAAACTTGAAAATTATTTTGTTTCAGAATGTCTTCAATATAGCCTACAATAACCAGCAAAATATGTGATAAGCCACAAATCTGTGACCAAGATTAGTTCGAAAGTTTAACAAGAGTATATTTAAATAGCATTTTTTATGGTAATCAATAATTTGAAATCACATAACTTTGGTTTTATTTCCCTTCCCCTGTTGAGACTATGTGATTCTTCACATCACAGGGTATCCTAGTATGAAGATCAGTGATATTTATCTGATAATGTAAACCTTTTCTTGATATAATCAAGTTATTATTATAATTATATGATTAAAACCATGATTTTTATAATCAAATAGTTTTATTTGACATTAAATGAGTAAACTAAGCATGTAAATCAAACAATACAGCCCCAGGTGTAGCAGCAGCAGCACACAGCAAGTATTCTTGCAGCAGCTACTGGGATGTAAATAATTCATTGGCCTCTATCCACAAGCATTTCAGATAATATAGTGCCTGCTGTCATGCTTGTCCTAGTTGTAGCAGCAGCTGCACACAGCAAGCAATATATATCTTGCAGCAGCTACTAGGATTTAACGCAGCTTCCTATCAACCAATGAGCATCTGCAAAGAAAAACACTTATAATTTAACTATAATCATAAATCAAATTATGTTTCATGATTTCCATAAATTAATATATCTAAAGCAATCACATGTAATGCCTAAACATTGGTCATCAACAATCATGGCAGTCAAGTGCAAAGTTCATTGGTAGTACTCTTCAGAACTGTCTGGTTCTTGGTTTGAGGTGCGTATCATCATTGAAATTGTATACATACATTTTAAGATATCTAGCAGAAGTTTGATTATCCAAAAACCCATTAATATTGTGGAACTCTCTTTATAACATAACATCACATCATCCCCGAAGGGATAGGCAGAGGTATGTAGTAACATTATTTAAAATTTATTAAATTACTCACTATTATAATATTGAAAGTTGTATTGTATCATTTTCTTCATGTTCGGGAGAACACATAACTGCAACATTGTTGGTCTCATCAATACAATCTTACACTGTAGTTTTAAATTTCTTGTAAAATCTGGAAATGCAAATTATAACACAATTATATATTTTTAATTTTCTGATCAGTAAAGTTTATTATAAATATGAGTTACATAGACAATAATAGAAGAATATTATGAATTAATATTTAATTAATATTTGTTACAACTTGTTTATTCAAAGTCATTATCACATGTTGTATACTTGAATAGCTTTTAAGAAATTGGCCTATGACATATTTTTCTTGGCTGACTCTAACAATGGTCTGATAATATCCAGTAACATACAAGGTGATATCAACTAAATGTAAACAATATTTTTGTTATTCTTTGACAATATTGATTTTAGTACTTTGGTAAACTTTTATCACTTAATATTGCGGGTTTACTTGATAGATAAGAGTCTGTTTATACGCTACTAGGTGCATTATTAATTACATGCATAGTTTTCAAGTAACAAGCGAAAGGTTGTGTAATAAAAGTTATAATGGGACTGTTAGTGCCTTTACAGAGAAATTACACAAAATACGTTCTTATTGTAACCTTACCTTGCCATAACGTAGCACGGGTCAGTAGTTAAATGCTTTATCAGTCTTCTATATCGCCCAACAAACTGCCGATCACTTATAGCATCACACATGTCTTGTTATAATGTTTTTATTGGTAGATTTAGCCCGATCAACCGCTAAATCGAATTCATGATATCTCTCAAATAGATCCACCCATATTTACACAAGTTTTTCACCCAAAATCAAATTTACAAACGAAATAGTTATGATCCAATCCACAAAAAGTTGCATTGTTCCAACTTTATCCCAACCGTTGGCGTTGCTATTGTTTGACGGCGGTTCGCGTCTAATACTCGTCCGTCTTCGATTCAAGTTGCTGTCAAATCATTAGCGCGATACGAAACACTCAAAAGTGAGTGGTACCAACATCGTTCTAATGTCGTTTGGCTGATAATATTTAACGCGATCGGCCTGCTGTTTATGAGTTTAAGTTTATTAACTAAATAAAACAAGACCTAAATTACCCTATTTTCAGTGACTCACTGTCCTGAAAACCTATCACAATGCTTTATTTAGCTGAAACGCTATTGGCGAAGTATCGCCGTAACTATCTATTCTAATACTATCTTTATTGTGTATGACTCTTAAGTTAATACAAATAACAATTGAGTGTTGGTGACGCTTCGTCGCGAACAGTATGCAGCCTAGTTTGTACATGCATAATTATTTATTATTTATTGCAATGTAAGAACGATTTTAATGATTATTTCTTTCTTATAGGTGGCTGCTGAACAAGCATTTTCAGACATTACTGCCGAAGACTGGAAGAATTCATGCAAGCACGTAATGAAAATTGAAAAAGAATATTATGACAGAGGTGCGATTATGTATGAACAGATGGAACAAATAGTTATAAATCTAAGAGATGACAGTAGCAGTGATTTGTCAGAATTAGAATATTCCAGTGATTCTGAAGGTGCAGGAAGCTCTAGCCAAAATGTTAGCTTTCCTGGCATTGAATATTTAGACGAAAGTATTTTCGATTCGTCTGATTGATTTTTTTTTATATTATAATAAAACTTCAAACAATACGTGTTCTTTCATTATCCCAATAACCAAACTATTCGTCAATTCCTAACAATCCCACTGTTAGGCGCTCCCTAGACAATGCAATTTTTTTGACGTTTAGCGTTAAAATTGAAGATTGCGCAATGATTTTTAGCGACCAACATTTTAATTGCACAATATTTTAATCGTAATATTGCACAATGTTATTGTAGGTCTAGGGGCCGCCTTGGACTATTCTTGGGGCATTATTATTTGTATGTGGGCCTACAGTGCTGACCCTCTAATAACTTCGTTAATACTGGACATTGAAGCGTTCGAGAGACTTCACCACATCCACTTAGGATTGCAATCATATCCTTAAAAAAACTACCTACCCTTCTTGGCAGTCGGGTAAAAAATCGCCAAGTATCAAAACCGTTGATTCGTAGTATTCTGGGTTGCCGCAGGTGCGATACTGGTGACCTCATTTATTCCACACTCTTTTTTGCCAAGCTGTACCTGTATATGTAAAAATAGGACTAGTTCAAGAGACAGAATATCAGATGGCGACACTGTATCACACTGGGTGACAAAAAATTCTAGAAGTTGGTTCTCTATTCCCTATATAAGCTCTTTATATTATTATACTCTTTGGCAAACGGTAATGTTATGCTTATGTCAAAAAATTGACAATGTCAATGCATGAAAGAATACTTTTAATTTCGTTTGGCGGTTTATTGAAAGTGATAAAACTTTCTAAATAGTTGGTTTGTTGCTTTGAATACATAAAATATTATTATTAAACCTTGAACCATGGTTAGCAATGATTCGAGTGTGTGGTCTCAAGACGAAACAATAAGAATTCTCATAGCTTCTGATATTCATTTAGGTTATTTAGAAGAGCACCCTGTCAGAGGTGAAGATAGTTTCATAGCGTTCGAAGAAGCTTTATCACTGGCTGTTCAATACGATGTTGACCTGGTATTGCTGGGCGGTGACTTATTTCACCATGCGAAGCCATCACTCAATTGTATTTACAAGTGCACAGAGATCATTCGTAAATACTGTTTTGGCGACAAGCCGGTAAGCCTCGAACTATTGTCAGATCAAGCTGTGAACTTTTCGCGAAATGTTAATTATGAGGATCCAAATTTAAATGTGTCATTTCCTATATTATCTATACACGGCAATCACGATGATCCAGTAGGAAGGGAAGGCATAAGCAGCCTTGATATACTCTCAACTGGAGGCCTAGTAAACTATTTTGGCCGATGGACTGATTATACCCATGTTCAAATTTCGCCAGTCCTTTTACAAAAGGGGGATACTAAGTTGGCCCTTTATGGCCTAAGTCATCTTAAAGACCAACGCTTATCGCGTCTATTTCAAGAAAAGAAAGTAGAAATGTTACGTGATGAAGACCATGACTGGTTCAATTTACTTGTGTTACATCAGAACCGAGCTGAAGATAGAGGAGTAGGTAATTTTATCAAGGAAGATGATTTACCAAAATTTCTTGATTTAGTAGTGTGGGGTCATGAACATGACTGTGAAATATTTGAAATGAAAGGTAACAGGGAGAAGGATTACTTCCATGTCATACAGCCAGGTAGCACGGTGGCTACATCTCTGGCAGCTGGAGAAGCAAAGCCTAAACACTGTGCATTGCTACAAATACACAAAAATGATTTCATATTAACCCCTTTACCTTTAAAAAGTGTTCGACCATTTATCTTTAAAACTGTTGTTCTATCTGAACATGATTTGGGGGATGATGATATAAATGAAAGTGAAAAAGTTCAGGAATTCCTTAAATCAAAGGTGAATGAGGCATTAGCAGAAGCACAAAGTCTTCTATCTGGAGATCCCCGCCAGCCAACTTTACCTTTGGTCAGGCTCAGTGTGTTTTATGAACGAGAGGATCAGATATTCAACAGAGCTCGATTCGGACAACATTTTTATGGTCAAGTAGCTAATTCAAATGACATCCTCTTATTAAAGCGGGAGCGAAAAATACGAGAGCGGCGTCAAGGACAAGGTGATGAAGTCAATGTTGCCGACATAGTGGCAGACTCTACAGATGTTGAAACGTTGTTACGTGCTTACTACGAGGCATTACCGCCCGAGCGCCGCCTGGCCGCTCTGCCCGTGCAGCTGATGACAGAGGCAGTGCGGGACTTCACCATCAAGCAAAATGACGAGATTCTTAAACACGCCTTAGAGGCACACAAAAGACGTTGCATTGCTGCGTTGGTTGAATCAAATACCGACACTGACATCGAAGCAATCACAGATCGTCTTCGAGTGCTCCGTGATGAAATTGATTCTGCCGATGCGTCCCAACTTGCGGCACTGAAAACTGCTCCAATTCCGGCACAGATTATTGTCGAGGGCTCGAGCGACGAGGAGTTGGTGAAGCCCGATGTAGAGGCTCACGGGCGCGGAAGGGGGCGTGGGTCGCGCGGCGGGCGCGGCTCGCGAGCCCGCGGGGCCCGCGCGCGAGGCCGGGGCCGCGCCGAGCCCGAGGCGGCGCCCCCCGCGTCGCCCGCGCCCGCCACTCCCGAGCGCCGCACCCCGCGTCGCACGGCCGCCCAGAAGTCCACCACGTGGATTCAAAACTTTGCTTCGAAGGCACGTCGCCGGGATTCATCAGATATCGATGACTCTGACTGAATAATCCTCGCTCTTTTACTATTAACAATTTAGATTGAAACTGTTGTGCTAAGTTAATTTGTACACTATCTTCTTTTTTTTTGTCTAGAGTGTAAATGATACTTAAATAAGTATACAAATACGTTTATAGTCCTTTTTAACTTAACTAAAAAAATATTGCAGAATTACACTAAGTGAGAATTGTAGTTAAGTATATTATAAAAATTATGCTAAGTCTGAATAACTTTCATTGGCTGAATCTAATAATGTTCTATATAAATTCTTTAATACTAGCTTGTATGATAGGAAACACGATTGTGACTTGTAATGTATATTGAATACTATGTAATAAAGAAAACCATTGGTCTATTTTGAAATCCTTTATTGTGGGCTTATTGATCTCACGTGACCAAACACCAAGGCTCTGAATACAAAACAACGGAAATACACACATTTTAACATTGTACAATACATTTTGATGCCTTAATATCTTTGCTGTGATTTTAGACTGCGGGTACGCACACCAGCCCCCTTACCATGAACTCTTAAAACAGGACAGTTTACGTTGAGGAAGCGAGACGCCGCATTACACTGCACATAGCGTCGTCACGCTTCCACAACGTAAACTGTCCTGTTTTAAGAGTTCATGGTAAGGGGGCTGTTGGCTAGTAAATTAATGTTTTTGCGACACATTTATATTGTACATATAATTTTTAGAGCTGTGATAAACGGAACAAAGTCTAGTATGTTAGAGGTGGATAATAATTAGTGGAATGATACTGTAATTCTTTAATCTACCTTCTTGCAGGTAATGCAGAAAATTACTATATCCTACACTTATTATTATTTAAAATTAGCTACCGCGCGCGACTTCGTCCGCGTGGATTTTCAATAACATGTTTTAGTTTTTTGCAAATAACTCTAATCTTCTTTCTAATGTAAAAACTAAGTTTCTCCTTATAACATCAGCTATCTGTCAGCAAAAGTCACGTCAAAATTGGTCTAGCCGTTTCTAAGATTAGCCAGAACAAACAGACTGCTAAAAACTTTAATGTAGGTAGTTTTGTGTTATAATGTATTATATAAGTATACTTTCATATGCATTCAGTAAAAAGCTGTTATTTTGATAATACGAACAGACTTCATGTGAAGATTACTGATGAGGGCAGGAATGGAACTAACACAAACATTTTAAACAGCGAGCACAATTTATTTTTAAAGGGTTGATGCAGAAGGGCATAATAATATAAACACAACAGTAATATATAAACTTTTTATTATGTACACAAGATAATTTGTTTTATTATTAATAATCTTTTTTTCTATTTACTCAAATATTGTGTTTCATTTTCATAGCTACAGTGTAATGTTTTTCAATAATCTTTTGGATGTTATATTATTAATCAAGTTGTAAATTATAACTTACTTTAAACAATCTAATAGAAATACCTAATTTAAAAAAATAATGTAGTCTGAGTTCCCACATTGTATTTCAAATTAAATATTGTCTTGTACAAGATTTATTTAGTAAAGTAGATAGTAGATTCTAGTACTTATGTGTTCACAATGTTTATTCATTCCAAGATAGTAATATTCGTCAAATGTTTAAGTACCTAGGCAACAAATGTTTAAGTACCTAGGCAACAAATGTTTAAGTACCTAGGCAACAAATGTTTAAGTACCTAGGCAACAAATGTTTAAGTACCTAGGCAACAAATGTTTAAGTACCTAGGCAACAAATGTTTAAGTACCTAGGCAACAAATGTTTAAGTACCTAGGCAACAAATGTTTAAGTACCTAGGCAACAAATGCGATAACAATGCCAGGTGGTATTTAAAAAAGTGATTGTGCATTACCTCCTACCTCCTATGTTTATACAATTTTACATATTAGGTATTTTATTCCACACATATCGGTCTAGTTACCTTACCGAATACCAAGCTCTTTTACTTTAGATATTATACACAGTAGGAACGTATAGCGAATAACTATTATTACACTTTTTATCTATACATAATTATAATAAAATCGTAACGTAACGACCCGTGTCTGTACATTCAATATTAAAAAAGAAAAACAATTTATGCACTCTGTATTTATGTTACCGAAGCCAAAAATATAGTTTTTATATTTTTTGTCTCTTTGTCTGTGCGTTTGAACGCGCTAACCTCAGAAACGGCTGCACCGATTTGAATGCGGTTTTCACTGATGAATTGTAAAGCAAGCAAGTTGTTTGATTAAAATTCAAATTTGATTGGTTCACAAACAAAAAAGTTACGGCAATCTTTACATACATGTAATAAAACAGTACGGCTTGGCGTAAAAACTAATTAATAAAATCCGCTCAAACAAAAACATTTTTTTTTGTTTCCGAATGTCCACGCGGATGCAGTCGCGGGCACAGCTAGTATTAAATAATCTTTAAATTGAAACTAAAACAAATATTACATTCGTTGTGTCCACTGCACAGTGCCCAACGACCAATGGCCAGGTCGATGTAATTGTACAGCGCTTTCAAGCTAATAGTAGTGTATCTATTACAACAAAGTTGCTTAAACCTACAATTAAAATTCTAAAATGGAAATATTCATACAGTGGTAGGTATATGTAAGTTTATTAGTTACATACAACAGAGATGTGGCAGGGAAATGAAATTACAGGTATATCGTAACATGCAAGGATCGGAAGAACGATGTAGAATATTGTAATCTTAAAACAGCGATATTATAAAATGGTTCCTTCTTTTTACCCGACTACGGCCATTATAGTAAAACGTTAAGAAATCAGACATCACAATTCGGTGTCATAAACTTTTTATCATTTCCTTCCGTCAGACAGCCAGCAGTCAAATAACAGTGCTTATTCAATTACAATAGCTTATTTATTTATTGGGACCACTAGTTATACAGTAGGTACAGTTCACCTAACGTCGACTCTCAGGTCAACAGTCAGCGTCGAACGAGCGGCGCTTGCGCAGCTGCGGCGGGTCGGGGCCGGCGGGCGCGTGGGCCAGCGTGTGGCGCGCGTGGGCCAGCGCCTGGCGCACGTGGGCCAGCGCCTGGCCCGCCGCGTCGGCCGCGTCCCCGCCGGCGAAGGCCAGCTCGGGCGAGCAGCCCGCGAGCTCCAGCACGCACAGCGGCGCGCCGGCCTCGCGCTGCAGACAGCTGGCCTGCACGTCCAGGCGCAGCACGCCGGCCAGCTCCTGCAGCGCGCGCGGCGGGGACAGCGAGCGCGCGCGCTCCAGCGCCTCTTCTGCGTTCTTGCACGTCTCCTCGTCTACGGAAACGTAAATAGGTCACTCGCTACCACGGGCTGGCGGGCCGGACGTTGCATCATCATCATCATGGAAAATGACAGATACGAGTGGGCTTCGAACCCACGACCTTCGCCCGTCTGTAGCGTTGCTCGTCGGACTGAGCTACGGGGTCGTAGTCCAAGCTTATCATAACGACACTGATCATCATGCCCGCAAAAAATGCTAAAAAAATAAAAATATTAAAATCTGTGGAACTGACCCAGGCGCGCGGCGAGCCCGAGGTGGTAGCTGGCCACCACCTGGCCGAGGTCCGGGCGGCGCGGCGCGTCCTCGCTGTCGTGGTGGCGCTCCATGGCCTTCTCGTGCGCGCGCACCAGCGCGTCCTCCTGCCAGCGGACACCATTCTTAGTATTTCTATAAATAAACCTTACATCAGTCGCGGAACGCGTAGCACAAAATGACTAGCCGCCGAGACCCGAGGCGGACTAGACGAAGGAACGGCTTCACGAAAGTGGAGCTCGACGTACAACGCTGCGCCTCACATCGACCGACCTGCGCGGTAGTTAGGTAGCAACGAGCATTTCAACAGCGACAATAATCGTACAGCTCGATACAACTGACCTCGTTGAAGTCCCTCGTCACCCTGGCCAGGTTCTCCCGCAGGTAGGAGTACAGCTTCTCGGCCGCCAGCTGCCTGGCCGTCTTCTTGGTGGTGGAGGTGGCGAACCGCTCGTGCTGGCCGATGCGCGCGCGCACGGTGAAGTGCCGCAGGTGCGGGGGGCCCGTGTCGCCCACCAGCTCGTAGTCCACGGCCGTGAGGCGGTACTCCTCGCACAGCTCCTTCAGCAGCGCCACGTAGCTGCGCGTGTCGGCCGGCGAGCCCGCCGACACCTGCCGGACCCGGACCACGCGCGTCACGACACTTGCAACTGCCACTTCTTAAATGTACAACTTCTATGACTTAATAAAGACACCCTCACCAACCCCTTACATACTGTTCATACTTATTAGGCGATAGCCACTGTGCCTGACCCTGATCAGTGGCTCACCAACTCTGATATGTAGAGCCTGATCTGGTAATTATATAATTACCTACCTAGACCACCTATTATAAATTTTATTTAAAAACTAGCTGTTGCCCGCAACTTCGTCCGCGTGTATTTCGGATAAAATCCCAGTAGACGATATTTCGTTTTCTCCATACAAATTTAACTTTCAACAGCAAAAAAACCTACCAGGCAGGCTTCTTGAAGTAGTTTAAAAATGCTTTTAATAATTTATTTATCTAAGAATACACTCAGGTACTTTTTTAACAAAACAGCGAAAATTGAATGGTACTTATGGAAGTTACAAAAAGTCTATTGAAAATAATATATAACTGAAGAAAAGACATAAATAAATACGTTGCGTGCGTTTCTGAATTTCTGTACATTAAAACTACTGTAAAAATACCAGGGATAAAAGGACAACCTTGACGACCGGATTGGCGCAGTGGCTAAGCGATTCGACTGCTAGGGGTTGTGAGTTCGATTCCCGCTCGGGATAAAAATTGTTGTGATCCGCCGATGTTTGTTTCGAGTCTGAGTGTTTGTGTATGTGATATTTCATGTTTGTGAAACGCACAATTTATTTAAGAAAAAGGAACCCATAAAATACAACCCTTTTTTATTATTTTGGATGTTTTGTCTGTTTGTCTGTATGTTTGTTACGGCATCACGTAAAAACTACTGAATAGAATCCGCTCCAACTTGGCAAATATGTTCTTTAAGGGCCGGTGGGTAACATAGGCTATATATTATCACGGTATTTGCAATAGGGGATGAGCAATATTTAATTATATCTTTGTTCGTCTACTATTCACTGCAGGATTAATAAAAGACAAAACCAAAAGTTGAAATATGTAGCTTAGTTACAGATGAACCTCTGAAGTGGAAATCATCACGCTATATCCACAATGAACTCAGCTGTATATTATGACATGTATTGAAACGTCTATTTTAACTAATATGTCAAGTATCATCGTAGCGTGGCGGTTAAACGACAGCACTGCGAGTTATTAATACTGAGTTCAGTCCTTGCTAAAGGCTTTTCTTTTTGCATTAGCTTTAATTTCTTTTTGCATGTTTTTGGACTTGGAATAATAATAATTATCATCCAAATACAATTTTAGTAGTCCAAAAACATGCAAAAAGAAATTAAAGCTAATGCAAAAAGAAAAACCTTTAGCAAGGACCGAACTCAGTATTAAAAACTCGCAGGGCCGTTAATTATATATCTACCCTGACGGGTTAGTACTATCTGAGTGACGTCACGTCGGAATTAATATGGCGAATGGCGTTTAAGACATTTAAAGAACAGATTTAAAACGACGATGTTTACATTTGAGTTATAAAAACAAAATAGCATTTTTATGAATATATCCGTTTCTTATTTACTGTTTACGAAATCTATCATATAAATGCATTTTTATATTTTTTCTCCCATGGTGTAAAATACCCTATTGAACATGGTCCCGTGACAGCAGGCTGTGAAAGCAGCTAACCAGTGGGTCTCCGTGCATAGCAGCAGCATTGCCGAAGGGCGGCGGCACCGCGATGCCGCGTAGGGACAGCTGCTGCAGCATGAGGCGCGCCACCTCTTGCTTGGCCTCCTTCTTGGAGCGCGCTGAGGCAGTCACCAGCACGCCACACGCCACGCAGCGGTAGTCGAACATAGCCTGATGCTGCGGCCCGGACTGCAACACAAGCGTACTGGTCTTAACTCACCCAAATGCCACATTAACTACAGACTATGACAGAGGTTACAGAAAGTATTAATTAATTAGGTTTACCAACAGTTGTTCCAGTATTAATCTCACAATATATACAATGGTATCAATACACATAAATAAAATTTGAGTATCAGTTTGTAACATCAAAATGTATACACGATACACATAACAAAATTGAAATTATATTTTTTTTGCCAGTGTGTTTGTTCCCGCAAATTTCCGAATCCGACACGGCTAGACCGATTTTGATGGGACTTTCACTGGCAGATAGCTGATATTATAAGGTCTAATAAATGTTGCTTTCAATTTCAAAAATGTTCAGGGTTCCGCGGGAAAAATTAAAAACCATAAAATTGTTACCAAAATTGGATTCAATTAAGTAAATTGGCTTACTGCTGCTACGTACGGGTTTTATAATCGAAATCCGCGGGGACGAAGTCCGGGGCATAAGCTAGTTGTGCACGACGCCCTAATAGGGAATATGCATGTAATTTTTATATTTATTCATACGATACCTTACATCTTTAAATAATTGTCAAAAAAAACAGCGCCAAATAACGAAAATTTAGCGAGAAAAGAAATGTTTTAAATATCATCCTACGGCCACTTTAAACGCCCGCCATTTTGGCTCGCTTGGCGTGACGTAAAAGTCGCAGTATCAAACAACCACAGGCCCCGCGTTCAGCCATTTTTCCTTTAAGTGCACTGTGTCCATCAACAATACGTACGCTCCCCCCTGCCGCCACTTTACACCCGCTTAATGTTGCTAGGTTAGGAATGGCAGTTACTACTTCTGGGGTAAATGACGATGTTTTGGGTATTGTTATTTTATGATTTCTATAAGAGGTTATATATATATTTAATTTAAAAAAGATATATTATAATGCAATAGTTTGAAATTCTACCAATAAACATGATATGACATTACGCCTGTATTTTTATCAAATGGGTATTCTTATAAACTGTATTTCTAAAAGGCATTAGGTATATAGTATACCCGCATTTCGTAATTTATGGTATAGGTCCTGGGACCAATAGGACAAATAAATGTAGGTGAGGTCAATACATTAAATAATATTAATAGCTTAATGCATACACGAAGTGCAGTCGTGTAATAGGGGGCGAGCCTATTGGCATGGACTAGATACAATTCTAGACTCCGTATTGCTATCCAATGACAGTGCTCAAACTGGTAATCAAACTCAACACCTAACGCACCCAAAAACATAGTTCGTTCTCCTTTTAAAAATTTGTGCTAAAATGAGTTTATAAAAAATCGTGGGGTAAAATCTCAACCAAATACTTGCAACACTGACAAAATGGCCGCTTGGTTTTATTTAACAATCACTACAATTAAAATTATTCAATATTTAAATAAAAGGACATATTTATGTGAAATGTACAAATTAAATATAATCCTAACATATTTTTGTATAATTCCGTCCGCAGTTTTGCACATTTGCATTACGCAGCTCGGCATAATTGAATTAAATGTGCAGCGTGTAAAACGTTCCAGCGATGCGCGCGATCTTTGTGAACTAAATGTCAAATCGTTCAAATACCCTACTTCGGCGTAATTGGTGTGGTGTCATTTTTGTGTGCGTTCACGGCTTCTGGTTTGTTCTGTATTCTGAGCAAACAACTAGTAAGCTGTAAAATTATTGTGATCTGTATCTTAACAATGTTTTGTATTTTGCGTCTATTATAACACGAAAAATAACATAAAACCTACATATAAGTACTGTATTAAAGTACATACATAAATCTAAAATACACTTTCGATAGCGTGTACATGTGACAGTTAGCGTTGCGTACCAGCTACTTTAAAATTCCCGCTCATTTGTGGAACTTTTGAATAATTATTTTCCTAATCAAAAAGTACATAATCATATAAAAGCATAAAAATAATAAAAAAAATAAAAATGTTTATTTCATCACTTATTTTGTTTTACATAATATAATTTGGACCATCCTTTTAAGCAAGGATTTGCTTGTGATAGGATGTTCCGCACTTCCCGTTTTGCACAACCTGATAAATGATTGAAATAATTTTAATATAATAAGTAAAAAGGAAACTATATGAATTAAAGAAAAGACATAACGCACAGTGAGTATAGATATGTGTGTGAGGTATGTGTGAATATGTACGTGTATATGTGTGTGTGTGTGTATGAATGAGTGTATGTGTGTGTGTATGTATGAGGTTGTGTATATTTCATGTGTTCGAGTCTGGTTCACTGCTGTTTGATTATTGCACAGTATTAAGCAGGCGTTCCACTTCCTCGTAGCTCTTGGTTGATAGCCATTGAGTAACGCCTTTTTTACAGTCATGGTATGTCAATGAATATATACTTATTTCCGAGTCTAGTAGGTTATATAAGCGTGAGGATTGTACTGCATATTGTCTTGAAGCAAATTTTGATTTAACTGTAGTTAGGGTAGCTACTCTACGCTTTCGTCTGGTGTTAGTTTTAGAAGAAACAAAGGGAAGGGATCTATGTTTTTTCAATATAATTTGGAGGACATACAATTTTCTTACCGTGAGGAGCTTCGAACAGAGGTAAAGGGTTTCAGTAGGAAATTGGTAGGGTTTGAAAAACATGACTTTAATCAAAGATCTCTGGGCTCTTTCAAGTTCTAAAAATTTTGTTTTTGTTGCTCCTCCCCAAATGGGGAGGCAGTAAGAAATGACTGACTGTGCCAGCGAGATGTAGATTTGTTGAAGGAGAGGCTTTGCGGTTACATGCCGGAGTGTTTTAAAGGTCCAGATTAGTTTTCGTACTCTGCTCATTATCAGTTCTGCGTGAGTATGCCAAGAGAGTCTTTGATCGATCATCACACCCAGATATTTTGTGGTAGTTACTTTAACTATAGGCAAGCAGGAGCAGTTGGTGTTTGATAGGTTACCGCAACTGTGGATTTTAATTTGATAATTATGGGGGGGTTGAGTACGGTCATACATAGTGAAACACATGTAGTTAGTTTTACTGATGTTCAGGGTTAGAAGATTACTGTCAAGCCACACAGCGATTGTTGATAACCCCTTTTCTGCTGATCTTTTAACACTATCCCATGAGTCTCCGTAAAACACAATGGCTGTATCATCTGCATAGGAGAAGATGTGTGCTCGTTCAATACTCATGCCACAGAGGCAATTTATATAAATAAGGAACAGCGTTGGGCCGATCACACTACCTTGTCCCACTCCATAAGTGACTGTTTCTTCTGAACTGGTCAATTGACCTATTTTTACCACATGTTTTCGCTCACTAAGGTACTCTTTGAATAATTTTAGGGGTATACCCCTCACACCAATGTTTTCAAGCCTGTGTAGAAGTGTAGGGACAGAAACCGTATCAAAGGCTTTCTTGATATCCAGGAATATAGCCAGACACTTGGAACCACTATCTACTTTTTCAGTCACTATGGAGGAAAGAGCCAGAACTGCATCCTCTGTCGATTTTCCCTGTCTAAACCCAAATTGAGATGGTGAAAGTATATTAAGTTTATCTAGATATTTAGTCAAACGCCGGTTGAGTAACTTTTCAATTACCTTAGACAAGGATGGAAGTACAGATATTGGTCTGTAATTTGATGGATTTGTTTTGTCCCCGCCCTTATACACAGGTGTTATTAGGGCTCGCTTTAGGGCTGTGGGAAAGATACCTAATTCAAAACAGAGGTTGGTGAGGTGGGTTATAATTGGAGCAAGATATTGTTGCGCTATTTTTATGAAGCCAATTGGAATTTTGTCCCAACCAGGGGCACTGTCTGATTTTATACTCATGAGGACGAGTCGAACTTCATCAGGATCTGTATTTAACAGCATAAAGGATGACAATGGAGGAGCTCTTGTGAAAAATGAATTAGAAGATGTTTGTTGAGTAGATCTACTTGTAATGTCATCAGCAAGAATCTTTCCTATAGTGGAGAAGTACTTATTTACTTTATTTAAAGACTCACTAGGTGTAGCGGCCATATTTAGTAGTTCAGTATTTTGAGTTTTAGGGGGTTTTCGCTGGGTGATATTATTTATAGTCTGCCATAGCTTCTTAGGGTTTTTGCTTGCTTTTAATAGTTGGTCTCGATCGTATTTTCTTTTTTGTTTTTTAATAATGCAATTACAAAAATTACGGTATCTTTTAAAGGTAACTTTCAAGATGGTATTATGTGGGTCTGATCTTAACTTCTTTTGCATGTTGTTTCTGTTATTTATACAGCGCAGTAATCCAATGGTCATCCATGTCTTTATTAATCTGTTTTTTAGAGGGATGACTGTATGAATTGTATTAGCTAACAGACAGTTCTGAAGCAAGTTTATTAGACTGTCGGTTAGTATGTTCGGATTAGTTAAGTTAAGCATATTATGTAAGTTACTGGTTTTCAACATATTGAGTGCATTTTCCATATTAACAATTGATTTGTTTTTGATTACTCTATGTTTGATTGTCTGGTTGGATAATTTTAAAAACGTAGTAAAATGATCTGTAATAGAGGTGTTTATAATAGCAATTATTGCTGATTTTTTGTGAGATTCGAGTTTAAGTATGAAATGGTCTAGACAGCTTTTATGCCTTGTAGGTAATGAGTGGCCTGGGAGGAGTCCGTGCATTGCCAGCATATTCAAATATGTTAGTCTATTTGAGCGTTCCCAGGATTGTTCATCTTGTTTCTGAATTAAGTTAATGTTTATGTCGCCTGTCATTACTATATTGTTAGATGCAGTAATACTGCTTAAATGAATATTAAGAGAGTTTATAAAATTCTCAGCGTTTGTCTTTGATGGAGATCGGTATATGCCAAGAACTATTAGATCAGGTGATATTTTTACTTGGAGGCACGAAGCGTCAGTTAATTTTATTTCTGTTATTTCAAACTTAAGAGCATTCTTAACATATACTACGACTCCATCTGCTTTGTTTATATGATAAGATGTTTGTCCTGAGGTGTAATTGATTATTTGCGGAATGTTTTTGGTAGATTTTAACCTGCATTCACTCAAAACAAGGAGATCGGGGTGCAGTTTTAGGTTAGTTAGATTCAGTTGGAGATCATTAAAGTTTGTGTAAATACTTCTTATATTTTGAGAAACAATGGTGATGTCATCAGGCTTTAAACCAACTTTGTAGACGAAGTTATCAGTATCACAGATTAGTGCTTGGGCAATTTCTGAGTTGTCTATTTCAGTTACAGTAGTTAGGATGTCATCCATAATTATAGGATTGATATGAATTACAAGTCACGGTCATAGAATTAAAATATATATACGGGTCCTTAAGTATTACTTGGGGGTGAGTAGCAGTATTATAACATGTGGTGATTGTGTGAGAAAGTGATTTGTCTGATGATAATATTATTGAGTGGGAGAGTAGTGTGTTTGTGCGCGTAATGTTTACATAATTATTAGGTATTAGTAAGACATTTAGACTATAAGTGCTTAGGACAGTTTTCAAAGTTGTTACATAACAGAGTTTACTTAAATCGGTATGAAAAAGAAAGACAATAACAGATATTTCTACGAGTCATTGTTGTTGCATAAGTTTGTTAACTTGCAGCTCACTGCTAATTGATATTATACGCGAGTCATCATCTTTCTTAACATAAATACGGCCATAGTTGGTCCAGCAATATTTATATTCCTTGGACTTTGCTAGGTCACGCGCGAGAAAGAAAAGGCGCGCGCCCTTAGTAGTTAGTTGTTCGGACACGTAGATGGGGGTGTCTTCACTTGTGGTAAGTCCTAGATGTTTCGCGCTCAGTTTGTCCTTGGTTTTCTTATTAAAACTTCTAGACGCTTTCAAAAAATTGGTTTTTTTCATAGTTGACACCATTTCTAAGATTATTGGTCCATTATAATTTAAGTTAGCTTTTAAGGATTACAATGTAAAATAAAAAGTTTTATCACTGTTTGTGCCCTGAGGTAATCTTTTTGCAGGGTACAAGTATTGGTATCGGCAGTTATCATAAACAAAATAAAAATGGCATGTATAATTATTTCCTATTGTTACATTTTAATTGGCCTGGTGTGAATTATAAATGTGACACACAGTTTTATGGGACTTCCCCAATTTACCTTTTCTTGTAAATAAGTTACTGTTGCTGATAACATTATCAGTGTAATCATACAATATTGCAAATTAACTTCCCCCATTTACTTTTTCTTGTAAATAAGTTACTGTTGCTGATAACATTATCAGTGTAATCATACAATATTGCAAATTAACTTCCCCCATTTACTTTTTCTTGTAAATAAGTTACTGTTGCTGATAACATTATCAGTGTAATCATACAATATTGCAAATTAAATTTAAAAAAGTGACCTTTGAATTTTTACTGTCTGTTTTACTTGATAGGAATGATATTTTGCATATTAAATAAAAACACATTAAATTTGTCCTGTAATATAGAATAACTTATAGTTTAGTAGGCAGAGGTATATTTATATGACTTTTGGTGCCATTTTAGCCTGTTGCCCATGCTAAGCTTGAAACTAAATTGATAAAGGAAATTTGAATAATGATGGACATGAGCGGGACTTGATTCCGCGACCTTCGTGGTACCGTGACGCTGCTCTAACCAACTGAGCCACCGTGTCGCTTATCGCACCCATCGAATTTCAAGTTCCCTTTTAGTGTTTACGTCTTAAGGGTGACGTCAGGTATTATCTGTTGGAATCTATGATTACCAACTCAGTGTTATACCTTTACAGCTATAAATCACTGAAACGGTACGGTACGACGGTACTGCACTACAGCACTGGTACGACGAAGGTCGCGGGTTCAAGTCCCGCTCGTGTCCATCATTTTTCAAATTTCCTTTATCAATTTAGAGGTATATTTGTTTTGGTGGCCTAGTGGACGACAAACCGGATTTGTATGCATAAAGCTGTAGGTTCAAACCCAGGCGAGTATCAATGTGACTTTTTCAATATCATAGATACGAGAAGAGGCCTTTGCCCTGCAGTGGGACAGTTATAGACTGATAATATTAGAGGTATAATTGTATAGTACAGCTTATTGACATTGTGCAGGCACATATACAGGCTTTGTGCTGTGAACCAACAAAATTACAAAATTTTAAAATCATATTTAAGTGATCGATTACAGATTGTAAAGTTTGGGCCCCATCGGAGTAGCTCTAAGCAGTTAACATGTGGCGTACCACAAGGTTCAATTCTTGGCCCGTTATTGTTCCAAGTGTATGTAAACAACATACACCAAGCCGGTCTGCATACTTGGCCCTATATGCAGACGATACGTGCTTATTTTATTTGGGTAGTATTTAAACGCAAATCAAAAAATATCCTTTTTCTATGCAATAAGATTCCGAATTCCCATCAAAATTACTGATTGCACAGCAAAATATTCAACCCAAAATATCACTAAACACACTACAATTTATTTTCGCAGCGTACAGCGATTTTTCCTAAAGCAAAAACTTTTTCATCAATGCACAGCTAATAATCTTAATGCACATTATACATGTTAACTCTTTTTCTTTTAAATATAGCTTCTATTTTTATATTATTTACAGCATTTTTTCTAAATAAAACAGCATTTTATTAGTCACAGTCGTCTTATTATTTATTAATTACCACATAATGAGATCAGCAAAAAAAATATAAAATTAGATACAAAATTGTAATTTATTGAATTATTACAGCGGGTCTTGCTTTCGCGGGGCGTCCTCGCTTCCTTTTTTGCCCAATAGGCACATTTTTAGCTTCTGCAGGTGGCGCCACGTACTTGAGTCGGATCGCAAGTCCGATGATATGCTTGCACATATAGTTCTTAAAAAAAATGGGGCAGGTGCATTTTCCGTTGACCCAGGCGGTTTGTTGGGTAGGCAAAGCAACACTCCCAAAGCGTTTTTTTGTAACCATCAAAAGTGTCCCAATGAGTAAATGTCATGTCACTTGCTGTTGAGCTTCCAACTATATAAGCCGGAACCTTATTCAGTTAATTTGTTCTGCTTTTAGAAATAATACAATGTGACAGGATTTTTTTGTTATAATAATCATTAAATTTGCCGAGCATGGCTTCTTGAAAATTAAGACAAATATGATGAACAGGTTTTGTTGTACTTACTGGTTAATATGCGACTGGGATAGTTATATTGCTATAAAATATGGAAAATTTGCTGTGCAGTCAGTATTTATGCTATGAATGTAGTATTTTTGTACAAAAATAAATTTAACTGTATTGCATTATGAGGAAAAAAGTAATGTCATATTGATGTATAATTTCGAATTATTTGCAGTTTGAGTTTTGTTAAACATTTAGTTTATTTGTAGTTAAGTAAGTTATTTGATGTAAAAAAGAATATAAATGATGAGTATGTATTGATAGGCGATTATTTATTTGATATGCAATTTATAATATCCCATTTTATTTTGGCAACGATATCAATGAAGTCATCAAAATAGCTCAAAATGACCTAAATATACTACAAGAATGGTTCCAATGCAATCTCCTAACAATTAATATCTCTAAAACATCTTACATAATATTTAAAGCTAAAAACAAAAAGGTGCAAGAACATCCTAACCTTAGCATAAACGGCGAAATTCTGCAAAGAACCAACCAAGAAAAATATCTGGGGCTTATACTAGACAGTAACTTAACATGGATCACACACACACAATACATAAAAAACAAACTTTCTTCACTAGTAGGCTCATAGCATAAAATAGTCCGATGTATCCCAAAAAAAGTAAGACTTATGATATACAATGCTCTGGTAAAGCCTCATTTACTGTATCTCATTGAAATATGGGGTAACGCAGCCAAAACAAATCTAAAACCAATCCAAATCTTACAAAACAAAATAATTAAAATCTTACACAATTATGACTTTTTAACACCTTCAAAAACGATTTACAAAGAAACTAAGTTACTAAACATAAACCAACTCTATACATATAACACATGCATACTTATATATAAAATCATACACAAACTCACACACTCACACATTACTTTCACAAAGAAAACATACTCAATACGTAGAGCCAGTCACCTCGTTTTACCTCGCATAAGAACCAATTATGGAAAAAATAACTTAACCTATAGGGGAGCACAGTTATAAAACAAACTTCCAAAACATGTAAAAGAAGCGACTTCTTTGAACATTTTTAAAAATAAGTTAATTAAATACATTTACAACAGTGAAACATTACAATAGATAATAAATTAACGTATAATTTTTATTTTTAAAATCTTATTAAAAAAACACAATCTTTTAACTTGGGCCACTGCCTTAATGCATGAATGCAGAGGACTCACTTCTTATTGTTTGTTTGACAACTACCTACTACCTATTTAAGTTTTTTCTTTCACCCGCACCGGGATATGATATTATAAAAATTTTATGTTCTCATGTAAGTGACGATTGTCTTAATGGGAAATAAAGTTCTTTAAACCGAACCAAATGGAAAAACAAATAACACTGCCCAACCAGGGAGTCCTGAGACTCAGCAGTTCAGCTCGTTTAATTTATCTCATATTTTAATCAAAGTGTGGCATTCAATAACGCTTACTTGTGTAATAGATTTATGAAGTTCAATAGTTAGAAAGAAAACCCCAAGGTTGGAATTTAATACCTGTGCTATGCATTCATATTCTGGTGTCTGACCAAGTTTCACCATCATCTCCTGGAGAACAGTCACTGCAGTTTTCATGGTGCTTTAGATTTAATTAGCTGAAACATAAATTGAGGTTTTTCTTTTAACGATTTTTACGTAGTTCAACGCGATGGAAGCCGTAATAATAACTAGAAACTTGTCCTTCTATTATTAAAACTCTCTCTAAATTTATCAGACAAAATCATATTAAATTGTAGCTCTTTAGGTTTCAATAACGATTAAATAAAAATAGACCCACCCAAAAATGTCTAACTGCAAACGTTGCAGTCTTAACTCGAATCTGGCAGAATAGTTGGAAGTCCGACTCAATTGCCACAAGAAGAAAAAAAAAAAAAACTAGAAACTTGAATGTCTAGTATTCGCGTATCTGACTTTATTAATAAAGTTGGTATTTTTAAAACAGTGACCAGGTTATGTTACACAGAGAAACTTCTGTATGAAACACCGATATAGAATAAAAACATTGATTTACATAGTCCTTGTAAGGGTACTAACAAAACTTTTAAGAGCCGGAATTGTAGGTTCACATTAACATCAAGAATTCACAGAGTAGTGTATGCATCCGTTTTTGTTTTAAATTGCAATACACGTACAACCCAAAAAGCATACAATACATTTACTTTAAAAAGCTGTAATATTAAGCTATAGGTACCATGTATCAGGATCAAAGTAAAACTTTAACAACAACAAATCTGTCACTTTTGATTGACTTGCACAAGTTGCACATGTCAGTTAATGTCTAGATGACTTTGATATAATAGCCAGAGTTGTCACAACTATTTAATATTATCTATTGCCACACAGAAAATAAAAATACATTTTCAGTAAAAAATTGGAAATATCTATTCGCACTATAAAAATAATTTTTCGCTCTTTAAAATGGTTGGCTTTGAATTTCCAAACAGTTGTGATGTGTATGCTTTTATTTATTTGTATAAATGTACACATAATATAATGAAAACGAGCGCGGCGAGCGATTGAAGCAAGCGTGGCATCATAAGCTACTGCAGGCCGATCGCGTTAAATATTATCAGCCAAACGACATTAGAACGATGTTGGTACCACTCACTTTTGAGTGTTTCGTATCGCGCTAATGATTTGACAGCAACTTGAATCGAAGACGGACGAGTATTAGACGCGAACCGCCGTCAAACAATAGCAACGCCAACGGTTGGGATAAAGTTGGAACAATGCAACTTTTTGTGGATTGGATCATAACTATTTCGTTTGTAAATTTGATTTTGGGTGAAAAACTTGTGTAAATATGGGTGGATCTATTTGAGAGATATCATGAATTCGATTTAGCGGTTGATCGGGCTAAATCTACCAATAAAAACATTTTATCAAGACATGTGTGATGCTATAAGTGATCGGCAGTTTGTTGGGCGATATAGAAGACTGATAAAGCATTTAACTACTGACCCGTGCTACGTTATGATACTTAGGATGTAAGAACCAAGGTAAGGTTACAATAAGAACGTATTTTGTGTAATTTCTCTGTAAAGGCACTAACAGTCCCATTATAACTTTTATTACACAACCTTTCGCTTGTTACTTGAAAACTATGCATGTAATTAATAATGCACCTAGTAGCGTATAAACAGACTCTTATCTATCAAGTAAACCCGCAATATTAAGTGATAAAAGTTTACCAAAGTACTAAAATCAATATTGTCAAAGAATAACAAAAATATTGTTTACATTTAGTTGATATCACCTTGTATGTTACTGGATATTATCAGACCATTGTTAGAGTCAGCCAAGAAAAATATGTCATAGGCCAATTTCTTAAAAGCTATTCAAGTATACAACATGTGATAATGACTTTGAATAAACAAGTTGTAACAAATATTAATTAAATATTAATTCATAATATTCTTCTATTATTGTCTATGTAACTCATATTTATAATAAACTTTACTGATCAGAAAATTAAAAATATATAATTGTGTAATAATTTGCATTTCCAGATTTTACAAGAAATTTAAAACTACAGTGTAAGATTGTATTGATGAGACCAACAATGTTGCAGTTATGTGTTCTCCCGAACATGAAGAAAATGATACAATACAACTTTCAATATTATAATAGTGAGTAATTTAATAAATTTTAAATAATGTTACTACATACCTCTGCCTATCCCTTCGGGGATGATGTGATGTTATGTTATAAAGAGAGTTCCACAATATTAATGGGTTTTTGGATAATCAAACTTCTGCTAGATATCTTAAAATGTATGTATACAATTTCAATGATGATACGCACCTCAAACCAAGAACCAGACAGTTCTGAAGAGTACTACCAATGAACTTTGCACTTGACTGCCATGATTGTTGATGACCAATGTTTAGGCATTACATGTGATTGCTTTAGATATATTAATTTATGGAAATCATGAAACATAATTTGATTTATGATTATAGTTAAATTATAAGTGTTTTTCTTTGCAGATGCTCATTGGTTGATAGGAAGCTGCGTTAAATCCTAGTAGCTGCTGCAAGATATATATTGCTTGCTGTGTGCAGCTGCTGCTACAACTAGGACAAGCATGACAGCAGGCACTATATTATCTGAAATGCTTGTGGATAGAGGCCAATGAATTATTTACATCCCAGTAGCTGCTGCAAGAATACTTGCTGTGTGCTGCTGCTGCTACACCTGGGGCTGTATTGTTTGATTTACATGCTTAGTTTACTCATTTAATGTCAAATAAAACTATTTGATTATAAAAATCATGGTTTTAATCATATAATTATAATAATAACTTGATTATATCAAGAAAAGGTTTACATTATCAGATAAATATCACTGATCTTCATACTAGGATACCCTGTGATGTGAAGAATCACATAGTCTCAACAGGGGAAGGGAAATAAAACCAAAGTTATGTGATTTCAAATTATTGATTACCATAAAAAATGCTATTTAAATATACTCTTGTTAAACTTTCGAACTAATCTTGGTCACAGATTTGTGGCTTATCACATATTTTGCTGGTTATTGTAGGCTATATTGAAGACATTCTGAAACAAAATAATTTTCAAGTTTAAAGAAATGCATTTTAAAAACCAAGCTTTTAGGGTATCTTAAACATTACATAGGTCAACAAATACAATCGCAATTTCACGTAAAATGGTAGATCACACATTGAAATATAAATCGTGTCGCCGTTTGTACGGTGTGGTTTGTTGTTTAATTTTCGGAACATAGAGTACACTCATACTGTACACTTAATATTTAAATGTTTATTTATATTGAAAGTAGTACGTACCTGCCATAATTTTCAAAGGCACCGCCACCTCACTGCGCTGCATTTCCAGCTACATATTACACACATAACGGTTGCCCATTGTGCTTGTTTAATATTTATTTAAATTAAATGTTTACGTATCAGTAAATACTTCTAATGTCAGGCTGTCAGCACCGCAATAATTTGAGTCATAGATTATACAAAATTTTTATTTACGTACTTTCAGCTGTCAAAACTAGAGTTGCAATTATTCACATTGGTTACTAAACACACGATTTTAGATAAACTAAAGGTACATCACTAACGACTCCAATCTGGTAACGTTCCGGCTGCGATAATTATGTGGTTCTCGTTTGTACTTTTCGCGATACCAAAATCTGCAAACGTGAATGGGATCCAAACGCGTATCGCAGATGTACCCGTATGTTAGCGTTGACGTTTGCACACCATTTAAAATAAGGCGATCAGCCTCCTGGTCACTTAAATGCCTTACATATCACCGCTACCTAATTATATAACTCTTGCGTTCAATTTTCATTATGTGAGCGTTGTATGGCGCGAGTTTTGATAAAACAGTTGTTTTCAGTCATCTTGAATTGGGCGGCTTTTTTTCCAACTTGCAGAGGCATCAAAGAGCTCCGCGAGACTCTATTAGTGGGCGGTGAGGCTTACGCGGCCAGATGCCGGTCACAGCATTATATAAAATAACCTCCTCTTTTTATGAATTCGGTTAAAAAGTCAAGAGACTCGAAAGTCTATGTTTTTTGATGGAGTGAGTAGCCCTGGTTTTTCCCATGAAGTGGGATGTGACACTTTTTAAAGTCGTTTTCAATAGTATCTAAGTTTACTTATATAACAATTACCTTAAGGGCGATATAATCCAAAAGCGACAAACTTAATTAAACTTATAAAAAAAGTTACTAAAACTACTTAATTAGTAATTATTAACCTTTATAATCGAGATTTCTTTATAATCGAATGATTTCATTAATATGAATATAAAATATTTAGGATGTCATACATACACATCTCATAATCGCCCTCCTCAAGATACAAGTACCTACATTGCTCTAGGTAAACCATAATGTGGAACCCTGCGAGGCATTTAACTCCGCTGTCTCATTAGCCAAAGATTCTGACCCGCATGTATGATGAGTCATGTATAGAAAACCTACCCTTCACTGTGTGACGCCGCATCAGCATTCAGCAGCTCATGAATAAGTGCCCCGTTTATATCCGATACTAGTTGAGCACCAGCTGGTTTTATCCACGTGTATATTTGAAAACGCCCCATTAGTGATTAGTTTCGGACTCAAACAGAACTGTTTTCAAGAGATGGTTACAAGTATACACGTGAGTAAAACTGGCATTTATGTATGGTTAATAATAATGGGTTACAGTAACCAACTCTGCCAGCTCTGGAACCAGTCTGCTTACCTACCTGGAAAATGTATGATGATTATGCTGCATTAAAGAAAAAAAAAAAAACAGAATATGTAAGGGTAGATAGGGTAGAATGTTTATGCATACCTACTAACCGTATTAAAATACTATATTGCATTCAAATATTTGAACGATACCATTTATTTCTATTTTTAGAGGATTTTAAAAGTTTATGCAAGTAAAGAAAGTCGAGTTGAATTGACAGGACATGGTGAGGCATGGGTCGGACGAGCAGTCTTTTGAGGTATTCACACGAAGTAATCTGAAATAAAATATTGCTTGGCTCAACTTATCTAAGTTTGTATTGAAGGTTTAAGTTTACCTATTTAATATTTTTTATTGCATAATATAATAAAATATATAAATAAAAGCATAATAAAATAAAACTAACTCCATCGGTTTGTAAATGTCCACAAAACGGAAAGCTGTATGTACTACATATTAACTATTTAGGAACTCGTACATACTGCAGTTTTGTTAAAATCCTTCTGTCGGACTGCATTGGCCAAGATGCCGCATGCCGTCTGCATAATTAATTTGTGATAATTGGTCACAAGATTCGACACGGACGGCGGCGTCTGGTTCTGTTTCTCGAATTCTGCGTGGCGCAGATACTGCACGGAGACTCAGGTGAAGGTGCGGGGCACCGGACCGGCGGGGGTCTCGGCGGGCAGACTGGTAAGGTGGGACGAAGACTCGCAGGCTTAGGACGCAATAGTTCTATTAATTCAAACAGCGTCAGTAGCAACATGTATATGAACGTGAGCCACGCGGAGTGCAGCAGCAACTGGCGCGTGAACTGCGGGTCAGGGATAGTGCGCGTGCGCGCCATGCGCTCAGCATTGGCGACGGGCCGCTCGCGAGCGCATGTACCGACGGCCCCAGTATAGGAGCGCGTGCACGACTAGGATGCACGAGTACAGGATGAGCACGCGGAACACGGCGCAGATGGCAGCGGTCCCCACGTCCACCTGCGGCACGCTGCTCCGCCCCATGCCAGGCGGCTGCGGCCGCTCTACGACCGCTGAGCTTAGCTTGCTTGGTAACTCGTCTAGTGACGGTGTTGCTTTGACATTTGATGTTGGTCCGTCATGGAGTGACAGATTTCCGTTTCTAGTCAATGTTTATAAGTCGAAAATAAACAAAGAGTTCTTTATGAGACCTTAAATGCTGGTATTTGTACTTTGTTGAGGTTGAGACAATCAAACCTAATTATCAATATACTAATTTTCTCTATGTTATGAATATATTTTATCATTCTTTTTTATATGTCTAAGTAAGATTTTTACGTTTTTAATTATAATAAAAGCTGTTTAAAATTAATTCCTTACATTTCATTTTATTTATCATATTCCTCATTAAAGTACTATTTCTACTACTGCTAATAGATTTAAAAAATCTGTCTTAAGTAGAAATATAGCCAATTTTAGGATCGGTCATTTGTTTTAATTTTTAAGAACTGGTCCATTTAGAATAACAATAAGATCATTTATTTCAAAGAGTATAATACCTATGTAGTAATTCATACTTAGATTAAACGAAAAATCCGTCTACTTCGCCAGTTTACTTATAACTGGCGAAGTAATGGGCAAGTCAAACAGCTCGGAGCCTGGCAATTGAGGTTGAGACACAGCCGGCTCCCCGCCTCAAACGAATAATACATGGGGGTGAAAATAAAAAGTTAAATTAAATGGCGGCCGTACAACGTGACCGACAGGCCACTAGCGAAGCGTGATACGGTTTCCCTGCAGATGAACAATTATATTGAAGTCGTTCAAATAAGCGTCTTTTGTGTTTGTTACGTGATACGTTATTTTCGAGTAAATTCGCCTATTTAATGGTTATATTTCTAAATTTTTGTGAAGATAATATTTAATTGTTGTCATTAGTTTATGTTTTATATTTGTGCTTAATTTATGCATTTGGTTTGTTGTTATGTATTGGTTTGTGTAATTGGTATAATATAAACCGTGTAAATCAAAATAAATAAATAAATACGTTGGTCTATGGTGATATTATACATTGTCTTGTAACCAGCTTATATTTTACACCCACATGTGGTGATGGTGATACACAAGTGAGACATTCAGATGTAAAGTGGTCGCCGACGTTTGATATGTATGGATATGGATGATAGGTATGGATGCAGGGCTGCGCGGATCTGGCCCTCAAAAAAGGTTGTGGTCACTGCCAGCCAAAATCGGCCAAGTGCGAGTCGGAGTATGAACTCGCCTAAATGAATCGCTAAACTCGTAAATGTGTGTTCGTTTCCTCATCTAGACTCTAAACTACTGAATCTTTTATTTTATTAACCTCTTCAATAGACCGTAGAAGTGTAACGTGACAAGTCTATTAGGGTTGTGGGCATGCCCCTCGTGCGGACAACGGTGGATCCGCGCTTGTATGTTTGGCGTGGGGCGGCCGGCGGGACTTATAAAACTCTATTTTTGAAATTAGAGAGATTGCAAAGGTCTATTCTAAAGATCATACATTGTAAACCGCGTTATTTATTATTCTACCACCAGACTATACAAAGAGTGTGATGTTTTAACAGTGCGACAGCTGTTCATTCTTCGCACGTTGCTTTGTCGACATTCACTGCCTTCCTTAGATGAGGAGATTTTAAGAAAACGAAGTGGTGCACTTGTTTGCCCCTCTGTGCAAAGTGCGTAAGCAAATTAATGAATTACGTAAAGTGTTATTTAGAGATCTTTGTTCATTGATTGTTTGGCGCCGACTCAAAATTACTTAGGTATACTTACATTCGTTTAAGAACTTTTTATTTACCCCAATAACTAATTGGGGTAAATAAAAAAGGTTTATAAATTTTTGCTTTTCTGTTTTTCGGCGATATACCTATATTTTTGTTAAAAAGTTTTTATATTATAATTTTTTAGGGTACAATATTTATTCCAAATTAATATGGGACCAATTTACACTACACGAAGAAACTACCGTTCTTTCGTTCGTACTATCGTTCTGCATTCACCCTCGCTCCGCTGCGCTCCGCTCGGGGGAAAAAAATATCCTTGACCTAACCTATCTATCACAAAAGTGAGTATGTAGCTAATGTAATTTTTTTATGTATAACGACATTTTAACCGACTTTAAAAAAGGAGGTGATTCTCAATTTGTAGGAAGCTTTTTTATTTTTTTTATGTTCCCTCTTAACTTAATCATTTATGAACCGATTTGATAGGATAGGGAATAGGGTGATTTCCAATTGGTCCCCTAGAAATTATGTCATGTCCTGATGATGAACTTCAAGATGTGGAATGGAACTACTCATAAGATCATAGCAGAACTGTCGTAACAAGTGATATTGCCTAAGTGGTAGTCGATGACTGACCACTAACAAGGAAGAGGGGGTTGGGGTGCGTCGACCCCCTCCTACCACTTTCCTAGATTAAATATATCGTATGAGGTACCGTTTGAAAGGGCAAAAAAAATAAATCCTTATAAAAATGTGAGGATTTTAAATAGGTACTAGTCTTACACAAGTCTGGGGCGGATGAATCATAGACACCACTAAAAGTGAAAAAGTTCTTATGACAATGCTGTTATAAGTGCTTTGTTCATTGTTTCAAAGCTTAAACTATTAACAAAGCAAACGCATAGGATTTGGCGCCGACTTCCACTTCGCTTATGTAAAGTGAACTGATAAAATATTATTTTTCACTTTTGAGAGTTTTTGAAGGTTTTTTTTATGACGCGTATAGTTAGCGGCCATAATTATATTGAGCCAGTTAATTGAACGGCTTAAACAAGCTAGTTAGTTGCGACATATATATAGGTAGTTACTTAGTTCTGAGTTACAATTGCATTGTTCCATTAAATATCTTTTCCATACATTTTGACATCATAAATTCACAAATCTTTAGGCTTTGCATGTGAACATCAACTGACAATACAAAGACTTCTGCTAGTTGTAAATCCGCAATACTCCAGCGAACTATTCAAACTTAAAAAGTATACAAACGTCCACACACTTTGCAACTTCGCTGGTACCTACAATAAGTAGTTTCGGAACAGTTTCCTACATTAATGTAGGTAGGTACCAGAACTGAAAAACCGGCCAAGTGCGAGTCAGACTCGCGCACGAAGGGTTCCGTACCATTATCTATAAAAACCGCAAACAAATTACGTTTGTTAAATGGGAGTATTTGTTGTTATAGCGGTATCAGAAATACATCATCTGTGAAAATTTCAACTGTCTAACTATCACGGTTCATGACTTCATGAGATACAGCCTGGAGACAGACGGATAGAGACGGACAGCGGAGTCTTAGTAATAGGGTCCCGTTTTACCCTTTGGATACGGAATCCAAAAAAGGTAACCAACTACGCCATAACGATTGCGCTTATTGATAATACAAATGTTAATTTGCAAATAGTTCCGACGAAAATAGGTCATCTCATGATTAGTTTGATGTTTTGTAGCAAGCAATGGCCTTTTGTTTCCTCGGTAAAGTGTGGCTCGATCCACAGGAATCAAAGTGACCGACATAGCACGATTGTTGATCGAGACGGGTGGCACCTGGCGCCCGCCTCCGCTGCGAGCTCGCCGACGACGACGAACCGAAGCGTGAACTTAACAATACACAACAACAGGTCAGCGCAATAGATACCAAATTACCGATACGTGCAAGCAACGGGAATGAAATGTTACAAACGCCCATGTCGCGCCGAGACGCGCCGAGCCTGGTCGTGCCGTGTCGCGTCGTGCTACGCCGCGCGCCGCGCCGTACCGCGATGTGCTACGCCCTGTCGGTCGCGCCGACTCGCGCCCTAGCGTCGCTAGCGGCTAGCGATGACTCGATGAGCTTTACGGCAAGAGGCGCGCCGCGCCGCCCGCCGATACTCGCCGGCTCCGGCCTTAGCAAAGAAGCGTCGTAATAAATCATCCGTAATATTAGTAATTTGGCGTTGTTTATTAAAATGACGTCACCTGTTTACATTTTGCCAGCACGCAACTGTTCGCGTGCTCGTACAAGTATTTTAATACGCACTAGGATAATTTCAGTGTAGCTCACTTCATTGTTAATACAGCGAATAATTCATTAAAACTGAATTCAGTAGTGAGAAACTAATTCCAGGAAGGGTCCGAATATTCAATCGTCCCTGCACCTATCGACTTAACGAATTTAATATCTGTCAGTTGTTGGCTCAGCCCCCTTACCATGAACTCTTAAAACGGGGCAGTTTACGTTGTGTAAGCGAGACACCGCATTACAATGCACATAGCGGCGTCTCGCTTCTACACCTACACCGTAAACTGTCCTGTTTTCTTCTCTCTTTAACTTTCTGGTAATAGAGTGTGGGTATAGAGTATCGTCAATCATGATCAAGCTATTGACGACCGGATCGCGAGTTCGATTCCCGCACGGGACAAACATTTTGTATGATCCGCAGATGTTTGTCTCGAGTTAGTGTATGATGTGATATTTCACATTTCATGTTTGTGTCAAGCACTTAAGGTAAAGTAGAAAGTCTTTAGTGTGGGGCGACGTTTTTATTAGAAAAAATATATATTATGTGAATAGAGTTTGTTAGAAAGTCAGCAGGTTGCCGCAGTTTGCAGGCCGTCGTCTCATCGTGTGATCGTTGCCGATGCCGGGTAGTACAAAGGAAATAGTTGTGCGACAGCACATTGTATGGAACGTCGGAGGCATCGAGTGGCCTTCTGCACAGGAAAGGGTGACCCGCGCGGGGTTGATGGGCCGCTGGTGGCGCGGCGCGGGTGAACGACCGGCACACGCAAGCTTTTTCACGTGATACGATTAACGTCGCGAAGTAGGTCAGCAGGCACTGCACCGCGCGCCCCGCGCCCGGCCCGCCCGCTGTCCGTGCGCCGCCGCCGCCGCCGCCGCCGCCGCACGATAACATCTACTCGGGTAGTTGGTACACTATTCACCCGGACGTTTAGTTAACACGACAGTTCGCCAGTTGGGATCCAGTTTTTACTTATTTAAAACTGATTCTCTTTGGTTTTATAAAAGACAATGCTCAAACGTATCCTAATGTTTCCAGCTTCGTATGGAGGCAATTTAAACGAACAGAGGGAGATTTTGCAAATGACGCCCCCGTCGTCGGTACACGGAACATAGGCGACATGCAATTAATTGTTTTTGATAATACTTTTATTGTTTTTTTTACTGAGATGACCTCAGTAAAAAACAATAAAAGTAAGTACCTAAATAATTTGCTAATGAAAATCTAAATCGTTGAAGTACTATCCCACTTAGAACCATTTAAAGAATTTATGATCACGGGCAGGAAATCCAACGTTTCATGGAACAATTTCCTGCAGAGAGACGACGTGGGTAAGTACCTACCGTAAGTACTTAGGTAGTACACAAAAATTTAGTCCGTTCATTCTTTCTCTGTACTTGGATTGCAGGCTAATATCGTTATTGTATATACCGCATGTGAAACAAGAACTTAATCGAAACGATTTTCCGCTGAAGGAAGAACAAGATCTCATTAATGTCACTGTGGGAGGTGATCGCGCTCATTACGGAGCGAGCATGTTACATACAATACGCGCGTCATGAGTCCCGCACTCCCGCCCCGCCGCGCGCTGCGGCCGGCGCGGCACCCTGCCGACACGCCGCTCGCCGCTCGCGAGACACGTACTGCGTAGCCCGTGGTGTAGCTGTGGGGTAGGGTGTCCAAGTGCTACGTAACGACGGAAAATTATTTGATTGTCGTAGTTGCCACTGGCAGCCAGGTGACATTCCTCACTTTATTTAATTGACACGTTTTGTTTGTGTAGTCCCTTCTCAGTGGGGACCGTCCACGTAAAGCGCGTTGTCGTCGTTATCAGAACACCCTCAGGTCATCCCGGTAGAGAACAGTGAACACTGTTGATCTGATTCAGTTCTGTTATAGTGTTGGTTCGATAACGGTCACGAGTTAAATGCATCACTTCATCATTTGTATCAATGTAACGTCGATGGTAAGCCCAGCCGCGTGTTGACACATCAATACATGCGAGTCAGAATCTTTGGCTAATGAGACAGCAGAGTTAATTGCCTCGCGGGGCTCCACATAATGGTTTCTTAGAACAATGTACTTACTTGTATCATACCTATACACGCAAAATTTAGATATTTATATCGCAATAAACTCTAGGTATAAGAAGTTAACTTCTAGTTTGTAACTCTGTAGTTGTCATTTGTCAACTTGTCAAAAACCAATTTCTTTTTCTACAATAGTTTTAAAATATGTACGTACGAGTAAATATAATAGGTATAGGTATACATATAATAAAACTGTTGTTCTTTTCAAACGTATGTCATGCTGCACTATAATAATTTGTAATCAGCCGTGTACCGACCGAGTCGTCTCCACAGTGTCCACTAGGGAACAGAACAGTAGGGAACTAATGGCCGGGACTCGGGGCGTCTTCCAGCGGGCTGGATGATGGATGCACAGCTTTATGTTTACATTTTAGGAGAACACATTCACTTCACGAGTTTTCCAAGTAGGTAAGATATTCAGACGTAAAATTTAAGATTTGTTTTCATATTCTGATGCCTTGTGTCAGCTCCAGTTATTGCAAATCAAAATAAAATTCTCCAAAGTCATCTTTTACATTATCGATCATATTCTAAAAAGTTTTTAGAAATGAATTTATCAGCGCGGAAATTATTCAGGACGCAGCGTTGGCAGGCCTCCCACCAGGTGGACAGACGATATCGTTAGTGTCGGGCAACTGGTGGATGCAAATGGCAAGTTGTCGTTCATTGTGACGTTTTAAGGGGAGGCCTTTGTCGGACGTCTTCCACTACGTATCTACCTCACCTACTGATAAAACCTTGATAGGTTCAAAATTATTATGCGCTTCTAATTTCGAGAATCAGCGAGGCAAATTCTAGTGTAACGAATGTCAGTAGTAAGGCCATATATCCGTGTCAGGCCGAGCCTGACTAGTCATGTGAGGCCAGCGCGCACGACCATGTGTCCATGTGTACATGTGGGTATATTATAATAACTACGTAATAATGAAGTAACCCTGGTTCACTGGTTGTAACTTATAGGTTAGCAAACTGTCCTTTGATGTGATTCAAGAAAAGTTCGAAGAAGAAAACATCTAAGGAAACATTATATCTGTATTTTTCTATTTTAGTAAAAGTAGGTGTTCCACGAAATCGCATTACACTTAGTTAAGTAGAATCTAATTTCAAAAAAAATTTAAAATAAAACTTTGATTAGTGTTTAAGTTTTATTTCATTTATTTGTTATACTAGCCGCACGGCGCACTCGTCCGCAATGCCGACTGTACCGGGGTCGGCCGCAGCGTGGTCGGCAGGCCCTTTCATCAATCTGTCTTGTAGTGGTACCTCTATCTAATTGACGGTTCGCGTCAGCGTTAATGTTCACATTTCCAACAATGTTGACTTGTTTGCATCACATATCATCGAGTTTACTGCATATTACATTAACCCACTGAACGGTATCAGATCACCTATTTATCCAGTTCTGTATTGTAATACCTACGCTTAAGGTTATTTACGTCGAGGAATCCAAATCACATTAAAGGTATCGTTTATTGTTGGTAGAGTTCATACAATTGACCAGCAGTCGGTACATGCCGGGCCCGGGCCGCGGAGTCTGATGGGCCAGCACCACTCATGCTTGCAGACCACGGGCAAGCCCGCTAAAGCTCGCTGCCACTCTCTTAAACAAAGCATATCCACATTGTTTTACGTATTATCATTGCGTAACTTGTTATAACTTCTGTTTGTATCTTTTACATACATATTATTTACAAGATTTAGACCAAACAGTTATTAAAACTACGTGGTGCGTTACAGTAAGAGGCGGGAGGTACTTACTTACTGAGGTACTGGTAATATGTAATATAAATGATTTATTTCTGTAAATAGGTTCTTACAATCACTTTTACATAAACAAAAAACTAGATGTCGTTATTTCCTAACTTCTACTGACTACCTCCGAGAAGAATATCTTGGTGGGTTGAGCCTGCGAAGATAAGCTGAGATTGAACTAATCTCTCCCGTGCAGCGTTTGACTAATACGTGAACACTTCGTATCCATTGTGGCAGGCTCAGTGGTTACCGCGCGCCGCGCGCCGCCTGGCGATTAGCAGGCGGCGCGCGGCGCTCAGCTCACACGGCAGAGGTTCTGTCTGTTGCCGGGATTTCCGTTTGTACATAAAGAACTGATCAGCTTCGAGACTGTCTATTGTCATTGACATTATATCATTTATGAGCAGACTGTTTCAAAACTATTTTTTTACTTTTCTTAAAAGATCTAAATAAAGATGAATTCTAATTTTATTACTTAAGTATACTAGTTAGGTACTATCACTATGTTAACAAAATTGTTACTTAGACACGACCATAGAGATAAAACTCTGTCGCCAATATGTTTAGTAACGACGCATGTAGTGGTACCCAATGGGCGGGCGGCGGACATCCATTAGGCGGGCGGCGGTCATACGTCGGGTGCGCACAATTTTTCCTTAATACTGTGATGGTGTCAGGTAGCGGGCCACGCGGGGCGGGGAGCGGAGGGGCCGCAGATATGTCATCACACCAACTCACTGTAATTATTCTGTCAAATAAGAGGAAGACATATTCACGAGCTGCGGATGTTCAGAAACAGATCCACATTAGCATATTGTAGGCGTCTCCCGGCGGCGCACGTACATTATACTGGAGGCCTACACGCACCACTTATCATTCTGCATAAGCGGCTTCTGCTTAAGCTCACACTTTCGTACTTTTTTGAGACAGCTGAAGTAGTGTAAGACTTCGTAAAAAGAGAGAATTAACTTTATAACTTTAAAAGTATTACTTTTACATTTATGACAAGCAAGGAAAGTTGGTTACTCAGGTTGTTAGCTAACTTTTCACCGTCTATCAAAGCCTAAGAGGAATACACGCTCATGGTGCACCATAAGATATTAATCGTCCTTAAAGTTAAACGATAGTAATCATAACAGACGTCCGCAGAGAATGTCACGTATCAGACGGTCGGCGGGAGGTGCTGTAGCGACTGACTGTGACCTCCAGTTTGTTGTAGGCGTAGGTAAGTCCCGCCAGCAGACGACTTTGAGTTTGATGAAATATAAACAAAATTGTAAATGTTGCCGATCGGCTACTTAGTAATTACTTGAGAGTCGCGCTTACATTATTAAGTAATGAACAAACATAAGTGTGTATCGGTGGAGCTCTCGGCCGACGCTCACCAAGAACATTCGTATTAGGTAATCCGTGGCCGCTAGGTCAGTTAATAGCAACGATTGGAGGTTGACCTCAATTCAGCGTCCGCCGCGTCGCTGGCCGGCCCACAGCAGGCCGCAGCCCGCGCCTGCTGCCCGCCCGTGTGCTGCTCAGTGGACTCTACCGGCACCTACCTTGATACACAAAAACAATCTATTATCACTTACTCCGCTGTCGATTGCTTACATACATATCAGTAGCTACCTAAAGATATAAGTTTGTAGTATAATGATGGTGTAAATACCCATGGGTAATATTTACGCTGTATTAACTTATTTGAACTCACTGCTGTGTGACGGAATTAACCCAATCGCGAAGATTTCCAAGAACGTAAGTAATATGTTTGATATAGTGCGTCCATAAACCCGCTCCACCGGCAAAAGCTCTGCGAAACAAACTTGTAATGGGTAACAGTAAAGCGTAAACTTTTAAGTACCTACCTACTACGTTTAATATCTATTGAGGATTTCTAACTCTGTGTGAGTACAAAAAAGAATGACTGCGAAAATTTAATGAAATCAGCCACGAACAGACATAATCGGACGATGCAAGATGTTTTGAATGCGGTTAGGGATAGTTAAATGATAATACTTAAGCAGTTATTAGATCGCATCAAGTCGGGCGCGGGCACATGTATGTGGTAGAGTTTGGGCGGAGGGCGGCGCGGCGGGCGTCGATACGGCGCGGCGCGGGGGCGGGCGCGGCAGTGCGCGGCGCGCGCGGCTGCCGACGAGCCGCCCGCATGCTCCGCGCCGCACCGGCCGCGCCACGTGCCCGCCGCGCCGCGCTGCGCCGCTCCCGCGCCCGCCGCGCGCCGGCCAGCTCGCACTGCTCGCAGCGGACTGGCGGCGAGCTTCCGCAGTTTCGGAGCGGCTTCGTGGCGGCACAGGCGCGCCCCCGCCGCGTCGCGTGTTTACACTCCGGTGACAGTCCCCGCGGGCTAACATTAGCAGGGTTACCGGCATCGGGCCACTTCCGCTAATAGGTACCTACCTCTTATTATTCTAGTAGATACTTATTGTTGCAACCGTTCGACTGTGCTTTTGATGGAACCGGCAGAATTGTGAAGTTTACTGTAACGGAACTTGTAAATTAATTTCGACTAGTGAGCGGTGAATAACAAAGGTGCATAACATCAGAAATTAATGTTTGTTGTCAAAAGTCGGGACCGTTGGAGCATCAGACGAATTACTACGAGACATGGTCTCAACAGTTTTTGTCAAGTCAAAAGTTTGAAATGATTCCTAGCCTCAGAGCTTCGAGCACGCAATTCATTCTGTTTCGTGTATTTTATTGGTCGTTATTAAATTGATGTCTATATCGGCATTTTATATGGCGAGTGAAATACGAGTTGCGGTCAGACATTTAGTCTAGTTTAAACAAAGCAAATGTTCAGTCTAAAATTATGGATTACGCACACGCGGATGTAAAAATGAAAAGTATACCGAAACGCCTATGAGTCATCAGTTATCCTTCTTGACGTATTGTTTCCTTTCCTAATGTAATCCGTGGAGCATATCGACTTTAGTTTTGCGATTTTTCCGACTTACTACTATTAACTTCGTTCCTATGTTTGACTCTGGCTGTGCTGGTCAACACTAAGTGCCCACCATGCTCACCATGCTCACCATGCCCGGAGGCCGGACCACACGCCACACACGCCACCGCTACAGCCACATTGTACTTACATGAAAACTACCAAAAGAATGCAAGTGTAAATCAAAGTATAAATCTGTGATTTTGATATGCGGTCTATGTATGCACACACAATGTAGGTACAAGGTATCTTAATAAATATTGATTGACTAGTTTAAATATTAGAACCATGACTTAATCAAGTGCAAGCTAATATAATCTTGGCAAATGAATAATTATTATTATATTATTATTTATACAGGGTGTTTGGCGCATGGACCGACACAATTTTTTCAGGGATTTGGGAGGTCATTAGCTAGGTTCTACCCATACACCCTTTGTCCCAAATGTCACGGTTGGTTACATATGATTTTTTTTTAATAAAAAAAATGCCCAAAATTTTTCCTTTAATTCGAAATAACTTTTTTGTTTGTGGGTGTAGTGGCACAAAACAAATTTTGTTACATTCTCCAAAGTCTTTTAAATCTAAAAACATCTTTGTTTTATTACAACTGGTTTCAAATAAATTCCTTACAAGCATCCAAAGTTAATTTTTTTATTTAATGAATGAAATTTTACAACTTCTTAAATAATTATAAAAAAAATAACAGTCATTTTGAACTTAGCTTTATTTTAAAAAGTTCTTTAGTTGATACCCTTTCTACCGGTATGCTACATGTCATAGAAATTATTCATTATGTTGTCAAAATACTAGTTAGGAGAGTCAGGGATAAGAAAATACGTTTTAAGGTTATTTTGTTATTATTAAACTAAAGTTATAAAAAAAGTAGGCAAAACACCAGGAGAGGTGGAAAGTAATGGGGGAGGCCTTTGCCCAGCAGTGGGACAGAATAGGCTAGTTAAAAAAAAAGTTATAAATCTTGTTCAAATTGACCTCCTCCATTTCGTATGCATGCACGACATCTGTTTCTTATTTCAACTGTCGTTGTACGTAGCCGCATTTCATATTTTGGGCATTTTTTTCATTTAAAAAAAAAATCATATGTAACCAACCGTGACATTTGGGACAAAGGGTGTATGGGTAGAACCGAGCTAATGACCTCCCAAATCCCAGAAAAAAATGTGTCGGTCCATGCACCAAACACCCTGTATACATATACATATGTATATTATAATTATATATTATATAATTTTTATACACATATTTTATTTCTATTTTATTTTTTTTGCCATCGACACGCTAAGAAGAAGAAGTGCATTTAAAGCCGTGTTTGTAGTTACCGCGCGTCGCTACATAATTGTTATAAAACGTCACGATTCCAATACGTCATTGTTAAAGCCACATTAAACATTTGGCTAAGCGATCTTCTGGAACTGTCTGTACTCACGAACAGCTAATGTCTGACAATTGGCGCCACTCTCGTGATAATGACTTTCATAAACTGAATTAGGCCTAAATTTCCCGTCCGGTGTAGCCCTGCGAGGAGCCAGAGCTTATTTATAAGTAGGTGGTTGTAGGTTGTAGCCTGTAGGGGCGTACTGCGTGCGAAGCTTAACTTTGAAGAAATGAACACTCGCCGTAAGCAGGTTTTATGTAGCAATATTCTTTCGTTTGGAATCCCTGGTCTCTATCAGTAATCCCCGTATAATCCCCACACACTACATAACTCCCCGTCATAGTGGGGGGCGCCTACGGGATTACACCATAACATTATTCCGCGATCACTGCTCTTCCTGCCAAGCGCACTGATTTTATTACAGTAATGTGCTCGTTAGGCACCTTTTGTGAACGTTTGATGTAGCGCAGGAGTGCTCTGAACTTTTACTTGGGAGTTGGGACATATATTTGTGTACGGAACAGTCCATGCGTGCGCGAGTGTGGGTGAGGGGCTGAGGGGTGTTGAGGTGAACTTTATTGTTTGTAGTGATACTATTTCAACTTAGTACCTAAATAGAGAGATTTGTGTACACTCTTTGGCGGGCTGTTCAACATGACATAACAACACACATGATATAACATCACGCCTCTATACCCCAAAGGTGTAGTCAGAAGTGTATAGTACACCCACATATCGTCAGTTATATCATAACCGGGTACGAATCCATACTCCGTACTGATAATTTCCTAATGGGAAAACCCAGTATCACTTTCCGCGACCCGGGATTCGAACTCAGCAGTTTAACGTACGCAGTCGTAGTCGCGTTTAACGAACGTTAGAACAATGAAGCAGTCCTGTTTAAGTTGGTTAGTACTTGTTGTTACAAATATTTGATTTTCCTGTCGAATGTTGAACAACATTTTGTAGGGGTTAAAATAACCTTAGACGGCCAAAGGAAGCTTACTAAAGTTTACTTCGGCCGTCCTTTTATTGCGAAGCCACCGATAGAACCGCATCCGACGTCTCAGCGGATTGTAGTTAATTACCAGAGCTCAGCTATTGTAACTATTATCTTGGTTTCATAGGTACTTTAGATTAATATTATGAATTTATGATGACTCATACTCGTATTGTGTTGTTAGATCCTCTCGTTATAATAGTTATTACGTGCAGCTTAAGTACTCGGATAAAAAGCAGTGAAAGTGGAGTGGTATGACTGTTGGACTGGCAAGTCTAAAGTCGCAAGTGTGAGGTGTGTACACCCCGCCATGCACCAATGTCTTTTCGAATTCATGAGCGGATTATAAAACTAAATTAGTTATCAGTTGCTAAAAACGGCGAAGGAAATCATCGTGGTGAGGAAATCGGCATACCTTGTGATTGAGTGAGTGTATGATTTTCCAACGGTGAGTAAAGCCATTTCAGAGGCCTACAGGCGGTTAAAACTTTGACACCAGGTTGGTCATCAACCATACAATAAGAAGAAGTAATCGGATGACGTGTATTAGACAATTTCTATATAATATAACGTATGTTAGAGCCTTGCCTTAGACGCCAATTGTACTCAATGGGGAGTCGATTCGTAGCAGGACTCATACGGTGAGGCATTATTCAGCAAATTGACGGCGTTTTGTCGTCAGCTCCGCGGGTGAGGCAACAAAGTGTGCTTTAAACGAGTACACGCAGGGAGTGCCTGCACACGTACAGACTACAGACGAACAGACGCACGTACTCTGCTCATACACGAACTCTTTTCAGTAATAAAAATAACTTTTATGGATGATGTCGCTTTGTTGTTTCAGTTTATTTGTGCACGTCCGTAGAGCCTGCCAGGGAACAGCGCTCGGTGCGCGGCGCGTCACTAATACGTATATCTTTTGTAAAACTTTGCCCGGCGACGCCGACGGGGATTTTAACAAAAAAAAAAACCAACACAGTTTTATTTAATGTCCCAGTAGCGGAAAAGTTGAAAAATCTGTACAGTTACCTGTCAACGGTATAAAAGTTAGCCAACTAGTTGAAAGTTTAAACAGATTCCGGGTATAAACTTTATTGTGGGATCCCCTGTTTGGTACTGACACAGAATAAATAAGGCGACGTTGTTTGTTTTGGTGGCAAACGGCTAAGCAAAGCTTTATTATCCTTGGCGAGGTACACACAATGGAGGCAGGAACTCGGAAGGTACCGCTCATTAAAATTAACTTACCAATTACACAACAGCCGGCCCGCAGCCCAGCTCCCCGGACGCCGCGGTTCCCTACTATACTTAATATCCCGTTCGTGTGGTGAATATCCTAGTGGATGTAGGCTCATCATATTTAATTGTATTCTCTGCTCTAATTTTAAATGAAAATAAGAATTTCCTCTTCGACAACTTAGTATGTGATTTGGTATGCGGCCAAGGATAATATAGGAGTTGCTAGATAATTACTACCCACAAAGGTCTCGTACCTACATATATGTATATGAAAACCCGCATATTCAATGATTGGCCATCACCGTAGCAACACCGTAGCTGTGGGGGTAAGTAGCGTGGCGGCCTGGCGGAGTATATATCGTTGTAGCTTGTGATGTCTGTTCCGTGCACAGCTGCAAATAGACGGGCTCCGGGGACTCGACCGGCGCGGGGCCCGCGGGGGCCCTGAGGGACTGTTAAGGGGTTGTGTCCGGACTGAATCATGCCTAATATAATAAAGGCGTCCTGCGACCGACTATCTAGTCGCGCCGCGCGCCGGTTACAGCCATTAGCCACATCCTCTAGAGATACAGTTTTCAGTATTTCAAGGCAGAGACAAAGTTGAACGGTTTGCAGGCTATATAACTAGTTCCATTTGTACCTAATATGATTATTTAAAAGTAACGAAAATGTATGACTGGCGTGTAGTGTGAGTGGATTTTTAAGTTACCTATTAGTTAATCGTTTCCTTAAACAGTAACACGCTTTCTTTCTGCTTTATATTAATAAAATAGGTACTTGAAAGGTATTTAATTAATAAATAACACGAACCAACCCGTTTTTTCTGTGCTGTCACTTACATCTGGCGTGGGTTGGGAGGGAGGCGGTATGTACAGACATATATTTTCTTCTTTGGACTTACTCAGTAGGCTATCGGATTAGGTATCTACTTGTATATTATGGTCTGCAGAATGCTCAGTAATTTACCGTCCTGCTTCGTTTTGTTTACATCGCGCCGCGCATAAATTACAAGTCTTGATCGGAGATTGTTCTTTCTTTATGAAGGAACGTAACGAATACAAGAATGATGAAGTGTTAGGCAATTTTAGAATGTTTTATAAAACGAGTAAGATGTGGGCACGAAGTTACCGCCGCCGTGCCGCGCCGCGTAATTAGCAGAGCGCGGCGCGGCGCGGCCGGGGCAGGGCGTAGCCCCATAGCTCATGCTATTTTTCTGTAATATTATTTACTTTATATACACTACACTACACAACTACTACTTAAAATAAAACAATAGAACAGTTCTTGTCGTCGACACAATAAAAGGTCTTGTATTATTTGCGCTAACAACAATAACTTTAAAAATAATATTTCAAACCGTATTTAATTAATTTAACCACCTATTCATCTTCAGATCTACTAGCTGCCTAATAAGACCCACAAGTCAATTTCTCGAAATGGCGTAAGTAGTTAAAGAGTAAATTAGCCCAACCTTAGAAATAAGCACGAGGAATTATATTTACTAAACCAATTCAAGCTCTATATGCTCTAAGGATTCAAGTCACAAACTGAAGTGTTCAAAAGTTTTCAGTAAATAGGTTTAAATGCCAACATAGCATACCATCGGCAGCTGATCGGCAGTAACTACATATACCTATAGAACATATGGCGCCACGATTTTCCATTTACTTTAAAAAAATGTAGGTCTGTCTGTACTGTAAAAATGTAAGTAGCGGCCGCTAGTCCCTGTTCCCTTCAAATGACTTTAGGATTAGGGTCAGACTGTTTTCTTTCTCCCGTGGATGTAGCCGCGCTGTAAATCCTTTAGTAATCAGTTTACAGCTTTACATTCTATTCACATCATGAAATAAATATCTATTTATTTCAGTAACTTTGTTTTTTGTTGGCTACTACTTTAAGTATTTATTTATATCATGACCTGATAAAAAAGCCTTCACTAAAACGTGATTTATAAAATTTTACAAAAACTCTTCCCTTTTTTAAGTGGATTAAAAAGAGAAAGTTAACCTCAAAGGGTATTCATGATTTATAAGCGGCTAGTGATTTTTCTGGCAAATTTTTGGTCCATCAACCATTGAGTTATAATGTACCTAGAGAAGAGGCCTCAACTCGATTGTTTGTAACACGAGTTAGAGCGCGCGCACTCCAACTCACTTAGTATGTGCCGAGCGCTTGCTGCAACGTGACACGTTTGAGTGAAGTTTTGTTTTTTTAATTATGCCTTCGTGTGCATTGAGATACTGTTCAAACAACTCCAGAAACATAAGTAAAAGTCAAGGAGTGACTTTTCACCAGTAAGTTCATTTATTATCTTTAAAACACGCCTAATTTAATTATAATTTTTCAATTGCAACGCGTCACCGCGGCGGCGGCCATGTTTACGTGAATGTCAAAGAGTAAATAAGTATGCGCAGACTTGACACTATCGACGTAGGTATAAGTTTACATAATTAAGGGCAGTAAAATATTAATTTTAAATCACGATAATAATGTTAATGCAATAACATTAATATTTTTATATTAATGTTATTACATTAAGATTATACGTAATTTAATACGGCAAAGCGGTGGAAGTCTTGCCTCGAAATATGATTTTAATTATAGAACCGTAAACACCCTAAAGCATTTCATTGGAAAATATGTATTTGCAAATTTGAATAAACATTCACTGAATCAGCCATCAACATTAAATCCCAGAAACCATTTAATTCGAGCCATAATAAATCAGTACACAAAAATTAGATTGCATCACAAAGCAAAAACTGATCAAACTGTGGATTACTATACCAAACGGCAGAAACTAACTAAACTTATATTACTTAGAGAAAATTAAAATATTATTACAGCATAAATACTTTTTTATTTATTCTTTGAGTAAGTACACACATACAATATCAAGTAGGCAGAATAATAAAATTATGTCGCATCTGCACGCATTGATTGTTATCTATGAGAACATAACACCCCCCGCTTGTCCCGCGCATACCCCGCCGTCATCAAGTGCGCGCCCTATTTTCTGTTTGAGATAGCTTCTCTAGTACGTAGTACATTATAACTCAATGCCATCAACATCGTCATAATATTGCTGGAGGAGTCAAGACACTGATCTTACGTACCTCTCCAACCGTAGTCGATATGATTCCATAAAGTAGTCCACCCTAAAATGAAATACAGACGTCATTATTATCATTCACCGGTTGCCCGCAACTCTTAAGATATCGTCGGTCCACCTGGCTGCGTCTTCCGGTATGTGGTCGCCACTCGAGTCTCGGTTCTTCAAGCGATATGGCCTGTGTATTGCCACTTTAACTTTCATATTCTTTGAGCTATGTCGATGACTTCATCTTTGATCCCAGATCCTGTCGCTCAAAGAAACTCCGAGCATAGTTCTCTCCATAGCTTGTTAAGTGACTATGAGCCTCTCCAAAAGGCAAACTATTAGCGACCATGTCTCGGAGCCATACGTCATCACTGGCACGTCTGAAGACGTACGAGGCCAAAAAAAATGTAAACAAATTTCTTCGTAATCAACTTAAATGCTCTTTTTAACCGACTTCAAAAAAAGGAGGAGGTTATCAATTCGACTGTATTTTTTATTTTTATGTTTGTTACCTCATAACTTGCGACTGGGTGAACCGATTTTCATGATTCTTTTTTTATTTGAAAGCTGGTGCTTCCCGTGTGGTCCCATTGTCACCATTTCAATACCTGATGATGGGATCTTGTAGAAATCGGGGGAACTCTTCAATAAATAACAGCAGATTAACCGCGATTGTTGCTATAGCATATCTAAGCATTGTTTACGCCATCACACAACATAATATCACGCCTGTACTCACTACAAAGGTTATAAAAACAATTCCGAAAAAAAAAATGTTCAAGGTCACTTACAACGTTTTACAAAAAAAACGCAATACTGAAAAATAATTAGATGTTTGTTCTGATGAGATATTCGGTTATATGAACAAAACTCTTCAAATTTCATGCGTCCTAATTACGTAAGCTGATCCGTGATCGCGGTACTGTCCCTGGGTAACCGTGACCCTGGAACGTAAAGGGCTATTGAAGGAACACTGTGGATCAGTATGATAGTAGTATGAATGTCAGTACAAGTCTGACAGTCCCTCCACCCAGGGTGGGACTTATTGGATGATTTTGCCTCGTAAATAAAAGGTGTATTATGACTTACTTATCTACCTTCATTATCGGAAGACAGATTTCGTAGTCTTGTCATTTCCTGCAACGATCTATCGTCGTGTGGTTTATTATATTTCACTAAATACCCATTTCACAAAACAAAATTTAAATCGCTAAAATGGTCATACAAATAGCAAAAACACATTAGCAGAATCTAAAGCTAAAAAATCGTGAAATAAAAATTTTTAAATAAAAAATTATAACCTCCTTCAAAAAACTCAAAAGTGAAAAATAATATTTTATCACTTCACTTTACATAAGCGAAGTGGAAGTCGGCGCCAAATCCCAACATCCATTAAGCGAGTCAGAAAAATAGTACTTATGAGAATGCTGCCATACGTGCGTGGTTCATAGTTTAAAAGCTAACACTATAAACTAAGCGAACGCATAGGATTTGGCGCCGACTTCCACTTCGCTTAAGTAAAGTGAAGTGATAAAATATTATTTTTCACTTTTGAGTTTTTTGAAGGAGGTTATAATTTTTTATTTATGTTCATAGTACATACATACGTAATTCCTAGTTAGAAACTTAGAACTAGACTGTTCATCTATGTATGGTGGAGTACCTACAGGTCATTGTCGATACATCTTCCCTATGGCTCTGTACGTTCAGACTAGCAGCTATTAATAGACAAGCAGCGCATTATATCCTTGTTAACTCTATAGCATGACATCTGTACGAATTTTTATTAACCGCATTCAAACTCCATGTCGGTTTAGTCAGTTTAATATTATCAAATCACATTATTAATTAGACTCTATGTTATTAAATAGATTTTAAGTATTAAGTTCTTCAATATTATTTTACTCTTAGTTGATAACACTGCACTGTCATGTCTTCTTGTTGAGTGTATTGTGAAGAACGGAAACGCTCACGGAGGTTCGCGGAGGGATCGGACAACTCGCCATTCGGTTTTCGTGGCTAGCATCTACGACCCCTGTAAGATATTATATATCTATTGTTCGTAGCTTTAAAATATTTGTTATAAATATAATAGTCATAAATATCGGAGATTGGCGAACACCAACCAGATTATAGTTAGATGCGGCTCTTGGATCACACCATAAAGCGGGTTATGATAAACGTTACACTCGTGAGATTAAAATGATAAAGTTAATTGACACAAACACGACTGATATAAGGGTTGATTAAAGGCTGATAAGGGGACGCGCCCACCACGCGCGGTAATTGATGTTGCTACACTTGCTACGGTGATTAAAACAATGCATGGATCCAATGTCTTACACTGAGATCTATATGACGCACACTTACCATATCACAATACGACTGAAGTCAAATGCGGTATTTTATTTATTTATCTAAATTTAAAAAGTCTATATTTAACAACTCAGTGGTATACCTTTACAGCTATAAATCACTAAAATGATAATACCAACCCAAAATATTTATGACTTTTGGTAAAAAATTGATGCGTCTTTGTACTCAACTGAGACTGTACGGAAAAATACCTAAACAATTAATCCAATACTGCGTAACACGTATTTCTCTGCCTGAATGGTTGCGACCAACACAAACCTCCCAACTTACGGCATCGCAAGTCGTAAAACTGCTACGACTTGTAAAAAGGCGACCGAAGTCTTTTCGCCGACGCGTTAACGGAGGTCTCGGGCGGCTCGGGCTCGTTAACACGGTGCGATGCCGCCTCTGCTGACTCCACTTGTTTGTTTGTGTGACATAGTTTCCTGTCGGTGACTGCGATATTTATCGACACTACTTATCGGCAGCATTTCCGGTTGTAACTGCTTATTGATTATCGCGTCTGGTCAGTGTCTACGAAGCTTGTAATTACGTAAAGAGTGCTAACGAGTAACGACTCGAAAGTCGAAACTGTTACTGAACAAAAGTTTTACAGCTTTGAGTGTATTTTTAAGTTCTCTACAAATGTTTATATTGTTATGTCACGAAAGTGGTTTGGTCTGTGTGTGTAACTACCTCTGTAATAACCTCTCTGGGGTACATTAAGGCATCTCTATGCGCAAACTTTCTTTACTACTATTTAGTTGCGTGACTTATTCTGTAACAATTGATGTCACGTTAACTTTACAAAATCAAATAAACATTAGAAACTTCTGATAATTAATTTATTCAAGGTCCTTTATTCTAATATAACTAACTATATAACTACTCGTCTACTAATCAAACTGAAACACATGGTGTGCTCTTGTTGCTGTTTTAAAACTTGAAGGATTTGCTAAACTACCCAGTTCATTACGATTGCTTAAACTAAGTATGCCTATAGTCGTACTTATACAGTATACAATAGTAAGTAGTATTTTCCAGCAATAGAGTCATAACGGTACACTTCACCATCACATTGTAATATCAGTTTTTCTTATTTTCGGTATGATATACAAGTTGAGTTAGTTAAATGGTATTGATTAGCATATCAGAATCAGATAAAATTGCTTTTATAGGTACGAAGTTACGCACGTCCCGGTTTAGTTTGAGACACTTGTAATGCCCCAAGAAGACCGTACCTACTGCAGTATTAGTAAAAGAGAGCACAGTGGCCCAGTCATGGAACATGAACTCCGTGAGCATTGGATGAGCTCCAAAATAAACGATATTCAATAATGCTGCTGCGAAATGACTTCATAAGGGCGTGAGTCAGCATTTCTAAACAAAATTGAGATTTCCATACAAAAAACTGGATTAGGGAAACTCTGAGTTTATCCCGGGTAGAACGTTTCTGACAAATGACCAGGGTCTCCTGTCATATGGGACATGATTTATTCGTAGTCGGGGACTACGTGTGGACCCCTTGTAGTCCTTTGGGATCACGATCTTGCAAAAAAAGAACAATATAGGTATCGATGCACAGTCACTAAAGGCCTGACTGGCCTGATTACTACAGGCTACTTATTTGCTGGTTTTAATATACAGAAACTCACCCAACGTATCAAATATATGTAGGTTGAATATTTATATACATCATCAGGCTGCCAGTAATGAAATGTACTGTACTGCTACGGATAAGTAATAATACTTATTCGTAGGGGTACTGACATACTCCAGACTTTCTTATTAAGAACTCATTTCATAGAGGTATCATTTTATTGCCAATTATATTATTGGGTGAACTTCTTAAACTTTAGACTGTTGGCTGCTGCCAGGAATGTTTTTACAGAAAATCCGAAAAAACACTCGCCGTAGAAAATGGATCCCTAGACGGTAGACCGCATGTTCGGCAGCTGCGTTAGCAATCTTGATGTAACGACGACATCTAGTTATCTTCAGATAATTAGTTTTAGCAATTTTTCCACACTGACACGTTACGCCTCTCGGGTAGCAACCGATTACTCCGTAACCGTAGACGCAGAAGCGAGCTATTTAGGAGACGAGAAATGTACTGAAAGTATACATGTCGACTTGTGTACTCCACACACGATGATCCGACTGCGAAACGTAACGATCAACAATCTTGTAAAATGGGACCGGCTTGGAGCGTCTGTTGATACAAACGCGACCCACCTTGAATGCGACGCGATCACATGACGTTCAATAAGGCCCGATAAGGTGTTACATCGTTTTTTAAACCCCGACGGAAAAAGAGTTTGACCGCTATGTGTGTCTGTCTGTCTGTGTGTCTGTCTGTGGCACCGTAGCTCTGAAACGGGTGAACTGATTTGGATGCGGTTTTTTTTAATAGAAAAGAAATTTTCCAGCAAGTGTTCTTAGATATGTTTTATCAAAATCGGATCAGCCATTTACAAGATATGGGGGGTGAAAGTGGGGATGATCAATCTTACATTTTTATATATACCCGAGTGGGGTATCAAATGAAAGGGCATAATGTGTAAATTACATAAAATTAAGTTATATCAAAATCGGTTTAGCCATTCAAAAGATATAGGGGATGAAAGTGGGGATGACCAATCGAATAGTTTCATATATACCAAAATGGGGTAAAAAATGAAAGGGCATGATGTGTACATTAATAAAAATTAAATTATGTCAAAATCGGTTCAGCCATTTACAAGGTATGGGGAGAAAGTGGGGATGTCCAATCGAATATTCTCATATATCTATACTAAAGTGTGGTATCAAATGAAAGGGCATGATGTGAATATTACAAAAAAATTAGTTACATTAAAATCGGTTTAGCCATTTACAAGGTAAAAGTGATAATTAACAACTGGATATTTTCAAATATACCCAAGTAGGGTATCAAATGAAAGGGCATGATGTGTATATTACAAAAACAAGACTTTAATTTAAGTTTAAAAATTTTAAAATAAAAATTAAATTAAAAATTTAAAAAACCCCCAACGCAAAAAAGTTAAGCCATCATTTAAAAAGTCAAAAATAACACCTATCATTGAGCCATCAATTCCGATCGAGTAACACTTATTTATGACAATGTCGCGGCGGGGTACCGCTAAGTTTCAAGCAATAACTAAATATCTAAATAGTTAAAATAAGGACAGGGACTTACTAAGGCGGTACCCTGCCGTAACATTGTTTAAAATAGGTTTAAATGATGGCTTTACTTTTTTGCGTTGGGGGTTTTTTAATTTTTTAATTTAATTGTTAGGTTTTCTTTAGCAGCACGATGACTATAATTGTGGGAATACTATTATGTCTTTAGCAAATACATATAATATGCAGAAGTCAAATCTAACTACGACTATGTGGAGATCCGAGGCAAGCACTAAATTTAAAACCGACAGACAGACCACCTACACTGTTATCACATAAATTATTGAATATGTCTGGACTTTAAAAAAGACCTCGACCCCTGAGTTTGTTTGGGTATTTCTTCTCAGAGGTAGTTAATTAGGAAATACTGATGCCATCTAGTTAAAAAAAAAAACGTGTAGAACTGTTTTTGTAAAACACATTTGCAGAAATAAAATCATTTATCATTATCATAAGGGTAGATGGCAGATGCGTATCTGTCGCTGACAAAAACAATAGCGAGCGCCTCCGATGTGTCGAATCACTGCATTCATATTACAGAAAGGAGGAGTTATCTACAAGTTCTTGTGTGGGCTGTCATAGATAGGCAGTCATTAGACCAGCACTACCCATATATATACAGAATCACTTATCATAGCACTCAATTTCATCTCCTTCATCAATAGCGTTTGAAAGAGGTGGTGAAAATATTTAGTATTCGTGTACCTAACGGGTTACCAAGCCAGTTAACATGGTGTTGGGCACTCGTCTTGAGCGGACTTACCGCACGGTTAGCATCTCGTTACCGTTGCTCGATCATAACAATATTAGTGTGCCGCACCTGGTAGCGGACGTAGCGGTCACGGGAGAGATCCATGACTGGATGCCCACTGATATTAGTTCCAGCGCTAATTGTGTATCTTTAGATATTCCTGTCTAAATTCTGATTGATTTATGGTGATTACAAATTTAATATTTGTTGTGAGTGTATGACAGTCTTAACCTTTGCCTCAATATATGTACAAATCAAATAAACAGCTAAATATAGGTACCTAATCTAGAATGGTATTATCAAAACCAAACTTTGGAGAGAGCGATAGATCCGTATGCTTTCCATAAAATAACACGTCTGATGAAGTGCTACTTAATTTATTTATACATATTTGTGATCCATTTGAGTTCCAGTAGGCGTAAGCGTAGTTGAGAATCATATTTGTGATCCATTTGAGTTCCAGTAGGCGTAAGCGTAGTTGAGAATCATATTTGTGATTCATTTGAGTTCCAGTAGGCGTACCTAAGCGTAGTTGAGAATCATATTTGTGATCCATTTGAGTTCCAGTAGGCGTAAGCGTAGTTGAGAATCATATTTGTGATTCATTTGAGTTCCAGTAGGCGTACCTAAGCGTAGTTGAGAATCATATTTTTCGTATCACGTGTTTGATCAATGCTCTGCATGTAAACATGTTCATACTTCCAAGCTGTTTATTTAAAAAGCAAAAGTATTCGTCTTCTATAATAATGTAAATCAAAATATACAAGACAGAAACGTAACTTTCAATAAATTTAATTCAGCAATATGAATTTCTTTGTACCAAAGTTTTTCAATTTTGATAAAAAATGACGACAGTTTTGTCTCCGGAGTATATTTTTTGAACAAACTAATCAATTTTATTGTTTTCCTGCCGCCCTCGGCGTCAAGATTAATATTTTGTACAAGGATTTAATTCGGAGGCGCGCAGTAACGCGATACGTCTACGTAATAATGACCCCCCCCCCTCCCTCTTCCTCCGGCTGGTGGGGACTGTGGGGAGACACCATCTCGCGGTTAGCGACTAGCGAGCTTCAAACGACTTTATAAGTGATCTTATAAGTGCAAATACTTAAATTGGCTGAAAATTGCGATACAAACGCACATTCACTGACACAAATAGATTTAGTATACGAAGTAGGTAGATACAATCACACAACACTTTGATGTTAGATCGCCACAAATTCTATCCTTCTTATAACTTAAAACGAACTTCAGTTTATTGGCATAGCCTCGTTGAACAAACTTACGACTTTAGAAAAGTCTAATTAATACTAATTATCATATTTTTTTATGTGATCTCCCTGCACGACCACTACCTAACTGCTAACAGGTATCAAACCTGCTGGTTTTACTGTAAGGAATCGGGCAGCAACCTCTCTGCGTGTAATAATGACGTGTTTTGACGACCTGCCCCCCTAGACAAGTGGCAAAACGCTTGACGAATAGAAATCGAATAGAATGAAAAAAGGATGGTAGGTATATAGATAAAACATAGTCGAAAAATTATATCATCCCAATACATTTATCCTCATTTATCATTCTATTAGATTTCTATTCGTCAAGCGTTTTGCCACTTGTCTAAGGAGACTGATTGGCAACTAACTATACGTGCTAGTGTATGTGATTTTTCATGTTTGTGAAACACACCCACGAAACAGAATAATTCCTACTGGGATACGATGTTTTTTTTATAGAAAGCAAATAAATAAATAGAATCACAGAGTAAATATTACACTCTAGCGATCCAAATACAAAGAGAAGACACAAAGACATTTTTGTGGTGTTCTTCAATGTTGGCGTTATTTAGATAAAGTACATAAAGCCACGCCTATTTCCACGAGGGGTAGGCAGAGACCACGGACTTCCATTTGCTACGATCCTGACATATTTCTTTCGCCTCATTCACTCGTATCACATTCCTCATACACTCCTCACCTATCCCTTTTGCAGAACATCTCCAATATGGTCTAAATATTATTAAGTAATAACTTAATATATAAAATATATATTTAAAATAAATAACTATTTAAAAAAATTATGAAATAGGTACGTTATTCAGACATTTGAGCTTAACATTTCTAAGTCAGTCTTTAAAACAAAATGATTGAGATATGAATATGAATTTCCATTCAGTCACATGCAAAATGCTAAGCTTAAAGTCTATTAGACGAAGCGTCTGCGGACATTTCATCGACTTTCAAAGTGACAACTCCACAAAGAGGGTTTTTCGGTTTTTCTGCGAGAATAACCTGATAAAATTTTATGTTGTACAAAATAAAGGGGTGTGTTACGGAGATAGGGGTTCGTAAGAGGTTTGCGGTCGAGGGGACCCCGGTAGGCTCGACTGCGGAGCGCGTGGGACGCGGGACATCAAGTGTGCGCTTCAGCGGGCGGCGCGCGGCGGGCGGCGCACTATGGGACCAAACGGTAGTTTCCATCTCAATAATCGATAACTCTGTAGTTTTGTGATTTTTCTCCTTGATTTTTTTTTTACGTATTTGTGAATATCTAGGCAATAAAAGAAATCCAACACTATCATTTTACAAATTATATATTTATCGTAAAAAAATGAAAAAGATAAAGTTATACGAAATTTTATACAAAAAATTATGCAGTTATATTAAAAATATAATTATACAGTTACATTAATAAAAGTTACACTTTTTATGGAAATAAGTTTAAAACTAAACTACAACTAACTAATTGTTAACTTTAAACAAACATTTACATGATAACAAATATATTTTTAGCGCTTATCCTATTCATCACTTTCCATTTTCAACAATTCTTTAGCTTCGTCAAACAATTCTTTGGATATTAGAAAACTTGGTTTATTTAAGCTAGATATATAAGGATCAGATGTATATAACAAAATATGCAGAACGTCTTCGTTTGTTGCTGATCTGGAACACTTCCTAGCGTGATGTAACCTATATTTCTTGTAATCTTTATTTCGGGCTTCCTGCGCATCTTCGGATAATTGTCCTAAGGGCAAAACTGCATAATGCTCTATTATTTTAGCACCATGTATAAGTACTTTATGGACCGAAGATGGCATATAGTACCAGTTATATTTGCTTACATACAATTGCGCAGTAATCAATGTATACTGGCCGAATTTTTCTGCGTTTATAGGGAATCCCGATGACATAGTTTGAAGAATTATATATAATCTCTTGATTAATTCTTCATCAATGCCGGTTATCTCTGCAGAACATTGGTAATTTTGAAAAAATCTCCTTGCCGTATTTCCGTCGTTGCTATTACCGGAACCTTGACGTGGTTTATCAATGTGCAAACCAAGCACTTCTCGAAAACGTTTTTGGACATATTTTTTCTTGTCTTCTTTTAGTTGCTTGTTTTCTAGAGTTGTTGCAGACCACTTCTCAAAACCTAAATTGTAAGAAATATGGAGGATCATTTCCATAAATCTTATCCATGCGTGTAGTGTCGACAAACCGTATTTAAACGCATCTTCATTTTCCACTCTCGTTGTAACTTTTAAAAGATCATTCATTTGTCTGGGAGTTGCTCCACAAACAGTGCAGGTAGCACTGGATGATGTGTTCGTTAACACTTGAGCAACTTTCCCATCAATCATTGTCATAAACAGTTCATGTTTAACTTCAATGACTTTGTCGTCTATTGACACAAGAGTTGGTATTAATTGATTAATTTTGGCTTCAATTTCACTGACAACCGCTGTAGTTTTTTCAGGTGTTTCTTTTGCAAACTCTAATGAAATTGGTCTACAATATCTAACAGATGAACAAGCAGGGTTCTGCCATATAACTGCAGAAGTTTCTTCGTCTACTAGTCGCAGTGGTACAAGGGAAACTATAAACAAATTAGCATCCGATATTTGTTCGTTTTCTTCCGGTAGAGTTTGTTTATACTCACTTTGCCCGGAGGATCCATCACATCCCCATTTAGTAAACAACTTGAGACGATTATAATTTGTCGGTTCAGACTTTATCTTTATAATACGGCAGACTGTAGTGTCTAAGAGATCTTGAAGATTTATTTTTGCGCTTATATTTGTCACCGTTATGCTGGATGCAGGCGGATAGCAAGCCTTTTTTGCTTCATTTAGTATTTGATAAGAAGGCAATACAGAACTTAAATTCTTATCAACGAGCCTTTTTCTTAGGTACGCATATTGGGCTTTGGTTAAATCTGTTTCAATACACATACTCAAGGCCTCCTCTTTTGTAAAGGAAAGTGCATTATCTGGATTGAGTATGTTTTGTAAAATTACTTTTTTCTCTTCTTTTTCCTTACTTCTTATAATACTCACAATCGACGCTTCGTCATTTTCACCCATGGATCGTAAACCTTGCACATAAGCGTTACGGACATGTCCCATTCCATACTCCTGGACCAGTTCCATATTTTTTCGTTTCTTTGTGCTTTCCGAACACTCGTCATATGGTTTTGTTGGTCTACCACGATCACCAGAAGTATCCAAGCCAGAATTTTGAGATGTTGAAGTACTGCAAGAATTCAATGGTACTTTAAACTCACCATTTAACCAATTTGAGTATAGACTCTCGAACCTGTCTGACTTTCTTTGAGCTTTGGTCCATTTCTGGTTGCAACTTGATGTTAGATTTTTTTGGATACTCTGTATTACAGTATTAACGTCAGTTTCCGATAGTTGAAAGTTGTCCACCAAATATTTTTTGAGGTCTGAAGTACTTTTTCCTCTTATTATTTGATCACAAAGATCACGTCGAACACAAACAAATTCACTCATTGTTAGATAATTATATGTTTTTTGTCTGTTAATTGTTATTGAAAAACGTATGTGAACACTTTGATGAATAGTATGCTGAAAACACGAGTATATATAGGACCAATATTTTAGTGCCTTGTGCAAAAACCATGGGACAATTGATTATGGAAGTTCTCACCGAAATAGTGTAATCAGTACTGATTGTAATTAATTACCACGACAGATAACTAGAACTTCCGCAGCAATATAGTTTATCATACTTGTGGTTAAGGTGATTACCGCAAACAAAATTACCATGGGAAGATTCCTTGAATATAATAGTAGTATATTAATTTGTTATTGTATGCTTCTCTATCATAGAAATGAAAAAAAAAACAAGATAGACATCAAAATATAATATATTATTTTAAAAAACAAATGAACCGTAATTTTCGGGGATTTTTGTATTTTCTCCCGATTGACATTATTGCTTCTAAATCACCACTAGCGCAAAAAAGGCGCAAGTTTTTTTTTTATCCATATATTACTGAATAGGTAAGGTCTCTAATAGAGTAATTTACTTGACACCGGCAGCTTTCGGCAACAAGGAAAACTCCAATTGAATTAAACAAAAACGGAATTTTCTTTACTTCACTAAAAAAATTATTAAAAAAATAAACATAATTTTTTTTTTACAAAAACCTATTTGGTTGTAAAGTGTACATTCTAAGCTATCTAAGAATGTATAACACTAATATGCTTCCTTGGTAAACTTCCGAATAATTTTGTAATGAATTTCCTTAACGGTAATTTAATTGCCATGAAAATATTTATGACCAATGTTTGAGGTTCATTTTATAAGCGTAAAACTAAGTTATTCAATATTTTTTGTAATTAATTCGTAAGTTCCATTCTTTGAGAGTATAAAACCATAAAGAAATCAATGGATTTACGCCTTTCGTCACAACCATTTTCGAGATGGAAAATACTGTTTGGTCCCATAGTGCGGCGGGTCACTCGGCCGGAGAGCCTGTCGCGGAGGTCACCCGTTACAGACAGCAGCCGGCACGGTACTCATGCCCCGTTGCCCCGGCTGCCACCCGTCATGAATGGTCGCCACCACGGATTACTTTGGTCATTGACTGATCACGTGGATGCTCCTCGTCTTAGAGCTTGGGTTTTTTTGCGTTTGCAAAAACTAGATAGCAACCTGAGCTAAGCTCAGTTGTAGTATTCTCAAATTAAAATATTTTTATACTCTTATTCGAATACTACTTGTCTTTTTAATTTTTACAAGCTTTTATTTAACTTGCACTGTTTGTTTTGTTTATTAAGTTTTCCCATTAGGTACTTAATTCTCAGTAACAGCATGGAGTCTGGATTTGTGCCCTGTTGATGGCAATAGGCTTGCTCCCTTTTACATTGGGATCTATAACATCTGTTAACTGGGTGCACCTGGCTGTATATACCTATATACTTCAGGCTTCAGTAATTTTATGTTATGCATTGTTCGTATCACGTAAGCTGTCACTTCATTAAACCATTTTTCAACCACTTGTTGGCATCCGATTCAGCTGAAATTTGGCAGACTTACGTAAGCCCGGAGACAATACAATAATCCGGTAGTGAAATTCGAATGGTCCGGCCAGGTTCGTCTTCGCTGAAAGGAACTCTTCAACGGTTTATGGAATCGACTCGAAACTTTAATAAAACTTCACATCAGCTTCATTTTCAAGCGTTGAGTCACTGATGTCCTACTAAAAAGGCATTGGTGCGTGCCGGGTATTGAACTTGAGACCTTTGACTTTGCAGTCCAACAGTCAGACCACTCGGCTATCAGTGCTTGTCGTGCAAGTTTTGATGTTCGTGTACCTAAACTTTAGACAAACTCCAATTGGTGTTATGACGACAGTGCTTGATCAATATCATATGCAAAATAAACACGTCACTTTACTCTATGGCAACGCGTAGTTACACATCTGTACACAAAAATGTTTTACAATCCAAGGAGCTTTGAACCAACCTACGTGTGTGCTTGCAGAACGGACGCGACAGGAGGCAGCGAGAGCGCTCGGCGCGCAGGCGAGCGCGGCACCACGCGGCACGCTGGAGGCGCTGCGCCGCCACTCGCGGCAGATCGCCGCCAGCCGCGGGCGCCGCGTACAGGTGAGCGCCCTCTGCCGCCTGCGCCGCGCTGCCCGCGCCCAGTACTTACACTCCGCTTTGTTTCAGTTCACCGAACGAGCGCGGGATGGCGCGCGCGGCGGCGACGGCGCCGGTGAGTGTGGCTTGCGCTGCGCCGGCGGCGCCCTGTGAGTGCGCGCTCTCAGTCCGCCGCCCGCCCTCGCTAAATATATCTCCGTCCGCATTGCAACGCGGTGAATCGTCGCGCAGGCTGCCCTCGCCAGCGCCCGGCGCTCGCGGAGGCTCGCGGCGGCTCCGCTCGCGGCGGGGCGCGGCCGCCGCTGACGGTTGTGTGTGTGCGCAGAGAGCGGCGGCTCGGAGATGTCGGCCGGCAGCGGTGGCGGCGGCGGCGGCGTCGACGCGCGCCGCCCCTCTACCTGCCGCGTCGAGCTGGGCGCGCTGCTGGCGCCGGAGCCGCGCCCGCTAGATAACAAGGTCAAGGTACGACATCCGTGTCTGAGCAGGCGCATGTCGTCGTTGTAGGCCTCGCCCCGCCACCAAATCTCTGTGGAGCAGCTCCCTTATGTCCATAACACTAGCCATTAGGTATAGTTAGTGTGCTTTCCCTTCCAGAAGTACCAGGGCTCGAGGCGGTACGAATACAAGGTGTGCAGGTGCACCTGGACTTACGTATGGCATGGAGTATTATTAGATTAGAGACTGCAGTTCCTTGCATTCCTACGTAGCAAAAAATGCTTGTGTATTATATCTAATATTTTCCAGGTCAGCTTGGAAGGCATATATTATAGTAATCGCTACATGTATCTTTCATCTGTTCCACAGATGCGTACATTTTTTTATTTCAGTCTCGATAGTAGCCATGCTCTGTCCACAGATATTTTCATAATCTGCTTTATTTGTTTACCTTTACATTTTGCTATAGGTATAGTTAAAGGCGGCAAACGCTGGTGGTGCTATAGCAAGTCCGTTCTTTGGCATTCCATGTGTAATATGTTATGTACAGCTTACGTAGGATGTGGTGGTGGCTTCCCGCGGGTGTTTGTGATGGTGTCGCTTGAGGTAGACTCTAGGCAGGCAGCGGAGACGCTCGCGCGGCCCGCCTGACGTCAAGGGCGTCATTATTTAGAAAGCAGGCACTCTACTTGAATTACTTTATAAAACCAAGGAAATTGGTGTTGTCGTAGATATAGTTACATATATGCTATCAACGATCACTTGTTAAAAACTTCCTTCTATGTCCGTTTGTAAGTTTACTAACTGTTATTGTACTGCGACAACTGACAAATACTATAAAAACTCGATAACAAAAAGGTCTACGTTAATAATTAATTAAGTACACCGTTATATTGTAAACTATAATTATGAGAAAGAGATAGGGTCATTATATTTATTAAACACCTACAGTTGAACGAAGACAATAACATTAAGATTGTTATGTAAAGCTTAACGCGCAGGCCACTCCGGGAAACCAAATAAGTTCGTTTAGCTGCGTGCGCGCTCGCGGCGTTGCCTGCGCATTAGTTAGCGGCCAGGTGTCGGGTCGGGATAAAGAGCTCCAAGCTAATAGATTACAATTGTCTGGCATCGCGGGTGCAAGTCACCTAAGGATATGTATCTCTTATCATAGCGGATAGCGGTGGACAGACGGCAGTTCTTCGAACTTAACCACTTTTGTTTGTAAAAATGCGCGGGTGTTGTACCTAGCTCAAGTTGATGCTGCAATATTGTATCTATGCATTTACTAACAAAGTAGCTACCATTATACATAATGGTAGCATTATACATAATTCTACATTGCAATATAGCATCGATTGTGCCATCTCGATTGTAGCCTAACGACCACCGATCCCAAGTAGCCTAGGACATTTCTAAAAGCATAATCAGCGGTTTCGTTTTATTGTGACCGGCTCATCGACAAATACCTAGGTAACGGTATTTTTGTAGTCACGACTAATAGAAATATGCTTTGATTAATGATAGGAAATGTTAATCGTTAGTCGTTAGTCACGATTAAATTAGGTCATTAGTCAAATTTCGGCCAACACTGCAAGACTGGGGAGGCATTATTATGATTAGGTAGAGGCGAGAGTCGGTCGAAGTTGGAGCAGGCGCGGGCTGCGAGGGGTGCAGGGGGCTGGCGCGCATGGCGGGGCGGCACGCCGGCACGCGCCGTGCATGCCGATACACCGGAGATGACAGATGACATTACAACACTGAAACATTTTCCGGTTGCAGGTTACAGCAGACCTGTAACTTTTCCCTTCTCTCCTAAAGAAGATGCTTATCAGAGTCTAATGGAAAGCTGGACAAGTTAGATAAACCAATGAACTACCTAGATACATAAATTAGTTACTTATTATTTACTAAAGGAACAAGAGCCGTTAGTCTATCTGTACACTGTTTATTAACACTGTTTTCACAAGATGACGGTAACGAATGTTAAAACCGATGTTTTAAGTTCTCCACTCAGCATTTGGGAGTAAAATATGAAACGCCTTTTGACATGCAAATGAGGTTCAGTCGGAGTGTAACGATCTCTTCCAGCCCTCCTTTTAAATAGGATATTAACATGTGTTTCAAAATATAAGTCCAGGATAAAACATATATACATTAAGCACAAATATTTGTTAAAAATGTAACTACTACTTCGTTAATTTCTATAAAGTATAATTATTGTATTCTTAAGCTACAACTTCTATAGATATATAGTCTGGTAAAGGACGTCTTAATTTTTATTGCTCTGGGAGAAATTACCCAGACAAAGTGCCGACCGACGTAATAATATAATTAGTCACCCTCTGAGCCTGCGGGCGCGTGCCGCCCTCACTCTGATTTGTAGGCTCTTCACCACAATGCACTCAGCGTTGGGCTCTATACTTTTAACCCCTAATAACTTCAGTTGAGCTCTTTCCTTTAATACACTGTTAACATTCCAACTAGTAACACCCCGTGCTCTCGGCTCAGGCTATATTTCAGCAAAGTATTCAGAGTTCCTTACAAGTGGTACGTTGCGTCTAATGGGGAATCTTATCGCGTCTGAAAGTTTAGCAATAAGGTTCGCGGTGCTATTATATGAGTGTTTGTGCCCGAGTGTACCACGTACACACAATCACATATCATATACTACATACAACGATGTAGGTATTGATTTCTTGTTGTTTTCCGAGTTCTTTACAATCTGAAGCCGGAGCAGTTGAATCGCAAGTGGCGTACGAGCATCTTACCTATCAATGAAACAATAAAAAACGTTTATTTAAGTATTTACTGAAACGAAGCTCTCGTTTGCTTCCGAATTAGAGCTGAAACATGTAAATATTTACACGAGAAGTATTCATCGACTGGACACGTCTGCTCGCCGCGCGCCGGCCAGTCTCTGTTGTTATTTTATAGCTCCGCTGTAGGTAGTGTAGGTGCGAGGCTACGACTGCTACGAGCGAGGGCATCTGACGACGGCAACAGCTATGGCGCCGCGCCGGTGCGGTGGTGCTGTTGCGATGCGAAGCGCTTGTTGAACACTGACGAATATTTTTTCTTTTATGATACCTAAAGAATACCTAAAGACGTTTGGCAGGAAAGATACTTAGTATAGGCTCAAGCGGCGTGTGGTACCCCGCTTTCCCCCCCCCCCCACGCCCTTGCCCCTGTGACCCATTTGCATAATAAATGGTAGCGCTCACGTGCTGCACCCTCGCTAGCACGGCCCGGCACACCACGTGCTCCCACTGCTACATCACTACTTTGCTACGTGCCTTAGGTTATTTAGGTAAGATATAGCTGTACATATTTTACGAAAACAACGTTACTCACGAGCGCCAATATTCCATTAGGATCAGACACGTTCTCTCAACAACATAAGCCCGGCTTATGACACATTAAGAGCAACGGACAGAGAAACATATGCCGACTGACCCTTCCGCGCCTGACAGACTGACATAACTCGATGCCCATAATATATGGTATTCTAGAAGGTTAAATGTTGACTTTATCACATATAGCAATAATAATATGCTTTACGAGCGATACCCGACTCATTTCATTAACTTTATCTACTCGAGGAACTCCCCGGGCGGATCGATGCAATTATTTATTTCGCTTTGGATATTACGATCACGAATACACAAGGTGCGGTATACTGGAGGTATACAAGTAGCGTGAACAATTTATAGCTCCCTACTTCAGTTCGGTCACCGACTGCTTGAGCAGTAACTTGATTTCCATAACGAGGTGAAAAAATGTATAAGCAAGCAAACGTGTGCAGGTCCCCCGCGGGAACGCTAGCTCGACGTGAACTAGGTATACAAGCATTACAAGCGTCTCGCAAACAACAGTGGAGGCGTGCTCACGTCACGTAGGTAATTCATTTATGAAGTTTTACACGTATGTGGGTGATGATTTCCGCTGTCATTCATAGCGCCACAGCATTCATGGTATGACGGAGGAGGAGAACGTGGTGCGGCCGCACCAGGAGATGGAAGTGCTGTCCCTGGAGGAGAAGAAGTACCTGCTGGGCGTGGAGCGCGGGGACGTGGCGGGCACGCGGCGCGTGCTGCAGCGCGCGCGGGACACCGGCCACATTAACGTGGACTGTGTGGACCCGCTGGGCCGCAGCGCGCTGCTCATGGCTATCGACAACGAGAACCTGGAGATGGTGGAGCTGCTGCTCGAGTTCGGCGTGGAGACGCGCGACGCGCTGCTGCACGCCATCTCTGAGGAGTTCGTAGAGGCAGTAGAGTCGCTGCTTGACCACGAGGAGCGCACGCGCAAGCCGGGGGAACCTAACGTAAGGGACTCACTATGTATACCGAAGTTTGTTCAGATTACAGTTGTGACATGCAAGTTTGACGGATGTTGTGTGTTACAGAGCTGGGAGGCGCTGCCCCCGGAGACGGCGACCTTCACGGCCGACATCACGCCGTTGATACTGGCGGCGCACCGCGACAGCTACGAGATCATCAAGCTGCTGCTGGACCGGGGCGCGGCGCTGCCGGTGCCGCACGATGTGCGCTGCGGCTGCGACGAGTGCGTGCGCTCGCGCCGTGAGGACTCGCTCCGGCATTCACGTTCGCGAATCAACGCGTACCGCGCGCTCGCCTCGCCGTCCCTCATCGCGCTCTCCTCCAAAGACCCTATTTTAACTGCGTTCGAGCTGTCCTGGGAGCTTCGACGACTCTCGGCACTCGAACACGAGTTTAAGACTGAGTACCAGGAACTACGCGCGCAGTGCCAGGAATTTGCAACAGCACTGTTGGATCACACGCGGACGTCGCACGAGCTGCAGGTGCTGCTCAACCACGAAACGGGCTCGCCGCAAGTGCCGCTGCCGGAGCCAGGCGCGCCGGAAAGAATGCGACTCTCTAGACTCAAACTCGCTATTAAGCTGAGACAGAAAAAGGTAATTACCGATTGTGTCTCGCTCCACTGTGCTGGATTTTAATCCGTGGGGAGTGACAGGCGTCATGCATACTAAATGCTGATTCCCGTTGCAGTTCGTGGCGCACCCGAACGTGCAGCAGCTGCTGGCGTCCATCTGGTACGAGAGCGTGCCCGGCTTCCGGCGGAAGAACATGCTACTGCAAGCGGCCGAGATGGTGCGCATCGGGGCCATGTTCCCGCTGTACTCGCTGGCCTACATCGTAGCGCCGCACTCCGCCGCCGGCCGCACGCTACGGAAACCTTTCATTAAGTTTTTATGCCATTCGGCGAGCTATTTTATGTTTCTATGTGAGTTATTCATCAAAACATAACCTATTATAAGGCACTCAAATATATCATATCATACACAGAACAACTCACTGGAAAAAAAAATGCTTTTAGAGGTATTTCGAGGACTTACAATACCTACCATTATAATTACTGGGAGCCAGTGACATGTTAATAAAATGGCGGTTGCAGTTCTACTGATCCTGGCGTCGCAGCGCATCGAGACGGCAGCGGGCGGGCTGCTGTGGGGCGCGGCGCCGCACGGCGAGCCCCTGTCGCGGCGCGGCGCCCCGCCCTCGCTGGTCGAGTGGCTCATCCTGGCCTGGGTCAGCGGTCTGTATGCCAGCAGTTCGTCAGTGGCCGGTGAACTCTGCACCAGCTAGTCGCACGTCTCATGTGGTGTCTCATGTGTAGGTTTGATCTGGAGTGAGGTGAAGCAGCTGTGGGACATGGGCCTGCGAGAGTACGTGCACGACATGTGGAACGTGATAGACTTCGTCACCAATTCGCTGTACGTCGCCACTGTTGCGCTGCGCATTGTTTCACATTTTCAGGTATAACAAACAGTACCTACCTAACGTCGTATAACGTCTTTTGTAAATGTTTCAGAGTTAAAGCGTTCAATAGGTAATTTATTTGGTTGACACTTAGCAATCATTCTAACCTTCACTAGGTTTTTTTGTTGTAGTACATGAATATATTATTACTTTCAATTATTCAATAGGTGCGCCGTGAGATGGCCGCCGGGCTCCAGTGGAACCAGCCCCGCGAGAAGTGGGACGCGTGGGACCCGATGCTGCTGTCGGAAGGGCTGTTCTCGGCCGCCAACATCTTCAGCAGCCTCAAGCTGGTGTACATCTTCAGCGTCAACCCGCACCTGGGCCCGCTGCAGGTCTCGCTCAGCAGAATGGTTCTAGACATTCTAAAGTTCTTCGTTCTGGATATATTAGTAATATTTGCATTTTCTTGCGGTGAGTGTCTTTAATTATTAGTCAGTCTCTTACAAAAAATATATCAATCAGAGGCCTATATCCAGCAGTGGCCTGAGATAGGCTGATAATGATTATGATGATATATCAATCAGTATTTAATCATCCCTTCACGTGATTCCTTGAAACGGAGTTTACTCTTTGCTTTAATAGCTAGTCGCAATACTATCTGTAATATTTGTATTTTAGTCTACCTATGTTTAACAATTTATAAATTTAATGAGTCTGATTCAAAAGCGGCAAGGTTAGGAAAGCAGTAATGTCGTGACTCGTGACGCGTTTGTTTGCCACAGGTCTGAACCAACTGCTATGGTACTACGCGGACATGGAGAAGAAGCGTTGCACCACGGGCACGTCACTCACACCCAACGGAACATTCCCGGACCCCGACGCCTGCATCGTGTGGCGGAGGTTTGCTAAGTAAGCCTTCATGGTTCATGATATGTTATAATAATAATGTCCTCCTGACTGAATTTCGGTCACGGCGGCCTGTCTCAGCTGAGACTAGCCATCTGCGCAGGAGATATTATAGTGCCCGAGTGTGCGCGCAGACACAGGTGCACTCCCTATTCCCTCACTCTCATATTCCGATGGGACGGTAGACCGACACGACCGGAGAGAGATCAGGCGCAGGACCAACGGCTTAACGTGCCTTCCGAAGCACGGTGGGGTCTCGACATGTGAAAACGGTCACCCATCACAAGACTGACCGCGGCGAGCACGGCTTAACCTCGCAGATCGACTGATCTGCCGGGTAGCCGCATAGCTACGAGCCCCACATGTTACTATTTAGCTAAAGTGACTAGGTACGTGGATTCAATGGTTCAAGCAGTTTCTAGGTTTCCATTGATGTCCATGCCTACCATTCCATGTTAAAATTTCTTAGGTTTTGGAAGGCGTTCATGTTTTTGTAGTTGTTATAGAAGGAAACCTTTTTGAGCCCATCGTCTAGGCGTGAACTTTAATGATGCAGTGTCAAGAAAACTAAGATAAAATAATTGTAAATATGAAATAAACTTGTGCCGAGCTAGTCGGGGAGCGCATTGCAGGCCACGTTCTCCGCCGCGTCGCGTCGTTTACAACACATTTTCCCTAATGGCGCCTGTTGCCATAACAACGTGGCGTTTGGCTCCCAGCCATGTTGTAACTCTCATCATCTCCAACATAATAGCTTCATTATGCCTTTGACATCTGAATTAGTAAGTAAGTTCTGCTTCTGAGTTATTTGGCTTGATATTTTCCTTTTCTTGTCTGCACATATATCTGATGATAATAACTATAATAAAATAATCGTAACAGTTTCCTTTGTGTGAAGATAATAATATCAGTAATGTTCAGACTTCAGATTATTTATAGCGTCTATGGTAAATATCAATGCATCGTGTAATGAGGGCGCACATAACACTGTTATACCAGTCGCGGTCGTGTGGTTTAAAATAGACCAACTCTTTACTTACATATGTAGATAAAATAAAAACGCTAGTTGACAGCTCGGCTTATACTTATTGTGTAGGTAGGTACTTTTAACAACTTGTAAGTAAGATGTAACTTTTACAGTTTATTCGAGACGATGCAGACGTTGTTCTGGGCGGCGTTCGGCCTGGTGGACCTGGACTCCTTTGAGCTGGACGGCATCAAGATCTTCACGCGCTTCTGGGGCATGCTGATGTTCGGCACGTACGCCGTCATCAACGTCATCGTGCTGCTCAACCTGCTCATCGCCATGATGAATCACTCTTACCAACTTATATCCGTAAGTTTCCTGTACCGCTACCTCGCTTAGGGAGCTACCTACTTAGGTAGAAACGTTCCGAAAGATCTCGAGTCACACTTCCATCTATTTCCAGGAGCGTGCAGACGTAGAGTGGAAGTTTGCTCGCAGCAAGCTGTGGATCAGCTACTTCGAGGAGGGCGGCACGTCACCGCCGCCCTTCAACGTGATCCCGTCGCCCAAGAGCGCGCTGTACGCATGGCGCTGGCTGCAGCGGCGGCTGTGCGGCCACGCGCGCGCCAAGCGGGAGCACATGCGGACTATACGGGTATGGTGTGTGGTGTGCTGCACTAGTGCACACAGCACACTCAACGAGCGCTTAACATTCGTACCGTACGCAGTATGCTACGGGCTTCTTGTATTGAATTATAATACCTCAATATCTCGCTTTATAATCGAACGAGCTATGAACAATGTAACATGGAAGAACGTGTAAATCTGTAAATGAATAAATCATAAAAGTACCTACGGTCTGTAAACAGTGAACGAATGATCCACCAAAGAGCAGGAAGGAAGGAATCTATGAAGAGAGAACAAACTATGAATGACTGGGTAAACATAAGGAATAATGAACGAATGAGACATAAACGACCGAGGTACATGAGGTTATTAGGGGAGACCGGGTACAAACGTAACACTTTGTACTTTTACCTTGATTTCTGGCTGGGTGTTATTATTGTCATTAAATTAATATAACCATGTATAAATTCAACTCGATAAGTAACTCAATTTATTTTATTATGGTGTGTTTTATATGAATAACAGAGAGTTAAAAAAGTCGTTAGTTGTTACTATCGACCACGTAGGCAGGCCGAAAGTAACACGTTGTGGGTCGAAAGTAACAAAACAAAGGGGTTGGTAATGAATACCATATACATGGTTAATCAACAAATTATTTATTTGAAGACTTAGTATTAATAAGACAAATAAACTTCTGCATTTTAAATACTCAAAAATTATATATTTTAAGGAAAGAAATCAATAAAAATTACTCTTAGTTTAAGTAATGAGATCAATTTGATATATGTTAATCAGACTTTTATAATTGACTATTATTCTCCTACTCAGATTCGCAATTATGGCACACATAATTCTTATCATCGTCTAAGATCTTTAGGTGTGAAATTAAATGGCTGGGAATAATTTTCTAGTTGCAACCCGCTAGGTCCAGGCCCTGGTGATTTGGATCATTGACCAAAAATTGAGTTAGCTAACAGAAAATTACTCTCAGCAGAGATCGAGGCCGGTAAATTTTGAACAGCCAGTGGTTGGTCATTATTGTTTCATTTGTTTGACAAATTGCTATCCGTACGGTGATCAGTCTGATTAATTGATGGTGAGAGATCACCAACTGGAGTAATTGGATCAACTTGAATGGAGGACATGCTCTTTAGCGCTTTTCGGTACACTTGCGTATCGGTAGTTCCTTGTGCAGTAGTTCTTATGCGTTGTCGCGGCATTCTGTTTAAGTAAATACACACATAACACTAGATATAGATAGTAAAATAATTTCGGAAACAAAAGTAACATGTTACTTTTGTACCTTTCCCCATTTTTGTTAAATCATGTAACATAACCTTAAAACGGAACGTACCAGACAAAAACGAATTTAAATAATGTACAATCAATCTAATCAAGAATGGATATGAAAACATTCAGATTAAATGTTTACGTTGTCTTAAAAGGATGATATAATCCTTTTAAGACAACGTAAACATTTAATAAGAAAACATCGAAAATCGTACTTTTGTTTTGTGAAAACACGTAGCGTCCTGTCATATAGCCTAACAACGAGTGGCGCGCGCGGCGACTGAATGCAAGTGAGGGGGGCGCTCCAGGCTATCACCTGACGGCGGCAAGGCGGTGTTCGCCCATTGGATAAATCTAGAGAGCATTTGTTACTTTCGACCCGCCGTTACTTTTGTACCCGGTCTCCCCTACCTGACTGCGCGACGCTATACACACATACGACTACGTGTTTATCAGCCAATGTATGACGTGGATTAGTCTCTCTAAATATATACCAAATGCAACATCGAACTTAAGATAAAATAGTTACATGATACGCGCGATATGAAGCTTTAAGCATGATGATGCTGCATAACACCTAACTTTCCATAGATTAGATAGGTATCCATAGGTAGAGCACTTTATATTTACGTCCAATTTTGCTCTTCGTTTATATAACTTCTGTAATATAATCCAAATTTGACCGACAGATTGTGCTGCTGGGTAGTTTGTTGCGCCGTTTCTTCTACCCAGCTATAGCACTAGGAAGCGGTGGCGGGCGGGCGTTTTGGGGGCTGTCTTGATGTAATTTGACGTGCAAAAAGTACTTTTTTAAAGTCCATTTTCATTAAATGATTTTTGATTAAATGATTTTTATCTTCCTCTTTCATATATTTAATTTTAACAATAAATATTAATTGGTAGTCTATAATAATTAGGTATAATATATTAACATGGATATCACAACATAACTCATTTAACATTCTTATTGTTCGCAGAGGAAAGCCAAACAAGCAAATGAACGGGACTTCCGATACCAGGTTAGCTATTTAAGAATTTTTTTGTTTTAGACCAAAACTACTTTAGGGTCCTTAGGTACCTACTTAGTTCTCCTATGGGCTTTTAATAATGATTTACTTATTAAATATTCTGTTATCTCTATCAACCAGCTATTGGGTGCGATATTTTTCGTTGAATATTTTCACTATTTCCCTAAAATGTTCCGGCGTAGTTTTGATTTGTAAAATATATTTTTTATTAAAATAAAATCATTTTATCGTGTTCTTTTTTGGTTATTGGTCCTGAGGTCATATCTTACGTGACATATTACTTACATGACGACTTGCCAAGTCTCACCCAGTATACTTGTCAGGCCATAATGCGCAACCTGGTCCGGCGCTACGTGACGGTGCAGCAGCGGCGCGCAGAGTGCGGTGGCGTTACAGAGGACGACGTTAACGAGATCAAGCAGGACGTCAGCGCCTTCCGCTGCGAGCTGGTGGAGATCCTGCGCAACTCTGGCATGAACACCTCCACCGTGAACGCCGGCGCGCCCGGTAACTAACTAACTCACAGACCTCACATAACGTAGGCCGTCAGCCACTCCGCCGCTCAGGCCCTCTACCGACTGTTGACGGGCTAATCTTTTTGTACAGCACGGCCTAATATATATTTAGATGTATTTAGAATTAAGTGAGTTGCAATATGCGATATAGCGAAATATGTTCTATGGTACCTACATTTTGGCAGTTCTATCTGCAGGAGGCGGCGGTGGCAAGAAGAATCGTCAAAAGGAGCGACGCCTCATGAAAGGATTCAACATCGCTCCGGGCGGGTCGCTTGCCCCCGTGGATGAGTTCCTGGCCTCCCTGCACCACGAGCACGGCGGCTCGCACGGCGCCGCGCACCACGCCTCGCTGTCCGCGCTGCTGGGCGGGCGCCTGCGCACCAGCCAGTCCAGCCTGTCGGACGGCGCGGGCGCAGCCGGCGCGGGGCTGGCGGCCGCGCGCCGCAAGCCGTCCTCGCACAAGCGGCGCTGGGGCACCATCATCGAGGCCGCGCGCGCCGCGAGGGTCTCCCGGCTCATCGGGCGCTCGAGGTCGGAAGATTCAGTGTGCGATCATGCTCGCCAGTCGCCCAGGTTAGTGGAACGTAAATTATATAAATCGAATTCGGATTCTTCCATTCTTAATATTAATATAATCAATTTAGAATTAGCAACAGTTCCAAATAGGATAGCTTTACCTACATTGACCTATTAACTTTTTTCCAGCGGCAGCGACCGCTCGGACTCCGGTAGTGATTCGCAACGAAGTCCGGAGCGGAGCAGCACCCGCAGCGGGCCCCTGCACCCGCTGTCCGCGCTGGCGGCTCTCAAGCGCAAGCGGAAGAAGTTCTCGGACTCGCGGCGCGCCGCAGCCGAGCAGCGCGCCGCGGCCGCACCGGAGGCGCTGCAGCGGGCCAGCTCCGTGCCCGCGCGAGCCCCGCCGGCCGCGGCCCCGGCGGCGCGCGCCCCCCCGCCCCCGCCCGCGTCCGTGTCGCCCTCCACCACGGCGGAGAGCGTGGCGGCGCGCGGCGGCAGCCGGGAGCCGCTGCTGGCCAGCCTGGACGACGACGCGCACAAGGTGGGGCGCGACGCGCTCGGCCCGGCCGGCCCGCGGGCTGGCTCGGCCGCGGGCGTCGCTGAGCCGCGTGTGCACGGTCCGCAGGAGGCGTGCGGCCGCTGCGGCTACGAGGCGGGCGAGGGCGGCGCGGACGGCGGGGACGCGGGCGGCGGCTCGCGGGGCGCGGGGGCGGAGGTCGCGGGCGCGCCGTGCGGGCGCTGCGCGTCGCTGGCGCGGCTGGCCGGGGTCACCCCGCTGCACGGCCACGCGCCGCACCACTCGGCCGGCTGGCTGTAGGCCGCGGCCGGACGCCGCCCGCTGCAGGCGGTGCCGGTCGAGTCCCGCGCGGCTCGGGCGCACTCGGCTTCCGTGTCACCGATTCCTTGCAAGTCGCACGAGGCTGTAGCTATATTTTGTGCATTAGATAAATATAAAATGTGTCGCTGTTCAATTACAGACATATTCGGTGTTTATGACAAAAGATTTAAACAGTAGCATGCACTCGGCACTACACTTACCTATTCATACAGTAGATACCTACTACTAACGATATGTATACACGCAACAATATTATCAATATCTAGTGGATAAATCTTCCTATAATATTTTAACGAAGACATATTTTATCAAACACCAACTAGTTAAGTAGCTACAAAAATTATTTAAAGTAAGGATATGTATTTAGTATAAATAAGAAATTATTTTATATACAATTTAAGATGAAATGATCTGAAGTACTGACAGTAGGTTGACTTGAGGCTACTGTTATTATGTGTATGCGTCCAAACTGTATGGTTAGTATCAGAAAACGAATTAGCAAAAATAATGATAATATACGGTCTACATCCAATTACCCTGTACCTACTACTATTCTATATTGAAATCCAAGTCTTACACAATCGAACATACTTATCTACTTCTTGGCTCAAGTCGCCCTTCTGTATAATGTAAGGAAGTTTAGCTACATAAGGTATCTACTAATAGCCAATAAGTTACTAAATATAATCATGTGTGATGTGTTCCAGAAAGTTTTCCAATTATAAGTTACTCTGTCGGCGCACACTGAAATAGTTGTACTATTTTACTAAGTAAGAATGAACAATATAAAACAGGGATTTTTAAATGAAACATGTTATACCTACTTACTTACCTAAATATCCGATGCCGGTATGAAATACCCCTGACATTTTATAAGACACGTTAGGTTAAGTAGAGAGTAGGCGAGTAGATATAATGATCGGGTGTCGCAATATTGTACAAGACATACAGTAGAGCAGGTGTCAGGCAGACCACGGCGAGGGACCACTCGCCCGCGGAGGTTTTAGTTTGTTGAACGGGCACAATGAGGAACCAGGCACAGACCAGGAACGACATGCGGTCCCGCGAGTGTGGCTGCAGGACATCATCACACGCAGCGGACCCGCACGTCACAAGTTATACATGTTCACCTACATTTAGTTTAAATTATCATATGAACACAAACAGCGCACAAATTTATTAGGTACACGTTTTGGGGCCAAAATACACTTCATAGCATACAACGCAGTAAGCTGAAAACATTTTGACATCCTACATTCCGCGTCAATACCTATCTAACTGTAAACCGTTCGTAGGACTCGTAGACAGACACAGACAGTTGAAACAGAAGATTTAATAAAGAAAAGTTCGTAATTTTCATAATCACGTTAGCAACCGCTGCAACTGTCATGCGAATGAACGCAGATGAGTCTGTTACTGTGCAGAAACTTAACCACATTTGAAGTACTACCTAGACGATTACTTACTTATTTTTTATCTGGACCTAATCTGCCATAGCTCCTTGCCACTTATCGTCATTGTAAGCTGGTGTCGCTGCATGCATTGTGCCGGTCAGGCTGCAGCGGGCCGCCGCGCCGGCCGTCCGACACATATCGTCCTCACGTACGCCTGCTGTGTGTATCATTGTTTACTTATAATTCATTGAGTGCTGGGTACGCAGGACGCGCACCTGGCACGACCAGAGGCCTTCACACGTGTTTAGTTGTTCGCCGCGTATCGGCCGCACGGCCGCGCCGGCACATAATCGATTATATTTTGTAAAGAATTGTTATTTATTTATACATTATATTTGTATATAACGGTGCGAAGTTTAATAAAATAAGCACTATTCAATGAGTTGTTTAATATTTATCCCAAACGCCCTTCCTTTTTTTTACCTAGAACTACTCCCTAAGAGTATTTTAAACCCCACTTACGTACTTGTCTATAGGCAAAATTCCCATTGCGTTGGCCGTTGACTAGTGCAAGACGCTTATCATGTTTAACTATTTTAAAAGCGTTTAGTACGTCTTAAATGTATTTATGTTATGTTACGCAAGCCGCCCTAAGTTTTGTGATCTTTTGATGCTGAAAATATCTGGTTTCTGTCACTATGGTAATTATCTCGGCTTGCCCAGTAGACATCGTAGCACCAAGGCACTGTTTTGTACAGACTGTGTCTTGGCAGAGATTCTTATTAAATGGTGTTATTGTCATTACAGCCTAGCTATGGTAATAGTCGGTACCTACTTAAGATAGGTTACCTATAGATCCAATTCTTAGTTGATGATGCGGTACCAGTTGGTAAATTTAATCAAAATGGTAGTAAATTCAAAAAGGTAGGTAGGTAAATCAATCACCGTGCCGAGAATATTTTTTAAATACAAAAATATAATAAAAAATTATAACTACCTACTTTTTTACATTTGTTTTCGGCAATTCGGTGTGTGTTTAAGCGTAATGCTTGACTGAAATAATTTTAATGCCGCTTGATAGATGGCGTTGTTAAATCATTTCACCTGACTCAGGAAATTGTATTGCCTCTCGATAGATGGCGTTGCACGGGTACAACGCATTTCTGAATGGCGGTGTTAAAAGCTTCAGTCACTTTGGTTAGGGTAAATCGGAATAAATAAATTATTGTATTCTTAAGGAACAAGTTTGGTTCTATATACGTTCCTACCACTGCGACTGTGGTCGAAAAGTGTTGAACAGTACATTAACAGTGAATTATTATTATAATTACTAGATAACTTCATCATGATAATTCGTAGTTTTCGCCTGTAAAATTACCTACAAAAGCTCTTGCGGCCAATTATAGTTAGCCGCAGTGACTCCCGACGGTGTCAGGGCATCGAGTCCATTCAAACATATTAATAACTAGCAGCGCCATTTTTTCGGGATAATAAGTAGCCTATGTGTTAATCCAGGATGTCAACTACCTCTATACCAAATTTTATCAAAATTGGTCCAGCCGTTTGACCATGAAGAAGTAACAAACAAACAAACACACACACTCACGAACTGTCGGTTCGTGTGATGCGATTTAGATCAAGGGTGTCGATCGAGCGGGGTCAATAAAAGCACAACGGCGGGTATCAGTAGAATGCGAGTATTTATTAGTGCGCGGGTCCGAGGTTAGACGGCGGCGAGGTCGAGCGGCGTGTAGTCGGTGGCGGGCGGGCGCCGCACGGCCAGCGCCACGCGGCCGGCGCGCTCCGTCAGCAGCACGCTGCAGTCCCGGCCCAGGGCGCCGCGCTCGGCCGCCAGCGCGATCTGGTTCACCACGCGCCGCTCCACCTCGTGCTTGATGGAGCGTGCGCCGTAGTGCACGTCGTACCTGCCGCACCGCGCCGAGTTACTACTGCTAGTCGGTAGCGGCGCAGACCGAGAGGGGCGCACACGGGAGGATTTTAGACACTCGAAAATAAACTTTTAGTCTATTGATATAAAGTACATACATGTTTGAATATGCCAAGAAATGCTCGGAGGGATATTCCTATATGTTTTGTCGAGTACGCGAGCATGCCCGAGACCGAAGAATTATCCCTCTCAGTCTGCGCTGAGCCTAAAGATAGGCTTTTATAAACAAATAATATATAACCAAAAACCCGACTATTGAATGATCACGCTCTAAAAATATGAAACATACTAACTTTTGAACTATCGCGTTCCATGATAATTAGAACTACAACAGGGGAATTAACGCGAAACTCAATTTTTTAATTTTTGTTTGACGTTTCGACCGAGTTGCATCGGCCGTGGTCACAAGCAGACTGAGACGGCGGATTTTTTTTTTGTTTCGGGATACTTTTATGCCGACGACCCCGAGGGGGGTCTTATTGGGCGTAACCGGACAAAAACACTGAGATTGCGGTGTCATGTCCCGGTATTTATACTGTAGATGATTTTTCATCTACCCTCAATTCCTCCATCACCCTACACACTACGATGACTGTGTCCGCACGCGGTACGCCACCTGACACTGCAGAAAAGCGAGGTTGTGTTAAACGAATCACTGGATTCCAAGATGTTGATAATTTATAGCCTTCTTCCCGATTGAAAGTGGCGATCGGTGGAGAGGACTTGTGTGCGATGGAATTGAATCCAGTGATTAGTTTCCGGCTGAACAGGTGATCCGCTATTGCTGATTTAGTGGTATGACGGTTTTTAACAGCCGCCATATGTTCTTTGAGACTTTCAGCGATGGTCCGCTTCGTTTGCCCTATGTACGACTTACCGCAGCTGCAATCGATTTTATAGACACTTGGTTGAACGAAGGTGGTCTTGATGAGGAAAATCAAACTACCGGATTATAATTTACTAAGTTTATGTAACTTGACCCGAATCACGGTATAGTAGTGCTTTCTCGTTCACAAAATACAATAAATATTTCTAGACTATATAGGATGGCATGTAACGAAACCTTAGCGCCATCTAACTCGATCCCAACGCCATCTATCGAACAAAAAGTTAAACTTTGTATCATCGCGCTATGATTTCGCCACGAACATACCGCCCACCAAGGACATACTGGCAAAATGTCCTTCAATTCCGCCCACCCTGCTAAACCAGTTTTACCTTATCGATAGCAAACATAACAAAACTTATCGTTAAACATTTTGTGGACTGCATAGTGCAAATTTATAACATATCACCAATAAAAATAAATAATTCAAAACTAAATAATTAAGTAGTGGCAGGTAAATGGCCTGGAGTTAAAATGGTTAGTTTATCTTGATCCTCAACATAAGACAAGGGCCTAGAATTGAGGCAGGATTCAATATGAGCCAACACTGTGATAATCTCCTCAAATGTCAGCGTAGAATCTCCTTTTACCCTTTTGAAGTGATACTTGGTAGACTTTATCCCAGCCTCCCATAGACCGCCGAAATTTGGCGAGTGAGGAGGGATAAAGTGCCATTCCGTTACGTTAGTAGCAAGGTCTTCTGCCAACTCTGGGTTACAGGTTGACCTTTCCTTGTCAAATAAATACTGCAGCTCCCGCGCTGCACCAACGAAATTGGTCCCATTGTCGCTGTGTAGTTCAACACAGCGACCACGTCTAGCTACGAACCGCTTAGCAAAAAAACCTTTAGTGATTAGCTCGCTAACCGCTTCCAAATGTACAGCCCGAGTTGCCATACATACAAACAGAGCTATATAACCCTTGTACAATTTATTACCGCGATCCTTCGATACCCGTATATTAATAGGGCCAGCGTAGTCTACTCCGCTACGCAAAAAAGGTTTGCTTGGAGTCACCCGCGCGGACGGTAATTGTCCCATTAATTGACTCTAGACTCTTGACTCTAGCTGAATACCGGAAGCACGTCACACAACCTCTTACGTATCGCTTTGCTAGCAACTTAATCCCTATTAACCAATATTTGGCCCGCAAATAAGTTATCATTCATTGTGGTCCCCCGTGCAGTCTTAATATGAGCATCACGTATCAAACGGTCAGTCAAATACGACTCCTTAGGTATCAGGATAGGGTGTACTCTGCCATAACTGAGTTCAGACAGCTCAAGTCTTCCTCCAACTCGGATAATTCCTATTGCATCCAAAAATAAGTTTAATGATTTTAAATTCCCATTTTTTGTTTCTACTTTATTATTTTTCAGCTCTTCTAAAATGTCCCCGAACCCTTCTTCTTGACATTTATTTATACAGACTTCGGTTGCTTCCTCAAGTTCCTTTCTAGATAATTGTAGCGATCGTGTGCCTGAACCTCTTGTTATCGACTTTCTTAAACTTAAAAATCTACGACAATATGCAATGACTTTAACTAATTCGACAGCGATGAAAATTTAGTCCAAAATGTCACGTCCAAAGTGGAAGTGTGCACCTTAACTTCCTCTAAACGTGTAACCAGATGTTTAGGTCTTGTATACTCTACAGTTGGTTCATTTAAAAAACCCGGACCATCCCACCACAACGAAGTATTTTTCAACTCCGAAGGCGAAATACCGCGTGAAGCACAATCTGCGGGATTTTGGTTTGAAGATACAAGGGCCCAGTGATGCGAGTCCAATATGGTCAAAATATCTGAAACCCGGTTGGCAACGAAAGTTTTCCAACGACATGGATGACAATTTAACCACGCCAAAACTACCTCGCTGTCAGTCCACGCATGCCAATCAACCTTGGGTATGCCCATAATCTTACCTACTTCTGCAACCAATTTGGTCACTAAAACCGCGCCACAGAGCTCAAATCTCGGGATGGACACCTGTTTTATAGGAAACCTGGATATTGCCCGAGTCCCCTTTCACTCTGAGGTAGACCACTGCTGAATACGCAATTTTTGATGCATCAGAAAACTGAAACTAGTGTGCAACCATCGAGGGATTTTAATATGAACAAGAGAAGACAAGCTGTGACGATAAGTATCCCATTCATGTAATAAATTACTTGGAATTGGTTGATCCCATTCTAACCCTGCCAACCAAAGCTTTTGAATGTATATTTTAGCTAAAATTATGCTAGGTGCCAACCACCCCAGAGGGTCGAACAGACGAGAAATGTCGGAAATAATCTTGCTTTTTGTTGCAGGTCCAGTTATCGACGGAAGATCCAGAGTATATTGGAAGAAATCTTCGCCGGAATTCCAGGTAAGTCCTAATATTTTTGTTGTATTGTCCATATTTATCTTTAATTCTAACAGTAGTCCCTTCCTTATCCATAATTTTATTTAGCAACTCCTTACTATTACTTCTCCACTTTTGTAGAGGAAATTTTCCTTTACCTAATATTCTACTTAACTCTACGTATATGTTCTAACAGTCTTCGATCGAATCTGCACCAGTCATGAGGTCATCCACATAAAAATCCTCTAAGATTATTTTTGCTATTTCCGGATGCCCTGAGCACTCATCGTAAGCTAACTGTTGAAACGCCCGTACCGCTAAGTAAGGAGCCGACGCCGTACCAAAGGTCAGTTACCTTTGGTACGGCGTCCACTAAAGGTTACCAACTCGAACTCCTCGATTTCTTGATCAGGCTCATCTCTCCACAGAATACGCTGGAATATTGTATCCTTTCGGTTAACTAGAACCTGACGATACATTTTGACGATATCACCAACAAGACATATTTTACGTAACCTCCACCGCATAATAATATGTCGAAGATCTGATTGTAAGGTGGGACCTATTAACATGTTGTCATTTAGTGACATCTCATTTGACCCTTTGCAGGAAGCATCAAATACGACACGCACCTTGGTCGTATCCCTATCTTCCCGGACCACAGCATGGCGAGGTAAGTATATTTTTTTTTTGTCTGCAGTTACTCTTTCCATATATTTCAACTCCGAATATTTATGAATAACGTTCCTGTAATCTTGTTTTAATTTATCATTTTGTTCCTAAACTTGACTCTAAACTTTTCAGTCTTTTTTCAGCAATAGCCTTGGACTCACCATACCTGCCGATTAGGTCAGTATCCCGTAGCGGTAATCTTACAATATACCTGCCATCTTTATCCCGAATTGTGGAAGTTGTAAACAGTTGTTCACATTTAACTTCATCCTCCGTAAGCATCCTTTTTATTGCAGATGGCTCAGCTTCCAATTCCCAAAATTTTCTGAGCATTTCATCATCTCCAACACAAGAAAGCATCACAGTTATATTGTGGGAGTGAATGTTGGAACTATTGTCCACTTCGACTGCACCCGACAATATCCAACCAAAGGTAGTGCCTTGCGCTAACAGCGTCCCACTAGCGTTCTTCTTTACCTGATCCCGAATAACTTGGCTGTATACTTCAGCCCCTAATAAAATATCAATCTTATTAGGCCTAAAATATTCGGGGTCAGCCAACTCGCTATCGTTCAAGTCGATCCATTCTACCCTAGCAATCTCGGTTGCTGGAAGCAGGGCTGTGACTGACTTCAGAACGTAAGCATTCACCCGTAGTTTAAATGTCGGATCGATCCTTGATCCAATTGTGACAACTACCATAGAGGTAGAAGTAGCACTTCTATTTCCCCCCACACCCAAAACCGCATTTTTTGAAGGTATTTTCTTCAAACCCAAGTACTGGACCATGGACTCTGTTACAAAAGATCCCTGGGATCCCTGATCCAGCAAAGCCCGAACCACTCGATAAGTCCCATTCTTCGACTCAGCCTTTAATAAGGCTGTGGCTAATAACAGTTTTTCTGTTGTTTCCTGTCGAAAAACATGAGACAAGTGGTTTTTCTACCGATTGTGTTGCCTCTGTTTCCACTTTGACACCCGAAGAGGCTCCTCCAGTAGCAACACAACTACCCTCACCAACTGACCCCGAAATAACCGGGGGATGGAGCAACGAATGGTGGCGGCGTTTGCACACCTTACACCGAATAGTGTTTCTACAGAACCGAGCAGAGTGGTTATTATTTAGGCATATAAAACATAAATTCTTCTCTACTACAATATTCCTCCGTGCTACGCCGCACTGCTACGCATGTGCGGCGGCAGGCAAGCCGGCCGATCACCGGGCTGGGAGCAGGTCCTGCGACCCCCCTGCCAAGGCTAAGGGCAAAGTCCCAAGGCAAGCCCACCCCGACGTCCTCTCCGCCGCAGCCTCTTCTCTGGCTGCCGCTGCTGTCGCCGCCGCAACCACCGCGGCAGGGCCCTCACGTGAGGCTCGGGAGGAGACTGTAATGGACTGTTAATAACGGCTCCATTGCGTCTCCTCCAGGCGAATATCAACCACTGCGCCCCCGCTCAGGATCTGTTGCTCCAAAGCATGGCGCAGTGGTCGATCAATATCGCCGTGGTCTCCGAGCCGTACTATGTCCTGTCCAGGGGAGACTGGGTTCAGGACCTGAACGGCTCGGTGACACTAATTTCGTCGGCCGCCGCCGGTACTCCGTCCCTCGAGGCCGTCACGAGGGGACGGGGTTGCGTGGCAGCACGGTTCGGGGACATTGCAGTGGTAGGCGTCTACCTGTCCCCGAACAGAACTCTCGCCGATCTCCACATCTCCCTTATGGAGCTGAATGCCGTCGTCGCTAGGTTTGGTTCCCTCCCCGTGGTCGTTTGCGGGGACTTCAATGCCAAGAACTTGGCTTGGGGTTCTCGGTTCACGAACCAGCGGGGTCGGATGGTGGAGGACTGGGCCCTGGAGACAGGTCTGGTCGTCCTAAACCGGGGTTCTGTCCCCACGTGTGTGCGGATGCAGGGCGAGTCAGTGGTGGACATATCGTTCGCCAGCCCTGCTCTGTCACCGCGTGTCGTGGGCTGGCGCGTAATGGAGGGGGTGGAGACGTACTCAGACCACCAGTACATTCGGTTTGACATCTCCACCCAGACCTCGGACGCGCCGGTCCACCAGACCCCGTGTGGTCCGCGTTGGGCGCTGAAGCAGCTGGACCGGGAGCTCCTCCTGGAAGCCGCGATGGTACAGGCCTGGGTGCAAACACCGGACAGGCCTGTCGACATTGACGTCGAGGCAGAGTGGTTCCGGGAGGCCATGTCGCAAATTTGCGACGTGGCAATGCCCCGAGTTCGGCCAGGACGAGCCCGGCGCCAGGTGTACTGGTGGTCGCCGGAGATTGCGGTACTGCGCAATGCGTGCAATGCCGCGCGGCGCCGGTGCGCCAGACACTGCAGTCGCCGCATCCGCCCGCCAGATGCGGAGGCCAGAGAGGCGGAGTACGAGCGGCTGTACGAGGGATACAGAGTGGCGAAGCGCACCCTCCGAGCGGAAATAAAGCGGGCCAAGTTGGAGGCCCGCAACGTGTGGCTGGGGACTCTGAACGGAGACCCATGGGGACGCCCCTACAAGGTGGTGCGGGAAAAACTCCGCCCCTGGGCTCCCCCACTCACGCAGAGTCTCCGGCCCCAGATTGTGGAGGGTGTGGTGAGCACTCTGTTCCCTACGCGAGGGGAACACTCTCCCCCGCTCATGGCTCCGCCACCAGCGGTGTCTAACGCGGATCACGATGGCGACGACGACGACAATGCTCCAGAGGTGGCCGAGGTAGAGATGAATGTGGCGGTACGAAGGCTGAGTGCCAAGAATACCGCCCCAGGACCCGACGGTTTGCCTGGGAAAGCCTGGGTCCTGGCCATGGAGGCTCTCGGGTCTCGATTAAGAGGGCTCTTCAGCGCATGCATGGAGAGGGGCCAGTTCCCACTTCGCTGGAAGACGGGGAAACTGGTCCTTATCGCGAAGCCGGGGCGCCCAGCGGACTCCCCGTCCGCGTATCGGCCCATTGTGCTGCTCGACGAGGTGGGCAAGCTCTTTGAAAGAGTAATTGCAGACCGCCTCGTCGCACACCTAGCACGAGTGGGGCCGAACCTTGCGGGCGGCCAGTTTGGTTTTCGCAGGGGGCGCTCCACGGTGGACGCCATCATGCGCGTGCGAGCCCTCACGACGGGGAAGGCGGTGTCCCGGGGCAGGTGTGTCGTGGCGGTGTCTTTGGACATCGCCAATGCCTTCAACTCCTTGCCCTGGAGTAGCATTGGGAGGGCACTCCGGTACCACCGGGTGCCCGACTACCTCTGTCGTGTGATCGAGGCCTACCTGTCGGACAGGTACATCATCTACCCTGGTCACCAGGGAGAGTGGAAACGGCGAGAGATGTCGTGCGGTGTTCCGCAGGGATCGGTACTAGGGCCGCCCTTGTGGAACGTCGGGTACGACTACGTGCTGCGCGGCGACCTCCCTGACGGGGTCAGTGTGGTCTGCTACGCAGACGACACGCTGGTCCTGGCGCGGGGAGAGTCGTATCAGGCGGCGGTTGAATTTGCGACACGCGGGGTTGCGATGGTCGTTGATAGGATCCAGCAATTGGGACTCGAGGTGGCGCTGCACAAGTCCGAGGCCATGTGTTTTCACGGCCCTCGGAGCGCGCCGCCTCGGCGTTCCCAACTAACGGTGGGAGGAGTTCACATCGGCGTCGGGTCGACGATGAAGTACCTGGGACTTGTCCTCGACAGTCGGTGGAATTTCGAGGAGCACTTCCGACGTCTGGCTCCCAAATTGAATCGGACTGGGGCTGCCCTGAAGCGGCTCCTGCCCAACCTTGGGGGTCCAGACGCCTCCTGCCGGAGGCTCTACGCAGGCATCGTCCGGTCCATGGCCCTTTATGGGGCGCCGGTGTGGGCGCCGTCACTGCGAAAGCGACCGGCGGCCCAGCTGAACGCGTGCCAGAGGGTCATGGCCATACGGATGGTGCGGGGATACCGCACGGTTTCCCGCGAAGCGGCGAGCCTCCTTGCTGGCCAGCCACCATGGGATCTGGAGGCAACAGGCCTTGCACGCATGCACGATCTGCGCGTGGAGATGCAACGCCGGGGCGAAACTCCGCTGCCGCGACAATTCAAGGCATGGCGGAAAGAGTTCCGGCGGGATCTCATGGTGGAATGGCGACAGCGACTATCGCAACCCAGTGCTGGGCACGCCGTAATTATGGCGGTAAGTCCCCTCTTTGAGGAGTGGCTGGAAAGGCAACACGGCGTCCTTACCTTCCGCATGACGCAGGTCCTCACCGGACATGGTAAGTTCGGGAGGTTCCTGCACCGGATCCGTGCGGAAGAAACGCCCGGGTGTCACCATTGCGTGGACAGCCCGGAGGACACGGTGGAGCACACGTTGGAGGTGTGCCCCGCTTGGGAAGAGCATCGCCGTGTCCTCGTGGGGGCGATCGGCGGCGGTAATCTCTCGCGCCGGGCCTTGGTACAGGCCATGGTCCGGAGCGAGGAGGAGTGGCAGGCGGTCGCCTCCTTCTGCGAAGCAGTAATGCTAGCAAAGGAGGCGGCTGATCGCGTGAGGCAACGATCCTCACGCCCCAACCGCCGCCGGGATTCTGATCCCGATTTCCGGCCACCGTAGGCGCGGGCTTGCGGTCGGTGAGCAATGGGTGGCTCGCCGTCCGACCGTCCGGTAACCATCCGGACCGAGCCCAAGTCGTCGACGGCGCGTACTGTTTCACGCGCGCCTCAAGGAGATGTCAGCAACTGTAGGGGCCCATCAGGGTCGAAGCCTACTGGGGCCAAGGGTCTGATTCCGAAAGGAAGACTCGGCCCTGGTACGAAAGGCAACGAAGGAACAGGAGTGGGTTTTTAGTCAGTAAAAGTCTGACACTATCTCCCGCTCCGCCCAAGAGCGGGGGATGTCATTAGATGATTTTCCCACCGAAAAAAAAAAAAAAAAAAAAAAAAAAAAAAAAACTACAATATTCCTACGGTTTTCAATCGACTCTTTACAAAACTTAGGGCAAGATGTAATTTTGTGATCAGCTGAACAATATAAGCAAGAAACATTCCTTTTATCTTTTACAACATGAAATGACTGTGTACTTTTAGGGTTTTTAATGTCTACTGTAAACTTTCTCGCAGCCTCGGAACCGACTTATTAAAAAATCACTAAATTGACTAAAGGTAGGTAGATCATCCGGGATCGGATGCCACCCGCAACTCCCAGGTTTTTCTTGTTTCCTTGTCTAATTTAGTACTAACAAAATGAATTAATATGTCCCACGATGTGACATCAATACCCAAATTTTTAATTGAACCCAAACAGTCAGTAGTTGTTATTATTAGTTTCTTAATTTCCGGAGCTGATTCTACAGTTAAAGCCTTTTGATTGAATAAACGTTTTAAAATACCATTTGCCAAAAATCTTTTATTATTGTACATCGACTCTAATTGTTCCCAACTTGCCTTATAATTATCAGAAGTTACAGTTACATTTCTCAACAAGTTTTCTGCTTCTCCAACCAAATATCCTTTTAGATAGTACATCTTTTGTGCATCATCAAGTTTTTTATTATTGTGTATTAGGCCTAAAAATAAATCTCTAAAGGTTTGCCACTCCAAATATTTGCCGGAGAATGCAGGAATCTTAACTTCAGGTAATTTAAAATTAGAAACATTTTCATTCTTACTAGCTCCCGAACTACTATGACTATCTTCAGATAGTTTACATTTCCGAATTAATTAATTCTTTAAGATCACTTTTGAATAGTATATAAATTTCTTCTACCTCATCATACAAACAATCTTTATGGTAATTAGAATTATACAAATCTGCTTTTTTAATTTCACCTATTATCTTTAAATGAGTTTTGGAAAACACTTGCCACTGTTGTTCCAACGCCTCTAGACGCGTCTCACCGTAAGAAATTGTAAAGTGATCTTTAGGACACTTTTTAAAGTTTGTCCTCGCCTTTACAATGTTAACTTTAATGTATTTTATTACGAATGATCGTTTACTGATTATACCCTCGTACGGTATTCGCTTCGGTGTCAGCGCAAATTTTAAGTTTAAGTATAAAACCACGTAGTGATATCGCATTTTTACGTAGGCTTCTGCAAAACGCGAGTGTACGACTCCTGAGACAATTAATTCGGAATAAACACAGTGAACTGGACCCAACGTGCCACTGCGGCCTATCGTATTTCACAAAATTGTGACGTTCGAATTCTGTCAAATTTGTCATTTGTGCGTAGCACACCCACACAAAAACAATGCAAACAGTATAGCGCGAGTTTTGAGACGGACATAAAAATCTTAATCGCTACGACAATGTGTCTTATTCGAGATTTATGAAAATATTTTTGTTTTATTACTAAATTTATTTAGACAAATTATAATTTCTACAATAATAATATTATAATCACCAAATATAAATATATAATGTTTTGTAAAATTTATTTTAATAATAAATGTATTATATTAGCCGACGCCATCTATCTAGTTTAAAAAAAAAAATGACGTGTAAAAGTGTTTTTTTAAGACCTATTTACAGAAATAAATAAAATAAATTAGATTGTATTTTTGGAGGATTATTACTCAAGTACGCAAAAACGGTTGAAAGGATATAGAAAAAAGATTGCACATAGATAATTTATAACCGGTATTAACATAATAAAGGCTAAAGGCTACTTTTCATGCGTAGAAAAAATCCAAGTGGACCAAGTCACGGACAAAAATAGTACAGTCAAGATTAAAGTAGCTGAATATTAATCTAATAAAATATCTTAAACTAATAAAATAATATACTTTACTTGATAAGAAACAAAACCGAATGATAATTATATTTAGAAAATGAAAACGTTGTGGTCGTAGTATAAACATGCGTTTGCAATACGAATTTTCGTAATTTAAAATCAGAGAAAAGTGACACAGATCCCACCTCTTTGGGCGCTCGGGCCCGACTGATCTTTTAACGTTTGTGCATCGTAATTTATTGTGATTTGGAGTAATATTGAAAAAGATATAATTTTTAATTAAATAAAAGAATTTTAAAAATCTCTTTATTATTAGATTTCTTAAAGAGCATAGTTTATTATGACATGATTTTAAAATTAAAATATACCTTTATTCAAACCAAAAAGTCGCGTTAAAATTACAGTATAAAAACCGTGAAAATAGGTTTCAGTTTTTTTTTTATCAATTAAAAGTGTTATTAATCGAAAATGTGGCACCGTAAGTTTCAATAAAAATATATGCCTAATGCTTACTGTATTTTTATCATTTAAATTTGTGAATGTAAATGATAGAATTTGGAGCCCGAAATTGACTCTGCGATGATTTTTCAGAAAACGTGTTGCGGGAGATTGATCACCATATAGCAATTAAGTTATTTTTTGTAAATCTATTAGCTTATGTGTCAATGCGAAAGATTGGTCTACATTTTACATTTATATATAAATTCCAAATACTACCTAAGATGGTAAATTAGGCGTCCGAAATCTTAGAAAACTGCGTAAAAATGTAAGTTTACATTTTTACGCAGTTTTCTAAGATTTTTAAATAAACGCAAACGGCAAATTAACTTAATGTAAAATGGCTCTTAACACACTGTGTATATCGAAAACCCACACACACCGATAGGTACCTGCACGGTACGTCCCATCACCACCCTAGACCCTAATAACGTCACTTAAAAATAGAGCTCAGGACCTCTGTGACCCTGAACACTTAGAGCGTGAGTTAGACCATGTTCAGGAGGTACTTCATAAAAACGGATACGTGATGAAAGGAAAAATGAGGCGCCAGTCGAAACGGGTTAGACATCTTGAAGAAAATAGGCAACGGGCCAAGACAATTAACAATTATCAATATTTATCCTCACCATTGTACTCAGACATGCACAAACACACACACACACACACACACACACACACACACACCCTCACCCTCACACACACACACACACACACACACACACACACACACACACACACACACACACCCTCACACACACACACACACACACCCTCACACACACACACACACACACACACCCTCACACACACACACACTACACATAATTTTAATATTTTTATATAAAAGATCTCATTATTAATTCTTAATAATTTTAATTCCTTGTTAGTTTTCTTCGTTGTATTTAATGTTGGAACACTGCTCTCCCCATCTTGGAGGTGGGCGCTAACAGTTGCGACACAGTTTTCCAAACTAATGTAGCTGTTAACGCACAATTAATATTGTACCGTAATATTGTTCCAATAAATGATTTGATTTGATTTGATGCCGTACATTAGAGGAGTTACGGACAAGATGGGAGCAATATTGAAAAAACTTTCTATTCCGACCGTCTATACCCCAGGGGTAAAAGTTAAAAACATGTTAGGCACACCGAAGAATGTTCTACCTCTTCAACAACCAGGTGTCTATAAAATCGATTGCAGCTGCGGTAACATAGGCAAACGAAGCGGACCATCGCTGAAAGTCTCAATGAACATATCGCGGCTGTTAAAAACCGTCATACCACTTAATCAGCAATAGCGGATCACCTGTTGCAGCCGGAAACTAATCACTGGATTCAATTCCATTGCACACAAGTCCTCTCCACCGATCGCCACTTTCACTCGAGAGCAGTGCGAGAAGCGATTGAAATCAAGAAACATCCAAATTTCAATCGGGAAGAAGGCTATAAATTATCAACATCTTGGAATCCAGTGATTCGTTTAACACAACCTCGCTTTTCTGCAGTGTCAGGTGGCGTTCCGCGTGCGGACACAGTCAGCGTAGTGTGTAGGGTGATGGAAGAATTGAGGGTTTATGAAAAATCATCTACAGTATAAATACCGGGACATGACACCGCAATCTCAGTGTTTTTGTCCGGTTACGCCCCCCAATAAGATCCCCCTCGGGGTCGTCGGCATAAAAGTATCCCGAAAAAAAAAAAACCGCAGTCTCAGTCTGCTTGTGACCACGGCCGATGCAACTCGGTCGAAACGACAAGCAAACATTAAAAAATTGAGTTTCGCTTTAATTCCCGTGTTGTAGTTCTAATATGAAACATAATAATATTATCATATGAAATTGTTATGTATGTACAAATGATTTATTATTAATTATCGACGGTAAACAACTTCACGAAACATATATATTTTAATGTGCTTATTTTTAATATTCATAGTATGATCGCTTCCTATTGTCAAAATGTATTTTTTTTACCCGACTGCCAAGGAACAGTTATGTTTTTAAGGTAGGTGGCATACGACGACGAGTCCTCTACCTACGACAAGCTATCTATCAGCAAAATCTGTTTGGTAATGGTCTAAAGAATACCGTTATGATTAAATAATGGTGTGTTGACCATGGCCATAAATCAGACACTGTACGAAGGTAACTTATGATATTCGCCTGGAACCCTTAGGTGTTGATATACATTTTTATTTCTTTTGACAAGATGGATTAGATATTATTCTGAGAAGAGGTAAACTGTAAAACTTATGTGTGTATGTATGTGCGAGTGTGTATACCCGTCGGCCAGCGCGCCCAGCACGCCGCCCTCCCAGCGCAGCTCCACCGCGTGCCGCGCGCTCGCCTTCTCGGCCCAGTGCTTCAGCTCCAGGTTCACCAGCGTCAGCAGCTCCTGCCGCGAGAACGGGAGGAAGTAAACGATCTCGTTGATGCGCCCCAGGAACTCGTCCCGGCCGAAGTGCCGCTTGAGGATCGGCCGCACCACGCTGTCCTTAAAGTGGCGGGACACCTCCAGAGACTCTTCCGGGCCGTTCTCCCCGGAGCCCGTGCCGTCGTCGTCCTGCTCGGATCCTCCTACAGACAGACATCGGTTAGCATGGCTCGACCGGTTCGGTCTAACTTGGATAAATAATAGCCTACCTCTCTGCTCGATGGTGTGAGCGGGAGTGACGCGCACGCGCTGTGCGGCGCGAGCCTCCGCCTCGTGCCTCAGTTGCAGGCCGTACTGCGCGATCTCATCCGCGGCCAGGTTAGACGTCATCACGAAGATGGCGTTCTTGCACTCGATCAACTTGCCCTTGCCGTCCGTCAGCCGCCCCTGTGACAAGCGCCGGAGGTCACGACTCTGGCGAAAAGAGTTAGCGGTAGGTTCACGAGTCGATTCGTGATGAGGTTTGATACCTCGTCGAAGAGCTGCAGCAGCACGGTGAGCACGTCGGGGTGCGCCTTGTCCACCTCGTCGAACAGCACGACGGCGTCGGCCCGGCGGGCCAGCGCGCGCGTCAGCTGGCCGCCCTCCTCGTGGCCCACGTAGCCGGGCGGCGCGCCGATCAGTTTGGCCACCTCGTGCTTCTCCTGGTACTCGGACATGTCGAGGCGGATGAACGCGGCCGGGTCGTCGCGGTGCATATAGCGGGCCAGCTGCTTCGCCAGCTCCGTCTTGCCTATGCCGGAGCTGCCGAGAAAGAGAAACACGAGCGGGTGTTCGTCGTCCGCCCAGCCGTTCTCCTTGCGGCGCACGGCGGCCGCGACCGTCTCCACGGCGGCCTGCTGGCCCACGATGAACTGCTTGAGGCGCTGCTCGAGCGGGAAGCGGCGCCGCTCCTCGGCGGCGGCGGCGGCGGCTGCCTCTTCCCAGCTGCGCGTGTGGGACAGGATGAGGTCCCGCGTGGGCGACGGGTCGCGCGCGTAGTGCAGCGCGCGGCGGCCGGCGTGGTCCCGCGCGGTGGGGTCGGCGCCGCCCTCCAGCAGCGCGCGCGCCGCGCCGGCCGAGTCGGCCAGCGCGGCGTAGTGCAGCGCGGTCCAGCCCAGGAAGGACGCGCGCGCGTTCATGGTGCTGCAGAACTCGTCCTCGCGGCGCTGCAGCACCTCGAGCGGGTGCATGCCGGCGGCGGCGGCGGAGAGCGAGGCGCCCGAGTACCGCTCCTGCAGGTCGGGGCGCGCGCCCAGCTTCAGCAGCTCGCGCACCACGGAGGGCTGGTCGTTGGCGGCGGCCACCATGAGCGCGGTCCAGCCGAGCATGTGGCGCCGGTCGGCCGGGCCCCCTTCCAGCTCGTTTTCTCCTCGACCACTTTTGCCATTGGACGCTAGGTCTGCCTCCACCTGCCTGATGCGTTACACAACCATCACTAAAACGTTTTAAGCATACATTTGTAAGATTAAGTGCATCAATACCAATACCAAAATATAAAATATTGTACCTAATATAATTTATTTATAAGTAAACAGGTAAACAACATAATAAATGATAATATGATTTGGTGAGAGGAAGAATATCAAGAGTAGGACATTGCCCAGCAGCGGAACACAGAAATAGTAAAAAATAATGATGAAAAATAGATATTTGGTTACTTACTTCCGTATTTCTTGCACATTTCCAAGTTGTGCGGCTTTAAAGAATCGTTTTTCTGAAAGCAATAAAAATACCAGATTATTTCAACTGAATTTTTTTATTGAAATTGGTATATAAATATTTGAATCTAGATAATATTAAGAGTGGGTTAGAACCTCTACAATAGTAGTCATAGTCATGATATTTAAGGCATATATTATGAGTACTTTCAGAACATCAAATCTAGTTGCGTGCTTTCAAAATGTTGTTTCTATGTAGAAGAACTGCCACAAACTCTATCATTACATTTTTTAAAATATGTAAAAGAGATGAGACAGAAATAAGGAGCTACACAACATAAAATAGGACTCCAAATATATTTACGAGTATGGTTGTGAAGTCCCATTACAAAGCTATAACATCAAATGGTAAGAATTTAATATTTTTGTTATGTTGGAAACCTTGAAATGATAAAAAAATGACAGAGGATAGAATTATTTTATTCACTTTTGGTCTATTTTTTATTATAATATACTGGTTGAGGTAATGTGAAAAGTGAATTCAGCTAGATTACCACTAGACTTCAATTAAATGACAGTGATGTGCCCAGAGGGACCCTGGGCAATTGAAAACAAGAGAATAAGCTTACTTTTAACTAACACAACACTGTGTCTGAATGCCAAATTCATGTCTGTGTGTAAATTAGGTACCACTTGTGATTGGAAGCCTATTTAAGGATACATTTAGCTTCATGCAATATCATAATATTGATGATGAAGATCAACCTTAATCTAGATCTAAATGTTTATAAGCAGTAAAGCAGGTAGCTATAGCCCTCTATATAGAACTCTAGTAAAGGTCATCTGAAGGATAGCACTGCTGCTTGTATCTTGGTTCTTAATATATTTTTATTGTTATTTGGCAGTTATTGTTATGATGTTTGCAGAAATGTATATGCGAATATCTATTTAAATTGTTTCCTGTCCATTACTTATTGATAAGGATTCGATTAAGCCCCAAGCCACTCAAGTGCTGACAAGAGTTATGATATGCACCATTAAAGACATGATCAGCTGCCAACAGCGCGAGTCCCAGAGAGCTAGCGCCGAGCATAAACCGGCCGGTAGTCCTGCGGTCTCCACCAGGTTGGCCATCCTCTTCTGTCGAGTTCACATGTCGCGTCACTACGCCTGCTAGCCGAGCCGACTGCTTTATCACGAGCGCACTATGCTTGTACAGACATCTAGCAGGACGTAATGTTGACATTGTTTTTTTACACTAGTTCTCTTCTCTGCTAATCAACTGTCAAACTTTACTAATGATTCTAAATGTTTTTTGTGCATGTAACGGAGTATGATTAAAGATGCGCCGCATCCACATTATTACTGATTTATTTTTGTGGGATTTTCTAAGCTTGTATGAACTGTCATTTTGATTTTCCTGTGTTAATGTGTGACATTTTTCAGCCTGCCTGATATGTCAATGTCAATGAAAGAAAAATGAAAATTTTATGTTTTCCTACTCTGTGGTTAGAATTTTGACATCATAAATGACAATGTTGCCAGCTGCATATTATTGTTTTCCATTTTACTTTAAGAGTGGGAAATAGATTGTGTAAAGTGTTTACTTACATTTGAACACGAAGGTATAGAAAATAATTATTAATTTTATAATATTATTATAATTTTCACAATTCTTTGAGTTTTCATATGGTTTCCATGATGTTCTATCAGGTGTTACAGGGTAATTAAGTATACACTGGCAATCTACCACCAATTTGCTTTCTACTACTCTATGCTCACAAAATATACTCTGTGTTCGCTATTCGGCTTACAGAAGAACACGAACTGAATTTCATGTTCCTTGGTTTTCCAATGACTGAATTCAATGAAAATTACTAAAGTGTTTAGCTTATAGAAGTATGTATTACTTATGAATATCTTGTTAATTAAGTCCTACATAAGGACATATGTACCTCGGCGTACACAAATTACCTCATTCTAAATAATAAATCTCGTTGCTGTTGTAATGTGTTGACACTTAAGTGTTTGTTTGGGAAAAGCGACTTAAATTATTTTTCACCGGCAATAAGATGGCTCTGGGAGGATCTACGTACCTGAAAAGTGCCACTATGTTGGAACAATTGCTGGAGGAAATTAATTTCCAGAGGACCAAGGAGATGCGACAGCTGATGAAAGACGGTAAGTGTCACTTGTGTATTTGCGACTATATTAATAAAATGTAGACTGGATATCAATAAGCTTACTCAAACGCATTCCAAATGTCCTGTTTAATAGTTGTTTATCATACAAAATGCACCTTACATTTAAAGTGGATTTATTTCAAGTCTTGTTAAGAAATACAAAAGTGTGATATTTACAAATCTTCAATGCTTGCATCTTGTTTTATCATAGTATTAATTATTAACATAATATCTACCATCATAATTCTGAATCCAGAAAACTGGACATTTACTAAACAACATTTAATATTTTATTGTATTCTTGTCTTTTTATTCATCTATATTTGGGATTTTATATGTAGGTATATATTTAAAGCAAAATGAACTAGATAGATCCAATAAAATACACAATGATATATTGTCTAGAATATGTTTAGAACAGAACCATCTAATGAGTTAAAGATCTGATCAAATCTTGTCATTTAATAGAACTGATCATGATTAAAGTAATACTTGTTAGCAATTTTTAAATCCAAGCTGGCTAGTAGCCTACTAGGTACTATAAAGGAAGTATTGTATCATTGGCAAAGTCCTGAGTGTTCACACTAACTATTATGTTTGGCACCTATTTCATATGTATAAATTAATATTTCTTACCCCATACCTGATTGTGCAGTGCAATTCAATCCTCTTGTTGGTAAAAAGTTATTTTAGATTTATACAATAACAGCGGGGCTGACTGCTCTATGCATATGATATTCTCTTAAGTTTAAGCTTCCACTTTTAGAGGAATTCTATATAATTTCTTGATCTGATTTACTGTTACTTTAGGCCTATACTGTGTGTATACTTATTGTGAAATGTCAGTGTGCAATAATTAAACTCTGTGTACCTTTAGGTAGATACAGGCATAATAAATTAATAATCATATATCACACCTAACTACTGAAACCAGGAAGATTGAATACCATGGGTCTTAAAGCACATAGGAACAAGGAAATAATTATCTTTTTTAATACCATTTAATTAAAACAGTTTAAAAAATATTGTGAACATAAAATCTCTTGTGTTTTTTCCATTATGTAAGAAGTTAGCATGATCACAACAAGTCTACATCTTTCCTGAATAGCATTTGTGCAATAATATATTTTTATTCATTTTTTCTTAGTTTATTCACATTTCTGCTCTACTAGTGAACATAATCTATCATAATAATAAGCATATATTTAATAAAGATTTAATTGGTAATTAATAACATTTCCCTAAACTTACTGATGATAGTATAATATCAAATACATTCTGATCATGATAACATTGATAACATCTTGCACACTGTAAATCCTGTGATACGAAAAATATTTTAAACTTGGTATGGATGTTGTTCATAACAAAATATATATTATATGTTGTATTTTGTTTTTGTAGGGGTTACAGGTTACAGCCCTTCTCATGTTCACAGTGGTCATTCAACTGTGGCCTAAATGTGACCAAGTTAGTCAGGGGAATACAATGACTCATATTTAGGGTAATTTAATTATGTGCATGTTCTACATCTAGTCAATTTTATTGGTGTTACATGTGTATGTGACTGAACTCCAAACTGTTGGATAAGGACAACTTTAGTAATTGTTTGGGTCTGTTTGGGTGGGCCTGTATGGGTAGGTGGGTACCTAGTAGGTTTTAGGTTCTTTTTTAGGGCAGTATAATTTTTGCCGGGTCTGCTTGATATATATTTTTTGTAAAAAATATATTAGAATTAACCACTTATTTCTTACACCCTAATGTTTGGATTTCTGTGTTTGCGAAAACATTCATTTGTAATTTTTTTTTTTTAGTTGTTAGCTTACTCAATTGATGAATATCCAGCACCACTTTCATAGGTTTGAGTAAAGCCATTGTGGTCTAATAATCCGCGGAGGTGTTCCGGATCCGGAATCTAGGTTTCGTGCCAGTGATACATACTTCTCCATTAACACTTCCACGTTAATCGTTCTTCAGTAGCTTATAAGAAATTACGTATCTGTTATGGTCAAATTCATCTCTCTTGAAGTGACTTTGTTTTACCTTAATTGAACTCTTGCCTCTCAACATGACGTGACGACCCAATTGGCGCAGTGGCTAAGCGATTGGACTGCTGCGCTAAGGGTTGCGGGTTCGATTCCCGCACGGGACAAAAATTTGTGCGATCTACAGATATTTGTCCCGAGTCTGGGTGTTTGTGTATGTGATATTACATGTTTGTGAAACGCACCCACGATACAGGAGAAATTTCTAGTGTGGGGCGACGTTTTTTTAAAAAAAAAAAAATAACATCCGCTATATGTCTAATTTCAAACTTCTTTCTATTTCTAAATAACTATGTACCTATATTAGATCATTAATTTGTAATCCTATCTTATCTAGACAATCCCGAAACCAGCTGCAATTCGTCTTATATCCCTTTTGTTTACACCGCGGTAGGTAGGTAATTAGGTATATACCATACCTACATCATAACAATATAATTATCTACTACTACTACTGAGTCCAGTGCGGACATCGAACCTTAGATTTTTCGCCGAAAAGTTGCGTTTGTTACCGATGATGCGAACTTTTTTTCTATTATTTCATTTATAATAGAAGCAGTTACAGTAAACGTAAATCCTTAAGGGTAAAAGAAGGAAATCCACATAAACATGAACACTTCAATAAAACGATCGTAATTGAATTTCGGATCAAAGAAAGAGTAACACCTGCGCATAATGAAAACTGAGGTAGAAACTTCTTGACAGGCTACAGCCGGAAAATGTAATGGTAATGCTTTGGTTCTGAAGTATATTAATCGGTTTAATATGGACAAAGTCGCGAGCTTAGGTGATTTCGTAATGCTATCTATATTTTTTTTATTCTATTATACCACTGAGTAATAATTGTGCAATTTCCTAATATTATCCCTGTACATTGACAAAATCCACAGTCCTCACATTTACAAATTGATGAACACACAGCTTTTATTTGAATAGAGTAAATCAATGGCATTCAAATGTTATAGAATTCGGTTGTTTTGCTTACGGACACCAGTAAGGTCAAGGCAGCTTCATACGTAGTAGGAACAGGTTATCCAATGGCGTAGAAGGAAGTACATATTGCATATAAGAAAAAAAACATTTAATTATCTTTACAACAGTGTCGGTATAAATAGTTACATGTTCCGAACATTAATTTATCTCACATTAGTTACAAACAGGGAACATGACAGACTTCGGAATGTGGCATCCAACGTAGTATTTGTTCTTTGGAATAGCCTCAGTAACAAATTTGGACGTGACTACACTATAGTATAACAAACAAATGGACAGTTCAGCGTGGTCGGCAAACAATTGGTCACCGGGCCCGTCTCCATGTGTGCGTCGTAAAACTAAGAGATTAAGGTACAAAGATGGGCTCGGTTAGCAATGACCCTTAGGCCAAAAAAACCGACATTCTACAAATAGATTATTATGACTATATTTTCGGCTTTTTTGGCTGTCGGCGTTTACAAGGATATATTTTATTTTCAGTTGTCGTCGTTTCTAGTCTCTTCATTATTTAAATAATTAAGTAGGCGTGTTGAACATTAATTCAACAACATTTTACATAATAAAACTCTAGGTACCTAACCAACTCTAACCAAATTAATAAATAGTACATGTATATAGTATCCATCTAAGTTTTTAATGTGGCTACATATTTACAATAAGTATTTAAAGGATACAGAACAAGAGCATACAAATTGTATATAAGACTTACTGTACTCTATATCTTTAAAAAATATGCATTTAAAAAAAATGCATTGCTCATTTAGTTTACAATAAGTAATGTGTACACAAAAGCCAAATGTACAGCTGGCTAAGGGGAGATTAGCTTTACTATTGCGTGCTCGACATCAGAGTCGAGGGCTGAGCTGCGGGAGTTGCAGCCGTGCACACTGCACAGTACAGAATCCAGAGTGTGGGACTAATGAGTGGGCGAGACAATACTTATTTAATGAACGTTACATCACACATTCATATAGGTAGGTAATATTTATTAGTAAACTTGATCTGAAATCGGTGTCAATTTAACGTCATGGATGTTTTGTATTCCAGGAATGCTTTTGAGTAGAGCTTATTTAATATTATATTAGATATTTATCTGGAGTCACTAATTCGTATTTAGTGATTTTCACATATTGCTGATTTTTCAAATAAATGTTATTTTTTATGTTATTAGTTCATCTTCTCTTGTTTGTGATATACATATGTACATGATAATTAGATGCGTAAGACAATTATAATGGCAACAATGCATTAATATTCCTTAAAATGAAAAATATTTAGAATAATAATTGTATGTATATTTGGAACAACATTTAAATGGAGAATATGTATGCCAACATTATTTTCCATAACATTTTGAAGGCACTTTGTAATTTAAATTACTTTAGTTAGTAGCGAGTCACGTATATACCTTTCCAGTGTTAACTACAACGTTAATATGAACCAAACAAGCTGTATAGACTTATTTGTGCATTATAACATTGAACCACTTTTCAGAGTCTGGTTTCGTAGTCCTACAAGGAACGACGTATTGGACCGACCTGTTTGTGCGGCACTTTCTGTTTCAAGAGGAACAATCGATAGACTGCGACGACCTGTTGTTCTTTGTTAGAAAGCGTCACGTGAAGGGATCCTCCCGCTACCTGCCCAAGTACGAGGTGAGTCTGTCTGCTCGTGGTGACGTCGGCACACGACACACGACTCACCACGTCCAACACTGTTTGTTTATTATCATGCGGACCACGTGATCACTATATCTATCTAATTACGTTAAAGTTTGACATTGGCAGTGTAACAAAACGCTAGTACATTTTAAATACATATTTTTATCTGACCTTATGTTTCGTGTTTGTTCCAGTAGGCATTACTTATCGAAACAGAGATGTTGTTATCAGCATTTCTCTGTGGTATCATTTAAAAGGGGTTAAAATGATATATTGTACCAGCTCTTCTATGTATTTACTAGTTTAAAATATTAAGATCTAGTTGCGTTACTTACACTGAAACAAACACGGAACTTTTAATGATCTGGTTCGTAGCTAGCCAGCGTTTGTTGTTTTATACAGAAATAGTTGCATAATCACGTGAAGCAAATTATCTCAAGCGAAACAATAACAAATTAGGATAGATTTAGAAGCATATTATATCTACTATGACGACGTTCAGAGCGTCTTTTAGTTTGGAGTGTTCCTGTTTGGTTTCAGGCTACACTCATTAGTTGTAATGGCAGCAGATATAGGTACTTTAGACTGTCGTGCGTCGATCTAGTTCTCGATATGTTACTATATTACTGAATGGTTGATTTGTGACGGTGGAATGTTTTGTATTATCTGTTTATTTCGGTGCCCAGCTACTAATATACATATAGTTTTGGTTGCTAACTTTCTTTCGACTTCTAATTTAGCACCATTTTAATGAAAGTTACATAATTCTAAATGGTAGTATTTGTGGAATACAAAAAGTATGCAATAACAACAGTTAAGTATGTACTTTATTTTAAACAATATAAAAATATTATTTCTTAGAGTAGGCTGCTGTTACATCCTCTACATGTTCTACGCAGTACTAGTTCGCGACACGCGCTGTCACACGCGAGTCGCTCTCGATCTGTACATTAATCACAGTGTATTTTTCTAATAAATAGTTAGTTTCAACTTTGATTCGAGATTGTTCAATAACCACTTACAAACTACAATTTACAAAAACAAACATTCTATCAACAGCTGACAGTTCATAATTGATCGATTATTGTTCTTTGTCAAATAAAATAAAACCTTACATTATATTCAACAATAAAAGCATACGAGGTCACTATCTACAGAACAGTTTGCGATAGTTGTGAGTAAATAAATATTATGCTCACTTTGCGAAGTATCACATTTCACACGCAGCAGTCGCGCAATGTCCGCGACCGCACTTAGGCACAGCCAAACTATGTAGCGCACCACCCGCGCTGACCGCTCTGGCCCGCCGCGCCTGTTGCAGACCGACGTAGAGGTGTTCCGCAAGGACTCCAAGAAGTTGCCCATCGGAGACCCGGAGATCGACTGGGAAGAGACGGTCTACCTCAATCTGATCGTGCATCAGTTTGACTACACGCTAACGCTGGCCATCTGCACGAGGACCAGCCCCAAGGAGCTGCAGGTCCTCAAGCGGCACTCGCAAAAGGTGAGCGTCATACGCGTTCCGGCGGCGGCAGCGTCGCGCGCGCGCGTCACTAGCTGAGTCGGCTGAACAGCTTGGTGCGCGGCCACGGCAGCGGCCAGTCGTAGCGCCGCGGGACCGGCCCGCGCACGTTGCGCTCCAGGTACGTGAACAGCGAGTACCACCACTCGCGCTGCATCATGTAGTGGTTGTAGCCGTTGCCGCTGCGGTGCGGCGTCATCAGCAGCGAGTGGAACGTCCAGAACAGCCTCGTCGTCACGTAGTACGCGATGATCACGTCCACCGTGTAGTGGCCGTGCGCGAGCAGCACGAACGACACGCCCAGCAACGCCGAGCCCCACATGGCCCAGTGCATCGGCCACAGCTTTTTCGGCGAGTACTCCGCCACTATGAGGTAACTTAACACGAGGACCATCGTGTGTCCTGAGTATATGTAGTCGCCGCAGTACGTATGTTTGCCATTTATTGACAATCCGAAGCCGGATATTAGGTAGAACATTCTCCTTATGACTAGTAGAGGCGTAGTGTTGTTACTCTTGGGGCTGCAGTAATATGTGGTGCTTGACACCGGAAGCACAGTCACGAACATGGTGACCGACCGGTACAAGTAGAGTAGGCCGATGATAAAGAACAGCCGCCGGGCGACGATGAACCGGTGCTTATGGAAGACCACCACCAGCATGGCCACGGTCGTCGATATCATAATGAGGTACTCGGACACGGCGAGGGCCCAGTCCCTTGCGCCGACGTTGTCTAATATTATGTCGTTGAGCGGGGGCGTCGTGTTTCTGTCCGGCAGTCTTTCATGAACTAATGACAGCGACATCATGTTGACACAAACGCACAGGAATAGGAAGAAGAATGATATAATAGTTTTCCATATTTCTTTGGGGTATCTCTCCTCCCGGACGGTGCCGGGCGGTATCTCCACGATGAAGTCGCCGGCGTGCGCGCGCTGCGGCGAGTGCTCCTGGTCAGGGTCGGACTCGTCGGTGGTGGGTTGCGGCGCGTCCGCCTTGACGGTGCGCGCCAGCAGCGGCTGTCGCTGCATGAGCTCGGCTTGGCTGGGCATGCCGCCGTTCTGTCTGCGGTCGTTATGCTGGCGCGAGGCGTTGTTGTTTAGGTCATTCCGCTTGAGGCGCGCCTCAAAGTTAATGCCTTTGATTTCGTCGTGTGCGGTGTGCGCGGCTATGTCCACATCGCAGAGCGGCGGCGTGGCCGGCGGGGAGCTGGGCGGCGTCGGCGACGGCTCGCGCGGCACCAGCGCTAACTGCTTGGGCGGCAGCTCATTGGCGAGGTACACGCGCACCGACTCGACCAGCGGCTCTGCGAAGTTGATCTGCTTTGGTGGCGATGGCTCCTTGTCTGGAGAGCGCGAGGAGATCGTCATCCAATCACCATTCGGCTGGATTGATCCTGGAAAATACAAAAATAACAAGTTAAGTTCGGTCTGATTTAACGAATATTTTGGATACGTTGTCTTTTTACAATATGTATTTGTTACTGTTAATGAAAAAAAAAAAATTTAATTATGTCAGAAATATCACATTTTACTGTATTTGTTACATAATAACATACATCAGAGTTCTCATGTTATGCTGAAGTTATATACCATAAACGTAACTATTTTTATTTACATTAGATGTTCTGCTTTATTATTTTAGTGTTGATAAGTGTAGGTGTTGATAACTGGAACAAACGCAACGATTAAAGTTATTCGCGTAAATATTGTTTACATAATAGTTTGTTTTCTAGAAAGATTCATCGTTTATAAACAATATAACAATAGCGGAGGTACGGTTCAAAGACCGAGGGTTATGATTGCGCGACAAGGAGGCGCGCGGCTGGCGGCGCGGCGGGCCGGCACCGGCGCCCCTCCTTTCATTATTGTCAGATGATAATAATTAGACTCCGCTGTTTGTTGTGCTCAGCGCGCGGCCGGGCCCGGAGCCCGAGCGCACTGTTACCACCCCTTGGGCACGCGAAAACCGCCTAGCCTACGAGATTGTCACTTGCTATTATACACGAGACAATTATAGATTGTCCCCCACGACAGATTTCTCTTTAGCTACTTGTTCGCGAGTTGTTTTTGGTACTCGTATAGAAAGTTCAACTACAGGATCGTATCTCGCTGTACTCCGACTTACCCGATCAATGCGAGCCGACATTCAGCAATAACTCGAGGACTCATCAGATTGATGTCACGATCCTGATATACGCCATATAGAAAGCCGGAAAGACACATTTGCATCCAGTAAAATCATAGGCACGTAAACGAGGTCGAAAAGAAAAACGATATGCATACACACTCCACTGCACAGGGAACGGATTACACTCACAGAAGGGCGTCTGTTAAAGATTTTGTACACAAATAAGCATTCACATAGAATTCACTAAACTGCGAAGAGCACAGCCGCGTTAACACAAATAATATTTTATAAAACGACGACTATATGGCTGCGAGCGAGCGTGCTCAGGGGCGACCGCGTACTAGAAAAGATGTAGCACTGGTTGGCTTCGGTCCGGCGGCGTTCGGCTTTCGTCGGCCATGTTCGCGCGTGCTCGGCTCAATGGAAATAATTACGCGCGGGCATGACGTCACAGCGAGACGTTCCAGTTCCCCGCTCGGTGCGGGTGCACTCGGCACGACCGACATGCCTCGGCTCGGGCCGGGGCCGGAGGTTCGTCGTCAATGAAAAATTTACCAACGTATGAGAGATACATAAGTAAATGGGTACAAATGGATACTTTACAATATGGCGGGAGAGCGAATCGGTTCCATGAGGATACAAACAAAATTCGGTTTCAAAACTAAACAGAAATTTGCTTACTCACATTTCTATCGAACAGTGACCCTTTTGGCACGGGTTCAATACATGAAATTACGCAGATGATATTTTAGTGCTTGATATGTTATTGTATTTTTCATTAACATGAATTGAATGCCCTTAAAATAATACTGCTGTTGAAAATTGATCGTATTTGATTTTAATTTCACCAGACTTAGTAAATATTGTTAATGTAACCTACGTAAGTTACATCAACCAAACGCTTTTCAAGTCAGTTGTGAGTTTTCCGGTTATTCATTAGGAATTCCGAAGTAAGGCGTGGGTTTCTCCCAAACCGGCTATTCAAGGGCTTTGAGTATGATGCCCTTAACCCAGGAGCTACCAACGCTTCTACTTAAGCTATAAATATTGAGTCGGTGTATAAATTAATTCCTTCTATTTGACTAGATATATTGTGCGTTGATACGGGTGGTCGGTGTTCGGTCGGGTGCAGATGCCAAAGATCAATCAAGAGTCACAGTTAATGTTAATTGTGTCCAACTGAGCTCTCTAACCGCCGCACTAAGTGTGGGTTTAAGTAACACTAAGTGAAGGTTTCCTTCGTGAAATCTTTACTTAACGTTTTAACGTCTGTGAGTGCGGCGGTTAGAGCCTTAAGCCGAAGACAGAACTCTGTGTGACCTCATGACCTGTCTGGATAATACATGTTTCTGCCATAATATGTATCAGTATTCAGTATCGGATAAGCTTATTCCGAAATGTCCAAGTTAAGCTGTCTTGTAAAAAAAATTGAGCCTTATACATCATAGCAAAAACTCAGAGCTGACATCAAGAAAATGTACAAAGTTATTGATCAGAAACTTCTGTACTTGTGCTATGCACTACATATTTACCGAAAGGGGCTAGCACAAAACATTATTGTACCCTACCAAACGTAAGCAAATTTTTGACAAAAACAAGTCGCTTAAAATAATAATGTAAGTATTATAAATCTGTAGTAAAATGTTTGTAAGCACAAAGATAAATGTTGCATTACATCAATAAAGTATTAAATGTGTTGGTTATTAGAAAAAATAGTAGAGTTACCCTCGTAGCTCTTATTAAGAGGTTTGAGACATTTCTCAATGCAAGTAAACCCATTGTAAATATTACTGCACAAATGTATGTATATGCAAAAACGTGCAACCTACGCTTGAGGTCAGAGTTGGGTTAAGGCAATCAATTTAGCGGGTGTTACCTGGACGCTGACCGAGGCGGCTCGCACTGGACATTATTATATAGTTGACACACTTAATAAACCAAACAACTTTCACCCACTTATTCCGTATATGAAGCAGTCGACAATTATAATTGGCTTCTTCAGTTTCAGTGTCGAACAGACTTACGAATAACGTAGTGACTTTGGCACATAAGCTCACGGTTGTTATTTTTGTGGTCATTATCGTAAGATATTCAACGATTGCTACATGTATATAAATAAATGCTCAAAGCCTTCTGAGAGTCATTATAATGACTGCGACGTTTTGTTCTCACTATTGTTCGTAAATCACAACAACATTTATATTTGAAGTAACGACGCTGACTTTAATAGGTTTAACTTAAAATAATCTTTCGATTTCTTAGAAAGCTATAGTGGTTGTGTTACTGACGTAGTAATGGTAATTGGGGTACTTTACGTTAATAGTTCGTCAACAATATTGGGTTCAATGGGATGAGTGTAGTGACACTCCAGCTGCAGCTCTTCGCGTACGTGGGCGGCCTATGTGGGCATCACATCTCTATTATTTACGTACCTATTGTAAAACAGTCCTAATTACCTCCTTCACATAAATCAATGTTGGACAAATCATGTCTGATTATTTCATTTTGGATTATTATGCAGTTTGCCCTTCTTTTCGGATCTCTATAATGCAGTAACGTGAACTGTTTACATCTTTTAGCGCATCGACAAAACTAAATTTAATAATCAGAAAATTACAAAAATAATGTATACTCTGCATCATCAGCTTTCGTCTGTTGCTGTCCTCTAGGTCGTCCACCGGTCGTCTTTGGTGATTAATATCTTGCATTTCGGTTGTGACGTCGTCGTCGTTGTCGATGTAGTTTATGCATAATTCTGTTGTTTTCTTTAATCAAGCGCTGTTTCTGGTACCTACTTGTAAAATCGTTCAGGTTTAAAGGCCATTTTATAACTGTAGGCGTAACGTTAAGTGTATTAAAAACGTCATGTAAGTAAACATGCCAGAGTAATGTCCATTGGCCCGTATCGATAACGAGTCGAGTGAGATTAATAGGTTTTTGACCTTCGACAATGACTTGGTATTTGGTGTTATTTAGGTATACAGGGCTTTAACCAGACTTCACTGACTAGGAAATTGAATGACGGTTTTTGCGTCGAGGTGTGAACATGGATTAGTGGAATGCCGGATAGGAGGGAATTGAATGGAATGTGAACAGATATGGTTATCGTTTTATTATTAAACTGTTAGTAAAGTGTAATTTGGTTGAATAGATCCACATATTTTACCTAAATTAAGCATCGTTCGTACATACCTACTCGTAGCTATTAATTAGTGTTAATGTAAATAGTTTTCATGTAATTTCATAATGTAGCGTTACTTGGTTCACGCAATGGTTACCAGTCAATTTGTGTAAATAGTTATTGAAGTGTCGTCAGTGGCAATTACTGTTGTTTATAATACTTTAATAACTGTATTGGTCAAGGTGGCTTTATACCATAACGGCTCAGCTCGCTCAAGGTCCCAGCATCAAGATAATGACTTCGAAACTCCACAATGCAGGTAGTATGTTTTTTTTTTGCTCGGAAGACAGCAGTTATTATAAATCTGACTGATCTTAGGTACATCATACATTTGGTAAGTTACTGTTTGTTTTGATTTGCAGCACTGCAATGTGTGTCATTCAGAATTCCCAGAGTTGCACATTATGGCACAAAACAACAAACATTTAATAAAAAAAAACACGGCATGTACGGCGTTGAAACCCGTGACCTTTTTTCACGTTTAAGATTAATCTTCGTTATTGATTATTAGCTGCCAAATACTTATAAAAGAAGTAAAACTGTGTGGTGTGTGCAGGTGTACGCGTCGCCGAGCCGCCGCAAGATGGACACGAAGGGGGAGGGCGAGGAGATGACCTACCCCCACATCTGCTTCATGGTGGACAACTTCGACGAGGTCAGTGACCTTCGTAGTGACCAGTTTTGTATTTAGGGATCCTTTCCTGGTAGAAGCTTGAGACTATATCTAGGTAACGAACGGCTGGAACTATCACCGGAATGTAGTTCCTGTTAGTGTAAACGAAACAACATGCCTTAGAGTAAAATAATAATTTTGATATTAGACGTCCTCACTGTTGCTTCTAAAAATCCCTATCACTCCGAAGATTAGGTTAGATAGGTGTTCTTAACTCAGTGAAATATTTGATCCCCTATACAGCAGTCGCTCATAACGCAATCAATCAATTCAATTCCATGCGTTTTAGAATTGGGTCACACAAGACGGCTGAATCCTCTACATGTCCAATTGTACCCGTCGGCCAATCAACAGCTCTGAGCGGGGCATATCGAGTGTCAAGTGGGAGGCAAATCTAGCTCCACACATTATTCCGCCGTTTTAATGTTTATGTTCAAACATCAAGCCTCAACGTGTAGTTTAGCTTCCAGAATTAATTGTGGATTTAAGAGACTTTCGATGCACAATGCTTTTGTTGACAAAATCAACTGTAATTGAACGTGACCACGTTGCAAATATGATAAAAATAAGAGAAGATTTCTAGTGACCCCTTATCACAACTATTAATGGCACTAAGATGTCAATCATTGATGACATAATTTTGTTGTTAAACAAGAGTCTAATGTTAATAATTGTAGAGAATATGTAGGATAATATATTTTTACGTGTGCTAAATAGTATCCGAGATTGCGAGTTGCTAGTATGTAGGTATTGTACTTGTAACAAAACAGAAAACACACGATCGATTCGTCTTCGGCGAATGGACGTACATGTTTATCTAAGGTTCGCCTCAAGGCCAGAAACGTTCACTGCTATTAACTACACAGCATCCGACCATAGCGAGTAGTGACGGTTATTAAGATACACCGATGAAACTTATTTCTGTCCGTGAATGACTAACGATCTATTGGTTGTCATGTGTGTCCTAGCTTCATAAGTCGTAATAAGCGCCATTTAACAGACTTATATTGTAGCACTGTTTTACGTGCTCAAGGTTATACAAGGCATAAATCAATTGTTGCATTCACTTTACTGCTGCTGCAATAAGAATCTACATTGTTTAATTGTACTTCACAATGACGTAAATAATCATGTCCACTAAAGTTATCTTTATCGCGAAGTTGACAAAACCTGTTGTGAACATTTTACTTGAGATAAGATGTGTAGTCGGAAATTGCGATTCCAAATTCCAACTTCTCTGTATGACGGGTGTCATGAGCGTCACATCACGTGCGACTGAACTTGTCTTCCTCTCAGAAGCAAGAGGTGTCGCTGGTTTGGGCGAGAGGATGAAGTATTTATTAAAGTTATTAACCGAGGTATGTTCTATGTGATCTAAATTATAATGGGAGATGAATGCATTTCTATTCCAGTTTGCCTACCTATAAATATAGAAATATGAAGCTGATAATCAAGATCCTCTTCCACATCGGTGTCGTGTTCAATACAACCAGATGCTCACAGCCACCTCTCCACCAGTAAACGTTTGTGTATACAATGTTAATATCTGTTCGTTGGGGTTCAATAAGCGGCCTTCCTGTTAGTATTGGCTTTCAGTGGCGCAGTGTTTGTCTACTACATAATTTTATTTTCTATACTTAGCGTACCGTGACTGTGTGATTGTAGTCTGTGCCTTTATTCTGTCTGTCGATAAAATTAGACTTGGCGCTGTTTTCGTTTAGCGACGGTAATTGCCGGCCCTTTATCTGCGTCGTCTGTCATGATCAATGTTTAGCTGTCATTTATAAGAGAATGCATTGATGATAGCTCAATGATAGCGTAGATTTAGGGTTCTGAAATGAGGGAGGTAGTATTTATTGTGCTGTGTCTACTCATTTGATCTGTGAAAACTGAAAAACGATACGTAAAACCTGTTTATGTCTGCGTTAGTTATTTTAACAATCACGACGATTAGATTAGCCTGTTATTACTCTATGAGCGATTAGCACCAGACTTCTAGCTGTTTATATTACTAAATTGCTTGTGATTGATAACTCAAATGATAATTACCTAAGTACCGCGTTGTAGTGAATTTGCAGATTGCACTTGATTGTGTGTAAATTTTGAGTTAAACCTATCCTAAGTACTACATACACACTCATAACGAAAATAAAGAAACAGTCAGAATATCACTGATATTCTACATACTCCTTTCGGAGTGAATATTCAGATCACTGTACGTGACATGGTGTCAGACGGTCGCGTCTCCTTCGTCGGCATGTAGCTCCCTTCACATCTATCTTATTGATACCTCGAGTATTATAGTCCATGATATCGATTGGATAATATTTCCACGAGTCATACTTAAACATCTTAAGGGCGCGATGGAGTAGTCATAACATTGATATAGGTATTTTGACACCAACACCGACGCGTATTTCCAGAAGTAACTTACCATTTTACACGAGTAAGTAACCATTTTCTGCGTTTGTATTCCGTTGAGTCCAGCGTGGTTTAATCCAAAGAACAGGGCGAGACGTGCAACAATCTCGTTGACTAATATATTTTAAAATAACTCAGTTTCGTTTGTTGCTGATCTATATGAATCTCAGTCAGTGCTTTGACAGTCTGACCACCGATGCATGCAACTATATTGCAATATTTGAAGTCATTATTAATGCGAAGATTATGTAACGCCGAGAACTGCATTTCTAAAATGCTAGTGTTACATGTTTATTTCAAAACATATTTGTTCGTTTACAACGCTGAGAAACCGGAAAATGTCACATTAGTGGTAAGGTTGATGCTTTAACCACTAATAAGCTCAACTCGCACTCGGTGTGCACCTGGCGACTACAAGTAACTACTATACAGTAAATGTGAGTGTGTGTAAATATACATATGTCTCATGAAACTCACAGGGACCAAAGGAACTGGCTCGTATCCACGTTCCCATATCATGAAATAGTTAATTTAGTTTTTGACCGATGTAGTAGTGGGAGCCACGCGCGTGGGAGCGTGGGCTTCGCGTTCGCGTCGCCCGTGCGATCGGCCGCGACCTTGCTGCGCAAGCGCACTGTCTCGATGTGTTTGTATTTGTTTTCGTCGCACGTTGACCGATATGCTACGTCGCAGTATTGCCAACTCCGATATCGTATGTTTTGTTACTTTTTGTTATATGAGTGGCTGTTTATTTAAAGAATACGTGAAATTTATATACGTTCCAAGTCGCTGAAAGTGCACCTATTAGTGTCGGAATAGGTCGATTATGTTTATTTATTTACACAACGACCTCTAATTGGTCTTGGTTTTGTGAACCTGTTAAAAATAATTTGCTTTAAAAATAAATTGTATTTTTACGACAAATTCGTAACTAGGCACTCTGAGTTTTGTTCAGGAATTAGATTATAATATTAGTTAATGAGTCCAAACAAACCTGTGTTTTATTGTGTCAGTGAATGAGAGTTAATATTAATGAAACAAAATGAGATTAAATAACTCATTCATATTCCTAATTAGTTGACAACAACAACATTAAGGAAGTTCTGTTGTCAATTTGTAATGGCATTGCTTGGTCAATTTGTTCATATTGGGTCTATCTATGTTAATTATTCAGAATACAGAACTTTAATTATCACGTAATTGGCTGACCACGACCCGAGTGTGCCGATAAGGAAGCACATCAGTTCACTTACAACGTAACGGGTGCCGGACCATTCGTTCGCTACAATACGGTCCCCATCAATTTAGTCATCGGTGCGTTTTTGCTTTTCTGATAATTATAACCAAAATCTTTGTATAATTTTCTGTAAGCTGTTGACAAACTTAACTTTATATCCCTCGTCTACTTTTGCTTCGTTTATCATTTTACGTTGTCGCATACCTACTAGTTGTTATGGTGAGACATTTTTCACTGGCAGATAGTTGATGATGTAAAGAGAAACAGAGGCTTCTTTTAATTTAAAAAATATTTAGTGTCCCGCGGGAAAAAGGTAAAACGCGAGCGAAATCGCGGGTTACGACTAGTATTCAATATAAGGTAATTGTTAAACCATGTACGGGATGTATGGCGGACGATGGCGAGTGTGCTCAGTCGAGAGTGGAGGGCGCGCGTGGCGACCTGGCGACGGCGTACCACGCGCGTTGTGGTCGGGTACTCGGTCACGTGGCCGGCCGGGTGCCCTCTGAGCGCTCGGCGGCTGTACCGCGACCATCTTAATTATGGCCCCACTGAGGAATGCTTGCTTGTCACAGTACTTGCTTCATATGTTGATAGTTAATTTTATCTTATTCGTAGTGTTTACATCTTATAGTGTCTAATTTTTTTGACTATATTATCTATACTGTTTAAATTTAAATTGATTAATTAATTAATTTGAACACTGCAAATGATCAATAACGATGGTACTAGTTAGACCTACTCCACGGGCAAAATTAATCACTCTTTCAAATGCTCATTAAATGTTACCATGATCGATCGACGATCCATTTGAACGGATTTTTTTTTTCGTATCCGTAGCTTGGATCTAATTAACAATATATAATAAAGACATTAATTAGGTCCAATCCAAAACCGCCAGCTGTTTCCTATTCTAAACTGTTTCATAAATTCGCTGGATGATGCAATTGGCGAGTTCTTTAAGCAATGCGAATTCCACTGTTATTTCTTTTAAAGTATCGACATTGTCGTCAGTCAAGGGCGCTGAATCATCCAAACGAAACAAGTCCTCAAACCGATCCCCTCTCTTCTCTTGCAGAGTGTCTATTGTTAATCGCGTTTACAACAAAGCTGAATCATTGTACGTGTATTAATGTAACATTTTCAAGCCACTATACAAGACAGTTTTACTGTTTAACGCCTCTATTCTATTTCATTGACTAACGATAAACTTAACGCGTTAATAATTCAACTTCTAACGTCTGATATCCTAATTATTAATAGAACCATACCGTATAATATTTGATACAGATAACATAATTGCTTATGAATTACAATGATTCACTTCGGTAATGTCTCTCTTCCGTGTATCTCTCGGAGTCGGTCTGAGTCATTCAGGCTGGAAAGCTTCCAGTTTTAGCAACAGCTAATCGAAGACTGTTATTAGGTCAGTGGGAACATATAGCAGGTTCGCTGATATAAATTGACGCGCCACACTGCCCTACTTCTAGCACACAGTATCCACAACTATAGTTTATAAAGGTTCCGCTAAATGTCACATCTGTTTCTTTATTATCAAACACTTGAACAAAGTTAAAACACAATAACGTGCTAAGTTTTAATTATTTATGTTAATAAAAAGCTGATGTAGGAAATATTTAGGTATAGTAATATATATAGTGCGATATGTTATTGTGTTCGTACAACATTGAGAGCGAAGGTGTATGGGCCACGCGAGCCGCGCCGTATCTGTGCAGCCGCTCCACTTACTGCACTGGACCGTTTGGAACGCCCCCAGATGCCCCAATTGCATTGTGCTCTTAACCAGCATCTGGCTAGAACATTTGCAACTGTTATGTTACATTTACCTATCTGGTATAATCTTGTTTAATATTTATCGGCTCTTTATTTGACAATCTATTTAAACTAATTATGTCATTTTGTACTTTCAAATGATAGTTTTCATTATCATCGTTTATATGTTTAACATTAAAAATCAATTAGACGATAACATAAAAAAACTGTTCATTTTATTATTATATTTGCACCGACTCCAAGTATAGAAATTTTGTTTTTTTTTTAATGTGTGTCAAATTTTATAATAATAGCGTGATCTACCTCGAATCAAGTGAACCGTTGATTCATACATTCGCGGAAGCTCGCCTCGCCGCTAATGAGTACAGAGATCAATATTTATCAATAAAAACTCTGTTTACACAGAGACGGTGAATCATAGCAGTTACGTCATGGCGAAAACTTCGGCGCCTTCCCCGCCTCGGCCGTCTGTGGTTACATGCAGCACTGTGCTGGCGACTAATATATATACATATTAAACGTAAATTGTGAATTGGTGCTTATACTCAAATATAATGCAAAAAATCATCCGTTGTTAGTTAATTTTTTGTGGTAGTAAGTTACAAGAATGATAATAAAAAGGACATAATTAGCTATTGAAATTAACTACTCTAGATATAGTGCTGCGTACAGGCGCGATAGGTATGTGTTGTATTGATCTAGTTTGAATCTAAGTGCAACAGTTAGCGACCGCGATGCTCTGAAGTGAGCTAGCGAGCCGTAATTAAATACAAGCGGTGCACCGCTGCCAGTTATCGATCAGACCCTTCTTTTGTCCCCATGTCCTGTGTAAAGCTTCACCCTGCACAAGGCCTTCTTCATGGGCTTTCTATAAGTTGTTTAATACCCTAGCTAGACCTTGTCAACGTCTACTTGGCCGTTATATTGATGCCGCGTGTAGCATATTAATGAAGCTCTTAGTTTGTCATTATTTTATCGTAGTGTTGAGCTAGTATAAAGCGCTTAGTATGTACGCACACATCATGATTAATAGTGGCACAGATAATATGTATGTACTGCGTTCATGTTGTTAAATAACGTAGCATGAGTCACTTTCTTTGTGTTGTCGATATCCTTCCAGCGTCGTTCCTGTTAGTAGGTAAAGTATATCGCTAGTGCCAGTTTGTAAACAAATACCTAAGTTTAGTTCACTTGACATAGCCATTACAATTGTTAATGGTATCTTACCGTCATTCTGTATAATAAGGTAGTGAATGTCTCGTAACTGTGTTATTATGTTTCAGATAGCATCTTTAAGGTTCTTTACATTCGCGAACACGCGACGAAGACTGCTAAGACACGCAAACACCGTCTTGTTAGTTTATATTATAATCAAAATTCAATCTACTGACAAACGATTATCGGTATATCAGTGGAAACTTTCCTCTCTAAAGCGTACGTTTGAAACGGTAATCATAACATTAGACAGCCACCTGAAGACACAAAGTGTAGTTGATAATGCAAGGTACATAACCTGAAGCGATGGTAGTGCTATCACTGAAAAGATCATCCTACCGTAGCAGAGGTGATTGTTACCAATCACTAAGCCAAACGAACGGAGTTTACTTTGGAAGGCTAAGTTCCCACCACCTCCCAACTATGTTAAACCCCGAGAACAATTGCCGCCCGGTCGTGACTTGCAGTGGCCTATTTGGAAAGCTCTCAATCGTTTGCGAACTCAGGTGGGCCGCTGCAAACACAACCTGGCAAAATGGGGGGTCATCAATCCTTCGGATAATCAGTGCGAGTGTGGCGCTACTGATCAGACGATGTCCCACCTGCTTGAATGCCCCATGTGCCCCTTCACCTGCACACTGGATGACATATTCAAAGCATCAAATGCCGCTGTAAACGTCGCCAAGTACTGGGCACAAAAAATTTAACCATTTTATACCATCGACACGAAAAGAAGAAGAAGAAGACTAAGCCAAACAATTGCAACATAACTTTGAAATCAAATTCCAAAGCAGTAGACTAAAGGCAATTTGAGCTGTTGCAAATCAGCACGACTTTAATTTATTCTAGTATTGATTTTCTACCCGTTGGCTAGCAGAAACATTGCGTGGCGGATTAAAACAAGTCATACCGATATAGTGTGCGATGCTTATTGATTGTCATGCAAGTTTAACACGATCCGTCACGCTGCATTGTAGCAACCTTTACTGATCAAGGATTAAGGTCCTGAATGGCGCCAGGGGTCTCTGTTCCACCGGCGGTTATCGAAACAACACCTAGAGGACATTATTATTACACTGCGGCCAGCAAGAGTGAGCGCAGTCCTTGAGGGGCCCAGTCCGGCGGCGGCGCGCGGCTCTCGGTGCGCTCGCACTGCAGGTGTCGTGTTACACGACTCGCACTGCACCCACAGTACCGGCCTAGTTCCAACTAAATCATTCTCATAACTGTGTTATCCCAGATCTTATCGGCTTGAAGTCTATTGTTAAGCGGTAGATGCCTAGCTTATCATCGAACAACTTTTTACGAGCATTTCGTTTGTTTCTTAGGCTAGTCTGAACTTGTTATTGCATATTACATAACAATGATGGCAGTATTCCAATTTGTCTAACGCTCGAGAAGTTTCTATAGTAGGTCATATTAAGATCCAACGTTATCCGCTGCATTCGAGTGTGTTATAAACTCTAAGAATTATAACTACCTGACGGGGTTATCAACAGTACTGTACGATATAATATCCGGCCTAGGTTTCCTAAACAGGCACGTGTAGCACAAACATTCCAACTTAGTCATGAAACGGGCTAAGTAATGTGTGCATATCAATTGAGATATATGTATATGCATTTGCGTATGAGGCGCCAGCTGCCCACAACACGGCTGTTGTGAAGTGTAACGATCCGCACGAAGATTATTAAACCAATCACTTGCTATCAACTCCAGCAGATGAATCCCTCCACAGTCTGATGCGCATGACGCTCGCGGAATATATTCGAAGCATTTAACTTGAACTGCGTTTTTTCCGTCATACACAGTATAGCGCGGCGATTGTAATCATGTCGTTTGATATCTACAACTGATACCATCTATTGGCAATGTAATATTTAATTGAATGAGCTAGAGGCTTATTTGTTTTATTTGTTTATTTATTCAAAGCGTTATCATATCGCAGATTTATCGCTTCAATCTGGTTTAGCCACTTTTATATATTATGTCGTACCTACTACGTAATTAATATTAATAAATATTTTAAATGTAACTACCCACTCTTAGTAGGACCGGAGAAAAGCCACTCACCAGAATTAAGTAGGGAAATACACGAACAACAGGGTATTGAAGAGTACTACTAATACAACAATAAAATTATTTTAGATTTCTTCGTCCTTGAAATACAACTTAATTATCGTAATGATGTTATAATTAACTGACTAGTTATCTGGTGACCTATATACGACTGATTAATAGTGTCATCGTGCGAATACGACTGGTATTGTGATGGACTATGGAATTCCAAAGAAATACCTATTTTAATAACTTTTACTTTAAACTTGATACATACAGAATTAGCAATAGGGAAAATGAAGCCATTTGCTTCTTTAGTTGAATAAAAACTACAAACTACTGTTAACGTTACAAATTATCTACATAAATATGTATTATTAAGCAGAATGTTTCCAGTTTAGTCTTATGCTTGATAGAAAATGTATTATCTTCACTGTCACTTACTGAGGTCATGTTAAATCAATTTGATCGTATGAAACAATATATTATGTTTTGTGCTTTTACCACATTGACATTACTGACATTGTTAGAGACATTTGGGATCACGCATTAGCTACGCTGCGCTGTTACGGCGTGTGTAACCAACGAAGTTACCAAGGGACGGACTGATAGTAGTTACCATTGCGCCCATTTATTTGACAATATCTCTTATCGCGTTTAACTTGTGAGTTGTGACCATCCAACCGATAAGCTCGCAAGACTAAACAAAACATAGCTAATAGCTATCCGTCGCTAAGTATTCGATCTATTGTCACATCATCATTGTATTAAAATTCAGTGAAACTGAAGGCACACGCCAAGGTGAGGTCGCACTACTCATTGTTTAAGAAGCCAGTAACAATGTTTTAATACAAATTACCTTATTTTTGGAAAATAGGCATTATGGTGGCATTGACTGCAATTTGGAAATCCAAGTTTACAAGGAGTTAGAACGCAAATGAATTAAGTTTTGGATTTCTAAAATATTCTCTATCATAACAAGATCATAACTTTGGATCCTGCTGTATGTAAACATGTCGATATTCGGGTAGATAAAGTATTATTTATATACAAGAATCCAAGATGTATCGAATCTTTATTAGTAAGTTAATTCTCAATATCAGTCCGGTAGAGTTTAGCATGGGGGTAAACTCTTCAAACTTCGTTTGTTACGAAATTATCTTAAGTAATTCCTTTGCCGCGATCTATAAAGAGCTTGACGTAGAACTTTAACACGGATTTAGAATTTGTTTTTAGATGAAGTACCTACTTCTGTTGTATGCCTGAAAGTATAATGTTGCCTACTGTTATCATGTGTCCTAAATACTGTAAATGTCTACGGCCGTTCTATTGAAAGTAATTTTTTTAAATAGGTACTTAGTTTATTATGCATTTGTTTCATATTACACATTTGGAATAGGACTTTCCAGTAGCATCGTCGTTTAAATTGAATCAAGTTTGTAGCTTTAACCTATAATCGGATATAATTGCACATAACCGTTCAGAAATGAAGTTATAGTGACATCACAGCAGCTGCCGGACTATAATTTACTTAGTTGTGGGTTGGAATGAGTTGCGCCTGTGTGAGTCACCACTACGATAATAAAGAATTAGCGAAGTCTTTAAATTAAATTAAACAGGTTAGCTGGCGATATCTCATTAGGCAGGGCATTGCAGCGGCGCTTCGTTTAATACATATTGTGTGATGAAACATTGTTACAACACATTGTGTTATTTATTTACTTTTATGATCATTCTAGAGTCCGTGGGCTTGTAATTCTGAAGTAAGATATTTTTATGCAAATATCTTTGATAAAACAACAATATTCTAGCAATATATCGATAAATGGAGGTAGAGCTTACCATTTGTTTATAAGTTGGTAAATAAAATAAAATGAGTAGGCCCTGTGGTGTGTCCTTTCTGGTTGCTTCGCACAGGTTTGACATTCACAAGTGTTATCGTCGGACTAGTGTTAATTGCCGCTTGTGCCTCTTTTAGGAGCTGTATACATACATATTTGCTTGTGATCATCACTTCCAATTTACTTGTTGACCGCATGCGTACAGTGTACACAATGGTTAAGTCCTCAAGATGAGCTGTCGGTGTAAAGTACAGATTTATTATAATACTAGGTACTCTTTACACTACTTGAAGTATTACATTACATTATGTAAGTTATGAGTCAACGCTGGTCCATAAAGACTGGTTTAAATTTGTAGCACGTGTAACTGTTGTGAAATAGACAACTGTATTAGAACAGCTCTCATTAATTGTATGTTTCTCAATCAGAAGTTGTTTTGATGTGATAGATAATTTTAATACATCTCATTTGGGAATTCCCAACGTAGCAGCAATCTTCTCTACACTTGGTTAAAGGTCAAGTTGTCAGATAATTTATCTCTGATGCAGTACATCTTTTCTCACTACAAGTGAGGCAAAAGTCAAAATCGTCGTCGTGAAATTTCATGGATAGATAAGTTAACAATGAAATAGTTATCTTATTACAAGACTTACGTATCTACTTACGCACAAATCGAAACTTGTTGGTCATGAAAACTTAGATAAGATTCTATACTGTCATGTAGGTACTAGGCTTCCTATGACATCATTACACGTTTGCGTTGACTTTTTAAATCGTAATTGTAATTATAATATTTAAACCTGTTATATGTCCGCTTTAGGTATGGTGCGTTATGAGTTTATGACTATAGAACACTTACACTTTACTCCTTATTGCATATACAGTCATCGCATGCCATCATCTCTGGGTGGCTAAGAGCTGATTATTTACAATTTTTTGGAGCTGTGAATTCTGTGATTCTGGACTTCTGCTGTGATTATAAAACTTTCGGTTAATTAGTACAAAACTTTAAGGGCTTTATTGTTATAATATGTGAAGTCATAATTAAAAAATATTCATAAAGAGCCAAGTTATGCACGGGACAGTGCAGGGAAAGGAGCGTGGTTTGAGCTTCGACGCGTGTTAGCCGGGATTTATCAATACGGCCAAATACGAAGACGAATGGAGACGAATAGATAAATACTACGCGTACTATTTTCCAGTAGCAATTGTACAATTTGTAATTCATGTTGATACAGTGACGATTTGACCAATTATGATTATTCATTTTTCTTTTGACTGCTTATATATGATCAGTAACGGGTATTGAGAGCCCCATTTTTTTGTTCTACTAATTAAATAATAGCCGTGTATAGTGTGTGTTGTAACACGGGCGTTTGCTGCAGGTGTTCTGCGACATCGTGGTCCGCGACGGAGAGATGGTGTGCGTGGAGCTGGTGGCGCGCGGCCGGGGCTGCGCCGCGCAGGCCGTCATCTTCCTCGGCTCCATCCGCTACGACATACTCACCAGAGTCTACGACTCCAGGGTAAGAGTACCACGCATTTTATATAGATATACAATTATTATTATGTTTTAACTTTTTAAACTGATTAGCGCTAGGAATAGCGGGTTTGATTCCCGCCCGGGACAAAATTTTTTACGATCCGCAGATGTTTGTCCCGAGTCTGGGTGTTTGTGTGTGTGATATTTCATGTCTGTGAAACGCACCCACGATACACGACAAATTACTAGTGTAGAGCGACGTTTTTTTAAAAGAAAAATAAAACTGTCGGCAACCTTTCACAAGTGTCAATTTAAGTACCCTTGCATGTATGGCCCATAAATATTTCTCATTGTTCAACTACTCATTATTTCCTTATGTATTCGCATTTATTTTGTCATTTCTTAGTGTTTTTCCTATCATGTAAGTTTCCCAAATATAATTTATACCCATTAGTCATTATATCTTCGACATCACTTTGTATTTCCTTGTTAGATTAGTTAACCAGGTATGTATGCTGCGAAAATTAATATTGGTTTATGAGAAAGAATGACATGAGCTCTCATATCGACATACGAAGGTAAAGCAACTGAAACTTCATCTTTTTGGAGATGATATCATGAATCGTATTATATTTGGGATGAACTCTACAGAACCATTGAATTGAACTATTATTCAATACTCAATACTTTATTGCATTCCATAATAGTACATGCCACACAATGTCAAAAGGCTTCGCGGCAGGCCCAGAAGAAGATGGCGGGATGAGCTTGACTCTTATAAGGCCACATGGACTACTGCAGCTCACAACCGAGATGAATGGAGGAAGGAAAGGGAGGCCTTTGCCCTGCAGTGGGACGATCATGGCTAAATAATAATAATAATAGTACATAGGTGGACTTATAATATATTACAGATCATTATGGACCCTTATTGTTTCATAGAAACAGTGTACATGAATTGATTTATCAATAATTAAAGAAAACTTTCAATCTTGTGATTTCTGCATACATATTTAGTGGGTATGAGAGACATGGACAAATATTATCTACCAGCTCAGTTTCATGATGGTTTATTCCTGACTTACACCCGAGGGCTCAAGTCCTCGGCAACAAGTGTCATGGCGACCGCCCGCTAATTGCCGGATACGGATTATTAAGATCGCCTTTTGCTCACCGAGCCAGTCGCGGGCCGCTGACACTCATCAAGTTAAATGGTTTATTATACTCCTCATTGATCAGTCTGTCAATGGATAATGCTCTGCCGGTTTACTGTCAAATAAGACATTATCTTTATTCAGATTAAATATCTTCAATAAACTTTAATGTAGTCCATCGTTACACTCAATACGAAAGGAAGAAATGTTCACAAAGGCGGCGTCATAAGTGACACTAGAGGTGTTTTGTGCTGTGCGAGCGTGTGACAATACACCGGGTGTGAGAGCGTCGGCGAGCTGGCTGGGACAAATTCGCGTGTGTTAGTATAGCTCACTCTGTAGATCTACGGCTGAATGAGGCTCTTCGGGAGCGTCAGCGACTGAGCAACACCTTCAGTGAGCTCTTAGCTCTGTTTAGCGAATGTATTGTTCTAAAAGTACTCTACCGGCTATTTTCGTCGTTACGTTCTTTTCTAAGGGTATCTACATTCACTTCACCATATTTTACGCTACAACAAATCCTTCTAACTTGTTCGTAACCATTTCACATGTTCATATTTCGTAGACGGACAGATACACTACGTTTACGGTAAATAAAGTGAAACCATTTTGCTCTCCAAGAAAAATAACTGAAAACAAGTCGCGAGGAACTATTAGCTAAACATAATTATAGTAGGCAATTTGCAGAGGAACGGTTTCCATTAACTGTGAACTCATTTGTATGAGCGGGCGACGTCGCGGGGCTTCCTATGTCTATGAACCCTATAGGTACGTAACTTTAACTGATATTGATACTGCGACCTATCTTATCCAGAAGGTATTTGCAGAGCAGAAGAAATTAAATGTCAAAATAATATTGCTTAACAACAGTGTTAGGTATAGGGTTGCACTTTACACGTTACTCAAAGGTAGACAGAACCTTCTCGACTAAAGTGATGAACAGTGTTCGCTGTTCGCGTTATCTGTCCTGAACTAATCTCCGGAATGGCTGGCGCTGGGGGCTGCCGCTGACATCCTTATCGCGTCGTCTGTGCTGTTACTTAGTGTGGCTTTAACATTGGCAGATTATCAACACGTGTCGAAAACTATTTTCATCTTAGATCAAGTTACTTTTACAAGATCACATTGTACGAATGCTTCTAAAATGCATATTGTACTGTTTGATAATATAATTGCAGGCTTTTCGCGATATCCATACCGCGCACATGTTTATTGCGGTTTTAGCGCAATAAAAGGTAGACTAGGTAACCTAACACTTAACGTGAGACACGGAGCCATTTACTTTACTACTTATTAGTATGAATGAATGTTGGCATCTTGGCGGTTGTCGAACCCTATCTAGTGTCGCACGCGTGTTTATCTCGCTGTTTATTCAAAGTCTGATATAAAACATACGAAATCCGATGAACTTTAAAACATGCAAGATTGAAAGATTGTACGAAGCGTTACTGTCGCTGTACTTGCGCGATCAATTTAGTTAAATGACTGTGACACGCCAGTGGGAATAGGTCCTGCATCCACTTGGGCTAGATAGAGTCTGATCATACTGTTGATATTTTATTCGCAACAACTATTGCGTTGCAAGAAAATGGTAATTTGATGATTAAGTGCATTGTTGTCACTCCCAATTTATTCCACATTCTTTTATTATCTAAAACCTTTTAACGTGCGACTTCTATCATTGAGCCACTAAACCACGAGACTTAGCAGAGAGCTTGTTTAAACATATTGAATTACTGAGTTTTAAATCAAGGCGAAGTGTTTTTTGTAAAATCCGTTTAAATCTTTATTGCTATTGAGGATGAGCTCTTACCACGTGAATAACAATGTTGGCCTCTCTCGCTTCGTACAAATAAACGTTAATTATTATCTCCGTATTTACGAAGCAATTAACATCCTTTGCTTGATGTGCGTGTGTGAGTGCAGTCGTAGCTCAATCTTCGGAAACCATACGACTCGGTCGGTTACTCTGCCGGCCTTGAGGCGTCCTCTGCGTCGATACCTCACTTTTAGCGTGATGGAAAATTAACGTTTTTACGATTAATTATGTATTTTATTGCTAATTTGATTGACATATGTATGTTACCGTCGCCTGCTGGTCTAGTGAGAGCAAATGCCACTGCGGAGTGTAAGATTTTATTGCATAAGAATAACTGCCTAATGGATAGTGGTTGAATAGTCTATTCACACAATATCCTGCCTCCTCCTTCTACACAAGCTAGGCGACGGTATAATAATTTTTCTCAGTCCATGCTGTAGAAGCCTCCAACTTCAATTACAAGTAGATTATAATCGCCAACAGGGAACAAGCTCTAAAGCCAAGCTCAGCGCCGCGACAGATCAGCCGTGTACCTACAGCACAGGAAATATCTGTGCAAATATTTAATTGTGACAAGTCTAAATACTTTGCCCTTGAAAATAAATAGGTATTCTGGAATCGTTTTGAAATAGTATTTCATAAGAAATCATTGACAGAACCCCATTTAGTAGATACGTGATCAGAGGACGGGCTTAATATTAGTTGTGGGTGTTGCTATTACAATAAATGTAAACATATTACTTATACTTAAGTGACGTGAGATCATCTAGGAACTGTTAGCAACCACGTCATTGAATTGGAATTGAATTATTATTCAGAAGTATGTCGTTGACGTTAGCGACGTTAGAGTCGGATCGATCTAAAGGAACCTGTTGCGTCAAGCCTGAATTACAGCCTTCCTACCTTCCGCTCCTCGCGCGGAAAGTTTTGAGAGCATTCGATTTTAATTTGCGTACGAATGAGTGAATACTGCAAGGTCACACGTTTTATGGCACTCTTGTTATTAGGCACACGATGCTTTGGTCACCCGAGCGTTTAATGAGTTTGTTTCTTTTACTGCCTCGCAGCTAAGTCACAATGATAACAGTTCTAATAGACCTGCAGAAACTCGTAATTTTAAATAAAACATAATAAAACCGAAGATTGCGCATAAATCAAATAAATAATCCATATTAACTTTGATATAACGTTTTATCATTTGTTAGGACAGCTAAGGATGTAAATTATTGTATAGAGATTAGATATGCTATAAGTCCATATGTAGTACAACACAATCACAATCGGCTCATGATTTCACGAGTGATTTTATTATCTGATAGCGTATGGAGTATAAATAAATTAAACCTTTTACGATGGGAACGTTGAGATTGGCAGCTTTATTGCATAATAAGTAGGTACAACATAATCACGCAGAGGCATATAGTGCATCCACATTTCGGCAGTTTAGTTATTAGGTCCCAATGCAATAGGAGTCGAGTTTATTTGCCATAAACCGAACACAAGTATTGTTTCCAAAAACTTTATTGTGTAGTTTCTCTTTTTCATTACAGTGAAGGTTGGCTGGAATTTGGGTCCGGTCTTGTTGTATTAACGTGCACTGTAATCATAATATGACGTATATATGTGTCATTAACATTATTGTAATTTACTTAAATATAAAGTGCAATTCTTGACATTGTCTTAGCAGTAGTAAGTTTTTATGACCCGTAAGAGAATAACGTATTGTACAGATCGTATATCTCGTTAGCATAGCGTTTCATATCGGTCAGTCATAAACTGTTGATTTTTATGATCGATCACTTGTGATAAAATGGTCTTATCTTATCAGTAGCAATAACGTATTGGTCACATTTATTTATAGTATCCATAACAAGTCTACGCGTTTGTTTATCAAACCAGCTATGGACTGAGCTTCGATATACCCATACTTATTGTATAACATGAACAAATTGGCTTTAATAGAAGGAACACGATAGTTACAAAACTATTGTTTTATGTTATTCTCGCTTTCACTGTGAGACGAGTAATATTCTGTGAAGATGACGTAGAGTGTAAGAGAAATCCTTGTAGATCCCTTAGTGTACCGGGGGCTGAGTTTACGAGGTGGGATGATGGCGCGCCGGCGCGCCGAGGACACGTCACGCGGCGCCGGCCTTGGTTCTCGGCTCGGCTCGCCCATATATCTCACATAACACCCCACGACATCACACGCTTCTCCAGAGCGAGAATGTGTCTGATGTTGTATTATCACATGAGGCATTTACTGAGCACGAGCTTTACATACATGCATTGTCTAAATAACGCTCGACTGAAATAATTCACGGCAAAATATTCAAACCCCTATTCCTCGCGAATTGTTGCTATAGAGAGACCGTTACAGTATACACATTAAAAACCGGAAGGAAGTCCTTTCGCGCAGTGCAGCGCTGGCCGCCTGGTAGTGCGTGAAGTTGCGTCACTAAGTGTGTAGTAGTCAGTAGTGTTGCCATTCATTGACCAGCATACGTCACCACGTGACACGAGCTGCCGGTGTGCCGCACATACGAACGTAATTCACTATCATTAATAGTGAGCCTGACGTGCGATTCGTCGAATTGATATTCAAGTCGGGACTTAAGTGTATTCAGAATAACAGATGAATGAGAAGATCGGAAAGTTTAATGCTCTATGTAATGTAAATAACAAATTGCAAAATAGTATAAAAAGTATCCCTTGTACGGTAGGGTGTGACCGGCATATTAACGAGGTCCGATTAATGGCGGACTAATTGATCGGTGTCTGTGGTCGTGCAAACAGGCTGTAGCACTGACGTCAGAGTTGGAGTGCCGCCCGCGCCCGCTTGCGCCCGCCCGCCCACGCGTCACTCACGGACCCGTTAAACTGAGAGTTATTGGTAACCACGACACCCGCTCAGGGCTGTCCTGCCATCACTCGATACCTGTATGTGCCTACATGTTCGTCGTTAACGAGGCTAACCATATTAGAATCTCGCCCACAGCATCTGGTAATGGGTGCAGTCGACCATTATCACCAATTACAGGTGCAGCGCTGCCTAATAATTGTGCATGCTAGTAATGTAGTAAATTACCTATAGGTGTTTTATTTGTCATAAATGTTTAGATAAGTATATCATAATTATTAATAACTTGCGCCTTCGGTTTTAGACACGGAACTGTTCCTTCAAATTAAACATATAGATGGGTTAGAGGCTATTAAAAAACAACACTACTGATGTCAATTCGACTAATCTCGAGACAGCCCTGTAAGTTCGACGTCACTGGTCGCGTGAGTAGGCGCCGCTGTTAACAAGTAGGGCGGTAGGGCAAGTCCTGACTCCTAGCGCTGACATCAGTGCACACGGCGCCGACAGCCATGATCTCACCACACACCCAGTTGGATGTAGGTAACCATGTGTGCCACCCTCGTGGGTTCACTGATTAGGCAAAACATACTACGTATATTTTGAGCTGGAAATCGATCGACACTTGGAGAGTATAATATATTACAAAATTACATTTACCTACTCCACTTTTTGTGTTTGGTCAACGCTCCTTCCTTCTTTTTTTTTTTTTTTTTTAAAACTTCGCCCCACACTAGGAATTTCTCCTGTATCGTGGGTGCGTTTCACAAACATGAAATATCACATACACAAACACCCAGACTCGGGACAAACATCTGTGGATCACACAAACTTTTGTCCCGTGCGGGAATCGAACCCACAACCCCTAGCCCAGCAGTCCATTCGCTTAGCCACTGCGCCAATCAGGTCGTCATTATTACTACATAAGGAAATAATGAGTAGTTGAACAATGAGAAATATTTATGGGCCATACATGCAATGGTACTTAAATTGACACTTGTGAAAGGTTGCTGACAGTTTTATTTTTATTTATTTTTCTTTTAAAAAAACGTCGCTCCACACTAGGAATTTCTCGTGTATCATGGGTGCGTTTCACAGACATGAAATATCACACACACAAACACCCAGCCTCGGGACAAACATCTGCGGATCGCACAAATTTTTGTCCCGTGCGGGAATCGAACCCGCAATTCCTAGCGCAGCAGTCCAATCGCTTAGCCACTGCGCCAATCAGGTCGTCATGAGTCTTTGTATGAGTCCTTTGCTCTGCTATCCTTATTGTATTCGACACGCTTTGTTTGTGTTATTAAATATGCATGATAATTTAATCGAGCCATTTCTACTGCAGTACAAGTGACATGTCATCCAACATTTGTTAAAATCGCTTGATAAAAATATAAGTTAGTTATATAAAGGATCTTTATTCTAAACTGAAATACTAGGAGCCAATCTTCATTCAATAATTAATCGAAGGCGCCAATATAATTTTTTAAATATGTCTTGGAGCTTCAAAGACGCGTAGTCTTTTACCTTTTACAAAGCCCGTTGTCAATATCTGAGGACCCTTATAAAATGTAAGTGTCCTCAAATTATTAAGCATTGACGTCAGTTAAAAGTGTGCGATCGATCTTGTCGAGAAAGTGGCTTCAAGCAGGCTTCTTAATATTCAACGGAACTCGTTTCCGAATTATCCAACCGCGGAAGCCAACAAATGAAACCAATAATTACTTAGCGATCCAAAGCTTATCAGCTTGATAGACTAATGACAGTCACTCAAGTCGTTTTATAGTGTACTTTAATGTTAAAGTAGTTTCAGTGAGTGGGCGCGGGTCCTACTTGTGTCGCGCGACTCTGACCTTATTACTTGACACTTCCTTCATATATTTGACAGCTGCTTGCTACGGGTCTTGTATAAACGACCATTACCAAATGTCTCTGAATATTACTGCTCTTCGCAAATGAGACTAAAATACTGTTATTTTATGATTCTTGCAACTTTATTTCTGTAACGTCGTGACGCCCAGTAATTGCATTGTTTTTGTTTCGTTAACTTAGGGTAACTTAGTCTTTAGTGGCAACTTTCTCTAAAAATAATGGCGGATCATGCTGTCGTCGTGAATCATACGTTTGCAAGACGGAACAATAGTAAGTTGGCAACTATCTGCGGGTCGACAACCGACGGCGACGTCTTTGATTAAGGGCTCGCCACTTGAATGTCGGGGCCATGAATCATGTTCAACTGTGTACGTGTACATTTTATTTGTATAATACTAGACTACTTATTTTATAACTTGAGGGCACAGTCCGCATTTCGTGTAGAGGGGCGACGTTTTTATTGACGTTCCACTATATGTTATAGGTACATAAGGTTAAAGAAAATAAAGGTTCTGGAGCAAATTTTTAAGAGATAAGATACATATACAGTGCTCAACAGTTACACTTTACTTTGCTTTTCATGTGACTTCCATTTCCAGAAAATCAGTTTGTTTATTACAGTTCGAATATCAAGTTATGAATTACTGATTTCAAACTTCTACGCGTGGGTGTGACAAAACATAGTAGCAATTTTATGTGATAAATAAAAGCACCAATTCATTAATCAAATTAGCGTAGTATTCCGACTTTTAATTGCAGTGAGTAGTAAAATAGAAGTCGCTACATAGGAATCCGCCTACGGGCCCGGCCGGTAGCCGTCGGACCGGTTTATCGTACGATACGATGCTACGACAAATACTCTGACGACTTGCTTGACGACCACGCGCTGTTTGTTGTATATATAACGGACCATCAATTTAATGTCCTGCGGATAGAAAATAATAAAAATAGTGCTATTCCGAAATCCATACACAGTACCATTATGTACGCTTTGGAGTACAGTTTCTGTGTGTACAACCAATACAATGGCGTGTATTGTATATAAGTGTCGTCCAAAACTAATAATATTGAGAGTACACTAGTCGTGGACACGTTGGCGTCGCCGGGTGGCGGTCGCGTGCCGTAATCATTGTGTCGACGCCAGCAAGCTGTTTACTACATTGTTTAAAAATAAACAACAATTAAGTTCCCACTACAGAGTACGTTCCCGCCCGGCCCGCTCGCCGGTCACAAAGCTCCATTGTTATGGCACACAGTGTAGTCAGGTTGCGCGTTTTTCCGACTGAAAAGTGAAAATAGTCACGTGAGAACTGAGACTCGTTTGAGGTAATCAATTGGTATGATACTAAAATGTACATCGGCCTAAGATTAGGTTGTAGTATATTATTCTTAATTGAATATGTGGCTGATAACATTTAGTTTGTATGATTAATGAATGAGTTAACATAATGGTGACGCTGAGAAGTAAAAAAACGTACATAATATATAATTATGGCGAATGGTGACAAGTGTTATGATACATTGGCGAACTGTTTAAATATTAAATATTGTTGATTGTAATGTTCCAGCAAACGTCCCTATCCACGAAGGTGGCGCAGCGCATGTCGTTCGGTCTGCTGGGCGGGAAGACGGCGGCGCGCTGCGAGTTCGTGCGCATGAAGGGCCCCAGCGGCAAGGGCCACGCCGAGATGGCCGTGTCGCGCCCGCGCACCGCCGGCCTGGACACGCCCACCTCCGAGCCCGGCCTGGCCGCCACCGACATGTGGGACAGCGACTGGGACGACGACCCCGAGGACATGTTCATGTACCGCCACCAGGTAACACTAATTCATTCATTTATTCTAATAAATCGTTCATTAATGTAATAAGCGTTCCTTGTCTAAGATTTCACGTCTTACACTTGCGTCTTTAGGACCCATATATCAAGATTTGGTCCTTACTGTCTTGACAATCGTGCCTATGGTGCCCTTAAATATATTTAACCAGTATGCGGCTTACATGTTGGCATCGCGTTGAGGCCCTAACTCTTCGTGAGTGTATACCGTAAGTAAGGCCAGCGTCGAACTCCGCAGCGCCGGCTGAGCGACCCGAGCGCGAACATCCACAACTTCGTGCGCGGTGGCTGGCGCACGCGCGACCCCCGCGAGCCGCGCGACAAGAGCCGCTCCGAGAACGAGGGGCTCGACGCGCTCGGCAGCGGCCTGGCCGAGGTGGAGGCCGGGGACCTGCGCGACGGTGAGCCGCACACGTACACACACACATAAACACAACACACACACACACACACACACACAGACACAATACATACACGCGCACACACACTCTCACTCACTCACCCCTTCACTCACAAGCACGCTCGCACATAGCATGACAGCATGCAGGCCATAATACGACAAAATCCTACGCTAATGCTATATGGGAGTTCTAGTTGTGTATTCACTGCTTACTATGTATTCACTTGAGGCAATAGTGTGATGTTAAACCGTCGATAATTGACGCGCGACGGTGAATTGGATATCTGTCGATTTCAATGAGGGTATTTAATGGAGCTTGATTGCATAAATTAATTTGACATTGAGTTGAGTTGAAAGTTCTTGGTCAATGACTTGTACTTATTTGATCCATTAATGGACTCATCATAATAATAGAACTTGCTCAATTGTTATTATCTTTATCAATTTGGTAAGCAGTGACTATGGAAGACACAACTTTTCATTATTTTTATAATTTTTTTGCTTATTAGAACTATTTCTTGTATTTAGTGTTTTCTATAATCACTGTTGTTTGTGTTGATGTCTAATATAATTCATGGTTCATATGCATGATAAGTGTGCTCGCTTCATGCTTGACTCATGTGTTCGTGTAGTTAGCACGCTCGGAGGAAGCCAGCTATGAGTCTGCCCCGTATGCTCGACATTCGGTCAGTTAGACGTGAGCGTCGCCAGTAGTCGCTCTCAGCGTGTAACGTAGTGGATTGAACGTAATGCCGGGTAGTGACGCGCACGACCCACGCTAGCCCCGTAGGCCACCGGCGGAGACGGGCGGGCCGCGCGCGGACATCCGCTCGGGTCTGTCAGAGTTTCGGAGTCGGCGAACTCGGACACCGGGCGTTCGTCGGTTACCATAAAACGTGGTCAAACGCAAACGTCCGGTGACTCGTTCAAATGACACGAAATTCGGTTCAGATCGGGGCGGGGTCCGTTCGCGCGCTCACGCTCGGGTGTTGTCCGTAGAGGCGCGGCGCGGGCTGCGCGGGCGCGGGGGCGCGCGTAAGGCTTCCTCCGTGCGCTGGCGCTGCTGCGGCGCCGCGCGGCTCGCGCCCGACATGCGCGACGTGTACCGCCGCGCGCCCGCCGACGTGTCCTCGCCCGCCTGCCTGCGCAGCGTCACCCCGCGCCGCCGCTCCGCGCACGCCGCGCCCGGCCCGCCCCCGCTGCGCTGCCCGCCCGCGCCCGCCCCCGGCGCGCCCGCCGCCGACTGCGAGCTGGCCGCCGACGCCGCGGCGCTGGACGGCGGGGACGGGGCGGGCGCGCGGGCGGGCGCGGGGCCGGCGGGCGCGGGCGGGGCGGTGCGCGGCCAGGAGGAGCTGCCGGCCGAGGCGGAGGGCGGGGCGGCGCGCGCGGGCCCGGCCAGCGCGGGCGCGCGCGCGTACGTCACGCTCCCGCGGCGGCGCGGCGTGGCGGCGGCGCTGTTCCGGCGCGCGCGCCTGCCGCCCCGCCGCAGCACGCCGGACGGCACGGACATCTACTACTGGTGCGACGTGCCGCGCCGGCCCCGCTCCGGTACGCGACCCCGGGACGTGCTCTCCTCGTTTCGTTACACCGCCGGCCAGTGTCGTCCTGCTCGCTCTTGTCAGTTTAATGTTGTGACGTGAGTGTACGCGTGTCCTCGCTTCTGGCCGGCTTATACCCGGAAACGACGTCAGAGCCTGCGCTTCCGAGCTCCGATCGCTGGCCGACTAACACGACCGTCATCGCGTCAGATTGACTTGACGCGACCCTCGTTTATGTCATCGGTTCCCTCATTGATGACAATACCCCGCCTTGCAAATTTTTGGTTTATTGGTTCACGAAATCATTGCAAATTTAATGTCACACCATTAGTCAGTAGAAGGTATTAGAACATCACAACGACATGACCTAAAGATATAGACGTAACGAATGCGATGTTTCCAGAGCTGGACGACGGCGCGTACAACCCGCTGTGGGCGATGCGCGGCTTCACGCAGACGTTCCACCTGTGGAAGGAGGGCAAGCGGCAGCAGTCCACGCCGCTCAACGCCTACCTCACGTACGTCACGCTGCCCTGGTGGACCATCGCCAAAGGTCGGTATCACATCATTCATGTACCCCACACTTGGTCAATCTAAGCACGTATCTAATGCGCCAATTAGGTATATTTTTACTAACCTTTTCTCTTGCATTTAACTCGACTTTCGACTAGACTTCAATCCCCAATCAAGGCCAACCGGTCCTCATCAATGAACTACATGGATCTTGAACACGGAAGTTAGTCAGTAACATGACTGTGTAACTTCCAGACATCCTGGACCACCGCGAGGAGCCGGTGCTGACCTTCTGAGTGGAAGCCACTCCGCGCACCACTCCGCAAGTTTTGTACTGTATACTGTGTAACGTACAGACACCCCTGCGCACGCGCATGTACCACTACACCGACAGAACCCAGCGGTAATAACGCACAAAACATCAAGTTACTATGAAACGATTTGATTTGTGATTGTTTTAATATAATTATACTACGTGTAATATTCTCCATTAGTTTTTAAGTGATATCATGATGTTAAAAAAGGATCTTGATTTCTGCTCGATATTCGCACATATTACATTCTAATTATTATGACAATCATCCGAACTTTAAATCGGTAAATTCGGTATTTTATGAATTTACGGTTGAAAACATGATAATAGGGTAGTTGACACTATTAATTAACAATTTCTAGACACTACTTCTCTAAAACAATACTTTATTTGAGTCCTAAAAACCCTTTAATTTTTTAATTAACTGTTTTAATCGATTTTTATTTGCTTTGAAATCAATTAATAGTAAGAGTTTGCAAATTAGTGACGTCACAAGTCCCTATTGTCATAAAAAATCTATGGTGACTAGCGTTTTGATAGCTCATGAAAAGTATATCAATTGGTTGGTGGTGTCAAATACCCTATTATTTTGGGGCAGATGTAAATGCTATTATTATTATATTCTTCGCCCAACAGTGGGATAATAAGTGTTGTATGGAGCAGAGACATAGTCACGTGACCGCTAACCGGAGCAGGTATATTATTTAAAAGGTAGTGTGCCGCGGGGGTGTGACCACTGTGACCATGCCTTACATCGCGGCGTATCGTAATTGTTACTAGGTGTCTGTCTAGTGACCATATCAAGTTGTCTTCGGGGCTTTTCACTGTTCTCCTGTGATCAGTTCAGTAACTAAGGGTTGTAGGGCTCGTTTATCCCAAGAATATTTTGTTGAAAAAAGCTATTGTATTCAAATTTCAATTCTTTGCGTCTCAGTATAAGGTTCAATTTCGTTATTTTAAACGACAGCGGGTACAGACGTTTATGATCTTTTGTTGAATCACCACTTTATTACAATAGATGGCGCTGAAGTTTGCCTACATCTAATACAAGGCAATGGCTAGAATATTTCCTAATAATGAGGCACGTCTTATACAGTTGTCTTGACTAAATATTAGTAAATATTTGATCCAACCATTACTTAAGTTAGTAAGGTCAAAGCAATGTTTAAGTGTAATTAGTCAGTGATGCCATGCTTCACACGTCGACGTACCTTTATCCTGCGTGTGTTTGTTTTAGTCTCATTTTCATGCTGATCATGGAGACAAAATCGCACCATTCCAATGCTACGGCAAACCTTGATGTCGTAATAAAATATACACATTATTGTGTTTTGGAGACAGTGTTTATCATTGTATTGTAGTAAAATGTTACAAAATGTATTTATTTGTTCGTTAAGTTGAGCTGTCACAATACACGACGTGGTAGCTTTGTACGAAAGATATTCAAAAAAAGAAGAAGCCTAGATCTTAATTGCTTGACCAGGTCTTTAAAACTAAACACAAATTTGTGCACTTCTTTTTCTTATCGTATGGTTGATGAACAACCTGGTGTCAGAGATTAAACCGCCTGTAGGCCTCTGACATGGCTTTACGACCCGATGAAAAATCTCACAGTGGTGCCGGTTTCCTCACGATGTTTTCCTTCACCGTTTTTAGCATCCGATAACTAATTTATACTATACGCACATGAATTCCAAAAGACATTGCTGCGTGCCGGGGTTTAAACTTGCGACCTTTGACTAGGCAGTCAGGCTATCACTGCTTCTGTGCATTGTTTCCGCATTACCAACTTGATTGATCACAGGTTAAACAAATCCATACAAATTGTTTTAAACACTAAAGATTTAACAATTATATACCGAAGTGCGCACAGATACATATCATAATATGTTGCCTCTTGATGAACATTGTTATGCTGGTCTTAAAGACTTGTGTCCTCTTCACGCTAGGACTTTTGGTTCTGTAGGACACGTGACGCGAGCTATGTTTTAAAGTGTAAAAAGTCATTATCTGCCTGGCCTTATACCGACTGTGTTGAGGTCAGAGTTGGATACGAGTATTTTACTTATAACAACTGCCTATCTGACCTTCAAAATATATCCCACATAAGCTGCGTTATCCGTAAAAGATCTCAACGGCTTTATAATAAGTTTACTTCTTTGACAGATTCTCTTTGTATGGACTTGTATGATTATCTCGTATTAGTTGTGCTTTACATTCCATCTCAGGTGAACAACAAATACTTCTGTAATCGCCATGATTTACTAATGTCTTATTGTAATGACTACTATTTAATACTAATACTTCCTTTGTGTATATAACACTGTGGAGGCTGGTAGTAAGCTAGGCTATTCAGGAAACTATTATGTTATTTATAACGACTTAATCGCCTATTGTAAATTGATCTCACGGTTTTATGTGATTTTAAAGTGAATGCGTTGTATTCATTTTTTAAATTAAGGACGTATCTAATTTATTTTTGTTGTAAGTGTGTGTTTGTGCGGCGACGCCAAAGCCAATACTCTAGTCACTACCTAAGCCTAAGATCATAACTAAATGATATGTAAGCTGAATCTCAGGTCTGGGACATCCGTGGACGTTACTAATCTATTTCCATAGATATGTAATAGTCAGCATTCAGATGCTGTGTCGTGTCCACGTGATCTGTCCCCCGCACTCAGCTGTGATGACAAACCACCAGGAGAGGGAACATAAAGAGTGTGAACACATTTATTGCGTCGAGTTCCACGCAAGTGCTGAGCGCGCCTTATACAATAATATTACGAAGCAAGTTCTTCGTAGCGAGTTCGTAAATGTGGACACATCCTTATGTCACTTGATTCTAAGCCAAAGTATAAAATGGAATTATATCCTTGTTTACGTCCCTTGGTTAAACAGATGGTTCTACTGACGTTGAAATAAAGTAATTTTATAATATTTTTATAACGAGCCTCATAGCATTGTCATGCACATGAGACTTCCTCCATTAAATTATATTCTTAATAGAACTATATTAATCTTTAAATGTAAGTGATACATAATATATAATGGATTTGAAACAAACGACACGATCGGACGATAAACTATTGACCTCTGTACATGTTACACTGTACAGTGTACACACAGTTGAACAGCGAGATATATCATATTTTTGTATTAAAAAGTTATAACTCCTATTACATTATATATTAACTTTAGTTCTAATTAGTGAGATAACATTCAGACTTCAATCCTGCCTCGTGCGGGGCTCGCCAGAAATGACTCAGGTCCGTCATTCTTGGACTTAGTGTGTTCAAAAGTGTGAACGGTGCTATATAGTTAGATCGTAGGCATTGTGGGCTGTACCTCTGGCTGGTCCCGAACACGCGCGGGATTGTACAGACAATTATATTAAGAACGATGTTATTAACGAGTCTAGTCAAGAATATACTTAAACGTGCATAGTTTAATATTTGTATTACATGACTGAATTAAATAATTGCAAACAGCATGTGTTGTCATTGTGTCCACCTCCCCGCCCTCCCCCCTCCCTGTCTCCCCCCACATGTGTGCGTCTGTGCGTGTGATGTGGGCAACAGCGGAGAAGCTGTAATCTTAATGTTGTTACGCACATCAATACGTTTGAAGTGTTTGTCGGTTTCGTTTGAATGCTGTTGCTAATAATAGGTAACCTAGTAGAACGCTTTCAGTATTCGCCGTGACTACATCTACTCAGATAACCTAACCGTAGTGTTTCAAACAAATAATAACCACTCACGACATTTTAAAACAGTAACTATGGAGTTTCTTGCCGGTTCTTCTCCATAGAAACGCCTTTTTTGAATCGAGCAACTAGATTTGACGTTTTGTAAGTGCTCTTTTGTAGCCTTCATGAAATACAATAATGACTACGACTTAAAGTATTCTAGTGGATATTATTTATATTAAAAAAAAAAGATCCCAACGAATTGAGAAACTCCTCCTTTTTTTTGAAGTCGGTTAAAAATTATAATACACGCCTAAACGATAAATTCGAATAAATTTTAAGATTACCCTCGGTAAGACTGGTTGTCAGACTTTCGGGCTTCTGATTAACCACAACCACCGTCTAATATCTGAGCGACGCGCGGCGGCCTTTTATTATTTTCGAGTTTCGAAAGCGTAAATTAGGACGACGAAAACTTAAATGCTGAAATTATACGTGATTACGCGACTGTATCACCCGGCTGCGTTAATTGAATGTATAGGAACCTCATATTGGGCTATTCCGCAGTGGTACTAACGCAGAATAGTTTCCAAATGTTGTTTCTAGTTGGAATTATAGGTACTTACCCGATGTTTGTATATTAGCGAGGTAAGTATGTTATCCACAAAAAAATACTAAAATTACGTTTTAAAGTATATTGTGCTATTAGATTGTATGAGTGAGTAGTGGCACAGTACCTACGATCGACATACGCCACCCGGGGCCGGTTACTTGCCTCGCCGGAGGTATGGCCTCACTCAACAGCATTATTGATGAGCTTCAACTTAAAATCACGAGGACTTCGGATAAATCGGTAAGAAAGTCTTTTATCAATAGTCGTACAAGTTCTGTTTACCTTCATTTTGAAAAGAGTATTGCGATGGCCTCTCGATTATTTGAGAGGGAAACTCCAACCGTAGGTACTTGAACACCAATTACCTGAAACAAAAAGATCTATGTTAAACGAACTTGCCGATATATTGCTTGTATCTAGATAAATCCATAATGTCTCTAGTTTACCAAATTTTCGTCTTATTATTGAAATCGGTAAATAATAAAAATAAATGCGTAAACAAAACAATATTGCAATAGCAAGTACCTAATCAAAGATTTTTCTCTTATTACCCTCAAAATATCTGCTGTAATATATAAAATACTAATACAGGTGGATCACGGTTTTATGTTCCCTCTACCTTACATAAACTCTGCTAAGCCCGTCCCTCCAGAAAGTGGCCTAATCTAAGGACATTGTCGTAACGTAGGAAGCATCCAATTAATTATGTAAGACAGTAATAGGGTGTGCGTAATCTGTGAGTGTTGCAGGAGCGCGTAGTGTGGGCGCGAAGGTATGCGGCACGCGCGGGTAATGAGACCCGCGACGCCCGGAAGACGGCACTTGTCGCGCCGCCCGCCTGTCCGCACTGCACGCTACTGCCGCGCTCGTTACTGCTCAAACCAAGCGCATCCACACATTAACAACGCTCGTCTGCGCTGAATGTAACTGGACAGCAGGGGACTAGGACCTACCCGAGTGTAGGACGAAAACCGTGTGCGTGCGTGAGCCGGGTGGCATGGAGGAAGTGGAGTGTCTGTGCGGGACGTGACGGAGAGTGCACTCGCTGCACGCGGCCGCTCCGCATGCCGCCGGCATCCTCCTGAGGCACCAGTGTCGTACCCGGTGCGTGGCACCACACAAGTAGCTTCCAGTACAGACTTTTTAATTAGATCCGGAAGAAGGCTACAAATATAAACTTAATTACAAAACCGGAAAGTGCGGCTTAGTTGATTTTCCGTCGAAATTGTGTTTTCGATTTGTTTAGTAAACATTGGGTAAGTGGCATGACTGAACAATCAATCAATACGGGAAGTTTATTTCGCATTAAGTTGTGCATTGAGTAAGGTTGGGTTAGCGCTCGTCAGATGGGATATGTCATGGGTCGGGGAGTAGTGATATCTCACAACCTTGACCGCTGTCGTACCTGGGCGGGGGAGTGCCGTTGTTACATTCTAAACATACATTGTTTTAAAATAACTCAGCCATCGAAATGGATTTATTCATTAACAGTAACTTTTAAGCTTAGTGACCTCGAAAAGTCCTCTTCGAGGATACTTCCTCTCCTGCTAACCTTCTCCAGGTAACGTTAGGTATATCGGACTACATAGGAAGGTAGTAATAGGTATGTCCAAAATTTTGTGTGAGTTAATGCTGAGATCAGAGATGAAACCCGAATTAAAATTGGAGGTATTCATTAGTTTGCGAGTTAATCCCCACCTTTCCACATTAACAGTAAATCAGTTACTTGCTAAGTTATATAGATGAGCAGATTCTAAAAACCATCGAACCATGCACCTACCTAAATAGTATAGACGTAGGTATACAATTCATCCAAGCACTGGTTTAGTGATCGTCAACACAAATTCGCTGCGATTCGTAAGCGGCTGTAAATAGGATATGATGCAGATTCCTGTAACTATGAAAGCTCAATAGAAACATGTGTAGGCTAACAGTTCGGATTTTGCAATTTTGAAACGTACGTAACGTAAACAACAGATATTTTTCTTATGGCTTGGATATGAGAACATTTAGGGCACGCGGGTCGCAGTGGTGACCCTTTATCTTGGCGGCGGCGGCGCGCGATACGGGCCTCACTCTGCTGGCGACACGCGCGCTGCGCTGGTGAGGTCTCGATATTATCCTTAGCTAACAGAAAGTTCTAGACAGCGGGTTTGGGGACAAAGACTTTAAACAAAATATTTGAGATTTTCTTTGTTTTTGGTTGAATTAATATATAAGTAATATAGACTTGAAACTAATAAATAGTTTCTGAGAAAATTATGCGGATTAATTATACTTACAAAAAATATCATTTCAGAAATTATCATGTAGATTTCAGCAGTATCTTAAGGTTATCATTGTAAATTTGTTCGAAGAAAAGTGATCAGAAAATAATGTGTCTCTGCGTTCCTCAGAGTAAGATGTGGCGGTTGTGTTTCTTGTTGGTGTTGGCTGCGCATGCGCACGGGTGCGACCTGTTCCCCGGCGAGGACGCAGCGCCCAAGTCCCCGGGAGACAACTTCTACCGGCTCATCATCAACGGGGAAATAGAGCGGTATGCGCCGGGCGAGAGATATGTCGGTCAGTACTTAGTACTCATGTCACTATATCGTTATTCGTAATATGTATAATTGTACATATATGCAGAATATTTTGGACCTAATGATAGGTACTAACTATTAGAAAAGCAAAACGCATTACAGAAATTATCTCGCTCTGGTTGAGTCTTGTTGCTTATAAATCTCTTTTTTTTGGTTCCGCATCTGAACATGTAGTTCTGGATTAACCAAATGTCCTCAATTGAATGGAAAATAAATTATATTTAAGTACCTATATGTATATAATAGTTAATGTATTCACTCCGATTCGCCAGCTTGTTACAATATCTGCAGAAGAGAACGGCTGTCTTATCAGTGTTCATAAGATTTGGTCGACCTTATTCTTTGAAATACATTATAATCGAAAACAGTTGCTTTACGCAGATTTTAACTTAATATTTGAAGCCTCTTATCTTTTATTAAACAACAGTCATGTCCACGGATCACGAAAAAATACAGAATGTTAAACAACAAATAAATAACTAAATGACTTTCTTTACACAATGTTGGCTATGTCTGAAGCGTCAGCAGAGGTGTTATACTAGTAAAGAGTTTGAGAAGTCCTTATCTCTCAGTTCAGCATACGTCCTATATCACCATATAAGTAAGGAACATTTTGCGTTTATTGGGCCTAGTTATTTAAATAACAGATACAAAGCAAAAGATGCTTAACTTAGAAACTAATTACAGTTAAAACATGTTTCAATCTAACCGATGTGATGGTTTAAACACACATCCCTAATATATTGTTCACACTAATGTAAAAAGCAGGATAACGAACTGAGTCACGTGTCATGGACCGCAGTTCCGAATGACAGAGTTCGGAACTATGCTATTGTACACTGTACAGCTCCACGATTGTGCATAAAATGTTGCGATAATGTGTTGTATTGTTACACAACCTACTCCTTTAACTGGAACTGATAATTATCAGTTCCAGTTAAAAGGAGTAGGTTATAATTATCCCGGATGACTGGTGTTATACTTAAATACTCAGAACTTTTGTATACCTAAATAAACTAAAGTAGAACTATACTTTTGAGTTCAATAACAAATTATTTTGTTTGATTCTTGGGTCAAATCTATCAAGGTAGCAATCTAACGCATATTGTTGGTGTCCTTATTATGACTTCTTAATAAAATTGACCTGTTAGTATCAAATTAATCATAATATAAAACTTAGAAACCCTGCTCTAAAAGTTGTACTTGTTGCAGTGACCCTGGTGGGGTCCCGTACCCACGACGTGGTCCAGCAGTTCACCCGGTTCCAGATGGTCCTGGACCCGCTGGACCCGGCGGCTCCGCGGCTACCCAGCAAACAGGGCCAGTTCCAGCTGTTCGCCGACACCCTCACCAAGTTCGACGAGGAGTGCACTAACTCCGTCATCGAGTCTGACGACCTGCCCAAGACTGAGGTGCAGGTCATGTGGAAGGCGCCGCCTACGGGCTCTGGATGTGTTCTACTCAAGTGAGTGAACTACTGCAAACTATATCCCTACAGCCAATTTTATTTCAAAAATGTACAGATAAGTTACTGGCGCGCTCATTTTAAAAGCACTGATAGCCGAGTGGTATGACCGATAGACTGCCAAGTTAAAGGTCGCAAGTTCAAACAACACGCACCAATGTCCTTTCGAATTCATGTGCGTATTATAAATTAGTTATCAGTTGCTAAGAACGTGAAGGAAAACATCGTGAGGTAACCAGCACACCTGAGAGATTTTTCAACGGTGTGTCAAGCCATGTCAGTGACCTACTGGCGGTTTAACCTCTGACACCAGGTTGTTTATCAACCATACGATAATAAGAATTTTGAAGACTCGTTGTCTAGTAGTGACTGGCTAGCCTGAGTGATGACTGACATGCTCGCGGGAGTATCAAACACATGTTTATTCTTTTACTCTTATTGTTATAATTACGTTATAATTATTATCTCTTTTATTTTGCTTATTGTCAAGTTTATTCAACTTAATTAATTATGTATGTGTGCATTTCGGAACAGTTTTCTCGTTCGTTTTTTAGCATAAGGCATATCTATACCTTTTGACATATCACTGCCTACAGCATATAATATTATTATTAATAATAATACTTATTTGTTTGCCCCTAACGTTCCCTGTTGTAATGTTAGTCATTGTTCAGGGCCTTGGTGTATGAGAACGCCAGCCGCTGGTTCTCCGAGGACGGCCAACTCACGAAGCGAGTGTGCGAGGATACCTCCTTGCTTACCAGCGACTGCTGCGCCTGCGACGATGCCAAGTACAAGGTTCGGGTCGCACCCATTTTCATAGTCATTTGTTTGTTTTGCATATACTTTGGCACAGGTCAAGAATCTTAATTTAAATTATTTTGTCTATACATAGCAACAAAAATATTTAAATCTTACTTATAATAAACTAAGTAATATTCGTTTCAACATTGTTTAAGGAATGTTGTCTTTGAATAAGGAAGTCCTTGATGTAGTTAAAGACACCATCTAGATTCGTGGTTCTGGTTTAATGACTACCATTGCATTATTATGCAAGGTTGCCACTTTTAAAACTAAATGTAGACTTGGTCGATTGTTGTCTAACCTTGTACTTAATCTGAATTTGGTAAATAAACCTATCTCTTATGTAATCTATGTAAATGTCCCTAGATGGTGTTCGAAGGGTTGTGGTCTCCTCAAACACACCCGAAAGACTTCCCGGTGCAGGCCATGTGGCTGACTCACTTCTCTGACGTCATTGGCGCCACTCACCCTAAGAACTTTAAGGTCTGGGGAGAAGGCGAGATTGCCTCAGATGGATTCAGGTAAGCTAGCCTGATGTAGAGGTTGAGTACAAAATTAGATTAGGAATTCTCAGGAACTGCAGCAGAAAAAGAGGAATAGTTCCTAAAAAAAATGTTTATGGCTTATTTGTAAACATAATTCCAGGTCTCTAGCCGAGTGGGGTTCCGTGGGCCTCATGGAGCGCGAGCTGCGCCAGCAGGGCTCCAAACTGCGCTCCATCGTGAAGGCTCAGGGCCTGTGGCACCCGCGGGTCAACTCCAACACCTCCGCCACCTTCACCGTCGACAGGAAGAGGCACTTCGTCTCACTCGCGTCTATGTTCGGTGAGTACTTCTATATATAAATATAACTAACATAAAAGTATCATAATTAGTTATTTATCAAGAACAAAATAGCAACTAGGTAGCTTTGAGGGTTTTTGCCTCATATAGGTAGTACTATAGGTACCTATTTTAACCGAAAAAAAGGAAGAGGTTCTAAATTTAGTTGTATGTTTTTTTTATTTTATTTATCTTTATAATCAATGCTTTTTTGTCCATATACAATGATGCATGGTTGCAGGTCCGTCCCCCGACTGGGTGGTGGGCGTGAGCGGGCTGAACCTGTGCCAGAAGGACTGCACCTGGGCCGAGTCCAAGGTGGTGGACCTGTTCCCCTACGACGCCGGCACCGACAACGGTATATCTTATATGGTGAGTTCAATGATCTAATTAGATATTTTGTTTAAATATCTTCAATGTACAGTTTTGAATTCGTTACTGTTTTATTATATGTATAGGTTGTCTTATCTAAGTTTTAAGTGGCAGTGGACAATCTATCAAGTATTGACGCTTAGGATTTATTTGTATTGAATTAAAAGGTAAAATATGTTCTGATAAAAAGTACGACGAAATAAATAATAGGTCCAATGGCAAGAAATGTTACTATTGTACCTAAACGCCATATCTCCACGATCAATACGCGTAAGCTACTTTACTGCTATTACTTGCAGTCCCCGAACTCCGAAACAAACCCCCGCGAGAAGATCTATCGCATCACCCCCATGTACCCCGAGGACCCCCGCGCACCCTTCTACAACCCCGGGGCGAAGGAGGTGGCCCCCATGGCGCGCCTGTACCTCACGCGCCAGCAGCTGATCTCCAGGTCCTGCGACGAGGAGGTGCTTCTGTCGCAAGTGGTGGAGGTGGAGGAGAACACGCAGACTGATAACAGACGTGAGTTGATATGTGGTACATTAATTGTAGAAATATAGGTGCTCTTTTAAGATTAAGAACTTCGAAAATAATAATTTATTTCAGTGTCAGCGTAGTTAAATCTGCACAGGTAGGTATATAATATGACAAATTAATAAAGATTAGTACCTTCTGGCCCCTTACCATTAACTCCTAAAGCAGGACATTTTCGAAGCCTAATAAACAAATGATGCATGCTACCTTCCAAGACTACTGTATACATTAGTTAACTTGTGTGTACTATGGCAGCGGAGTGCGCGGTGTCAGAGTGGAGCGCGTGGTCGCAGTGCTCGGTGAGCTGCGGCAAGGGGCTGCGCATGCGCACGCGCGAGTACCGCATGCCGCAGAAGGCGCAGATGTTCTCCTGCGACCGCCAGCTCGTCTCCAAGGAGATGTGCGTCGCGCCCGTGCCCGAGTGCGAGTGAGTACCGCACCACCATAAATGGAACCATGTAACACCATTACTGCACCACAAGAATTTAATTGCTACTATGTTTTGTTGTTTGTACGACACGCTGACTAGTTGTGAATGTTTACTACTAGAATGGTTTATTGTTTAGAAAATATATTTTGTTCGTCCTACGTTCAAGTTGAATTAGGAACAGATGAATTACTAGTTCTGAATGGTATGCACAATTTTCCTTTTTTTTAATGTTTGGCGACATTTTAACATTTCTAGAACTCGTGTAAAAATGTAATGTATTATCATGAACATATGAAACATACACACACATTTTAATGTCATTTAAATGTAGAAACATAAATAATGCATAAAGTATGTTTCCAACGGAAATAAATTAATCGTTTTTATCTTGCGAACGGGCGAAGATTACAGAGTAATTATAGGATAACTTTATTAACTTGCCTCTCATATAATATGTTATCTTACCTACGTAAGTTATGTTCATAGTCATAATACCTACTAGGTATATCACACAAAAATCTGCGGATCACACTGGTCCGATGCGGGATACAAATTCGCAACTTTAAGCACAGAAGTCCGACCGCTTAGCTGTTATGTCAATCGGTTCTGCCCCCCTAGACAAGTGGCAACGCTTGAGGAATAGAAATCGAATAGAATGATAAATGTATGGGGTTGACATATGTCATCGATAACATAGTCGAAACATTCTATTCGTCAAGCATTTTGCCACTTGTCTAGGGGGGCTGGTCTTCTAGTACAATAATACAGCACATGTTCTCAGAGGCGACGCGGCGCCGGCTGGCAGTGACGCGGCCCCGTCCGTGGAGGACAGCCCCGGCGTGTGCCGCACCACGGACTGGGGCCCGTGGAGCGAGTGCTCCGTCACGTGCGGCGTGGGCGTCAGCACCCGGCGCAGGCGCTTCCACGACCACATGGGACTCAAGAAGTGCCCGCTCGTGCAGATCGGTCAGTACACATGATTATCATCATTCTTTCTCAGCCCACTGCTGGATATAGGCCTCTTCTATGGCACGCCTCTGAGCTCGATCTTCGGTTGTACAGTTTATGTAGTCATAGAGTACCTAGACACAGCACTCGCCCTGAACGTGGCAACAATATTTAAGTCCCGACAGTATAAACTATGTCAAAGTTCCTAAACCAAAACTACATTTAACCTATATGTTTCGTGTCAAATAGTCTTATATCCTCGTTCATGATTCAGACATACAAGTAATCGTAAAAGAATCTGAACTAAAAATCATGTGTTGACGTTATGTTATCCGACGCATAAATGTAAACTAATGTATGTTTGCATTTGTAAACCACTTTGTGTGAAATGTTCCAATAAGGCACAGTGGCGCTATCGGCCGACACCATACATACTCAACGCGCCTAACAAGCGGCAGACTGTCTCTTCATTATCTAGTTTTCATCGTCCCCGCTAGATGTCACTGTTCCAAATATTCCCACCAGAGGAGAACCGCAAGTGCATGGAGCCCCAGTGCACGGAGCAGGAGCCCGAGGTGTCGGACCCGACGTGCCCCACCACGGAGTGGGCGGCGTGGTCGCCGTGCTCGGCCTCGTGCGGGCGCGGCGTGAGGTTCCGCACGCGCCTGCTGCTGGTGCCGGCCGCGCGGCAGCAGGAGTGCTCGGCGCGCGTGGAGCTGCTGCAGCAGCGCGCCTGCCAGGAGCGGGACAGCTGCGCCATCGACATGCTCACCGCTAAACGTGAGTGCCAACCATTTATCAGATCCGTAGATAAGTTTATTGAGTCGATACTATCTCTTTATTGTGCTATAAACGCAGGCACCTTTGAGAGTGGTGTCAGTCGACATGTGGCTACAAGGACTAGGGATTAAATCCATATTCATTATGAATGCACTGATAGATGTTAATGGCAACAGTCGATATGATCCACTTGCATAGGATTAGTAATAGCTACAAATGAATATATCAAGTGCACATGTGGCACAGGGACGGTTCTAGGGAGGAAAAGCTAACGGTAACGTAAAAGGTAACGGTACCATACGTGTACACAATACGTGTCAAACAGTTTTATAAGTTAATATATATAACAAACTATTATTAACTACTTATTTGGTCAAGTTGATTCAGATAAATTAGGACGAGCGTATTAGTGTACTCTCTAAGTAAGAAAGTACCTAAGTAGCTACACTTGACTGATAATAGACTCAAGTTCTACTTCATAGGTACTTCTTAAACCTATAAATTATAATAAATAATATCTAACTAGTTGAACACTATTATGATTAGTGTTTTCAGTTTAACTGTAACTCCAAAATGTATGCATTTATTAAGGTATCATGCAAAGTTCAACTAGTACAGTCCACTTTTCTGTAGAACAGCGCGTTTTTAATGTAATTAAAACCTCGTTGAGTGTAGTGACGCGCATCGCCAACTTACTAGTATCTACAGCTACAGAGAGACAAGCTCTCGTCAGACGTTGACCAGACCGCCGCGGGTGATGTACGGCAAGGCTGCGGTTGTGTAACGAGAGTTCCGACCTCGCGGGCCAGTCAGGAGTAATCCGCTTGAAAGCTGATAAATACGCCGATGGAGCCATTTACATTATACATTATAGGTACCTACTTGAAAAAACGTAGGCAGATTTATTGTTTAGACAGCTAAAAAAGCTAATTAACACACAAGTTGACCGTTTATATTATAAACAATTTTTTTTCGAATAGGGCGAACAAATCTATTGTTCTGATTAGTTTCAACTCTAAATGCTACTGAGAATTGCCATACGAAAACTTCTGAGAACTTGTTTTCTAGCTACCCAGGTCAATTCTGATTCATCGCGGTCAGGAAATAACTTATTTACTATACATCATGTTTGAATTACATTGTTTATCACAACGAATTCTGCAACATTTTAATGTACGAAGCAGTACAGTATCATGGCAAAATCTGTGCGGAATCCGAACGTAAATAAAAATACATAAATACATATTGGCACAAGGTTATCTCCATGAGTTATTGCTCATCTCATCATAAACAGATATCTACATGTAGCTTCATAACTACTGCACTCAAGGGCCGGCTGTGCTCCCAACACTAGTCCAAGTTTTACAAAGTAACGTTTATGTCACGGAAAGCGTCAGTTATCCATCGTAGATAGTTCTGCAACTATGGAAATGGTTCTTGAATACAATGTCTTTATCTTTCTTGTGTATAATTATTGTTTACTACTGGCACAGAGATTGTGCAATCTCAGTTATCTGAACAATCGTCTGCCGTTGAAAGACATTAAGAAAACATCATGTATGCGGCCACAGAGCTGCACGGAGCTAGCTTCAAGTTATTATCATGTCTACCACTGTTAATATATTTTAACAAGACAAGCAAAGTAATAGTTAATGTCATACCGTGTATTTGCCATACAATTTGTTATAACTATCAACACCTACATTTACTTGTGACAGGTACCTAGATACTATTCATTTGTATTTGTGGTTAAAAACAGACATACATAATATCGATGCAATTATCAACAAGTGGATTAGAGAATTAAATAAAATTATCTAAATAATACATTATTTGTTTTTCATACTAATCAGTTTGTAGCTAACTGCATGTATGATATCTTTGTGTGTGTGTGTGTGTGTGGGATATAATATAAGTAACAAACTGTCGTAATGATGTGTGTTGTGTCGTAGGCATCTGCATGGAGGAGGCGGACCCGGGCCCGTGCCGCGGGCTGTACCAGCGCTGGTCCTTCATGGCGGCCAAGGGCATGTGCGTGCCCTTCGCGTACGGCGGCTGTCGTGGGAACCAGAACAACTTCATCACGCAGGAGGACTGCACCAACACCTGCAGCGTCATCCTCGGTGAGTGCTGCTTGTTCTGAGGCTGGGCTTACAGGATACACAGATAGAGAGCGCTGACAGGTCGTGAAAGCAGAGTGGGACATCTACATCTATTTATTCATGTCAATATCAGAAAAAGCAATTAGATCTTAGCACTTGTGATCTACGACTCAAACCTGATGATGATTTATTTTGCGTTGCTAAAGTTTGCGATTTAGGAATATGTCTACAAATGTATGAATACCTATGGTTATTATATCAGCAAAGTTGCAGATATCTAATATTTCACACAACGCATTAAACAACGCCGTAAGTCCAACACTATCTGTGTCGATCGCACATCATAAAGTATCACAAGCCTTCGTGGTAAAAGGATTACCAATCACCATAAATGAGACTCGCTGATTGTCCGGGGTGCGCCCGACGCCGCGCGCCGGTGTAGCGGGGACTAATTTATGTAGCGCTGTGATCGTCTCACTGGTCTAGTTGGTGTCAGACTGTCAGCTCGGGTGTGAACTGTGGAGGCTTCACATGGGTTCCGGGGTTTATACCAGTTCATCATTCTCAGAAAGTAAGGGATTCCGTCCCGGCCAAGCGTATAAATTAAGGTGACCTCATAAGAAATGTCAATTAAAGATATGAAAAACATCTTTAGCCTTCAGGTCTAACGATTGTTTATTCCTACAATCATACCAACCCAGATTCTCTGCAGGGTAAAGGTCTTCTCTCATGCCGAAAAGTTCTAACCCTGAGCCTTCCGAGTTTTTAATCAATTAAATTACAAAAGAGTTTAAATGCAGTTCTTAAAATATTCAGTAATTTAAAAAAATGCTATCTATGTTTATAAAGTAAAATGTTCAGCTACGTTCGTGTTGACTTGCTGACTACCTGCGGCTATGGCTGGACAAGTAACGACATTAAATCGCGGTCAGGTGTCCATTAGTGTAATGTTGACGCGCAGCATATCCTCTGACGTACCTAATTAATTAAATACAAACTCGCGCCGCGGCACCGCTCACCAGGTCTCATTGTGCATGCGACACGTCCCATAGCTATGCGAAGTTTTCACTAAAGCAGGCCCCTTACCATGAACTCTTAAAACAGGACAGTTTACTATGTGAAAGTGAGACGCCGCTATGTGTAATGTAATGCGGCGTCCCGCTTCCACAACGTACACTGCCCTGCTTTAAGAGTTCATGGTAAGGGGGCAGGTCTCCCATTAATTACCTACAGCCTAGATTTGGCGCGGTCTCATTCCTAGCTCTATGTGAAAGGGTTCATTTAGGTCAGTAATTTAAGACTTCATCGTCACATTAACCTTTCCTAACAGTTGGGGTGGCTATGGATAGTAACTATTGGATGTCAGTAGCAGCCCTAAACACTTTGTATACCGAATAACGATAGGTACACTTAACCACATGTTATATGGTATAACGCGTTTCGTTCTTCATTAATGTTACGAAATGTGACTAGAATGTACAGACGACTACAAACCAAATAGCATCACACATTTATAAATAGATACACTGATATTATGTACTTTCTCTTAATACTTTTAATTAATTAATAATTAACAAACTTATTAATAGCTCTTCCAAAATTTACGTATAATTACTGTGTACCACTCATCTGCCATATTTGCTTGAAATAAACAACATATGCGGTAATCAGTCTAACAAATGATTAATTCGTTCAGTAATCAATGGCACATTACAAACAAAACATCAGATATGGCCACAATCCGTCGCAGCCGTCTCCAAACTAGGCCATGACCGCGTGATATAGCGCAGTGGACTTGATGGCACGCCGCGGACCTGACGTCATGCCCTGTCCCCCAGGTGACGTCACAATACTATTGAAATGAGGGACACCATTATCCATTGGAGACGATAAAACGGCTTATAAGGTTTAGCGATATAAATGAGACACGGCCGAATATAACCATCACCTACTTTGTGTACAACAATTCATACAAGGAACAATGATTCGTTTTCAAATGCACATAACAAAGGAGAAATAACTTTTTAATGTAAAAACACCGAAATCCAGATTTCAGAAAAAAATAGCTGCTGTCACAAATTTATGTCCCGCGCGCAGGAATCGAACTCTTTGTGCAACATTTAACCGCTGCGCCATTTTAGTAAATGACGAAATCATTTGCTCAGTTGTGTGGCAATAAAATGAGATAAACAATCATCTTTGGACGTCGAAGAAGCTGTCAATTGTACTGATACGCAAATGCGTTTCTGTAGTTATTGTTCCAGCTTTCTTCCATTGTTTCATGACACTCATCTCTTATCAGTCCGTATACTAAGTACCTCCCCATCACCACAACGCTCGCTTGATTTCATCACAAGTAAATATAATTTAACATCAAGAAATAATATTATCACAACCCAGCTGTTCACGATCCCTTCATTATGTGTAATACTTATTCCAATCACGATGGTTTGGGAAAACAACCAGCATGAGTATTCTTCCTATACAAAGACGTCTTGGACATTATAAAACGTAAAACGCAACTAACTCTTTGTCTGTTGTCTGTGGCTTGAGCAAAATTAATAACACCAGTCATCACTGACACCAGTCTTCGAAGTTCACTTTCATAAGCAAACCTTTGTAAAATCATTATACCACGCAGGTACTGCGTTTAATATCAAAGGTACTTATTATTTCAAAAGTTGATGACACATCGAAGGTACCGGTTCACATTGTCCGTTAGAATATTGTTGGCATTCTTCCTGCCCCGAAATTCTTTGTTTGATGCAAGTAGCGCAAGAAGTCAACGTCTTTCGTTAAACATAATGACAAAAAAGTCTGATAATCAAAACGTTTTGAACGATCGTGTTTGTGTGATTTTTACTCGTAAGTTTTAAGGTACATAACTGGAAAGATTTCTAGAATATTTTGGCGTTACTTCATTTCAAAGTTCAAACCTGACCTAAAAGAGTTTGTCAATTTGCGGTCATTCGGAGGACAGCAAAAATTCCTAAACCTGCACAGCACACAATTGTAATTAGTAGAGTTCTGAGACTTCGTTTATGAACATAGACACGTACGTTAGATGAATGGACCCATCACGGCATTACGGCGCGCGGCTGGTGCTGGCAGAGCGCCAGGTGTGACTCACGTGGTATCAGGTGCAGGGGAGCACAAGGTTAATTTGTTGGCGCCCCCATCTTACGAAGATTACTTGTGATCCTGGTCCTTGGTATGGTGTCCATTATGTACCTACTGCAAGATTTTTTTTAGTATCATACAAGTGGATAAATTTAAACGTCGTATTACTATACTAGCTGCGCCTCGCGGTGTTACCCGCTACAGTTATCAGGATAAAAAGTAGCCTATGTGTTAATCCAGGGTGCCAGCTACCTACATACCAAATTTCAACCAAATCAGTCCAGCCGTTTTTGCGTGAAAGAGTAACAAACATCCACACATCCATTCTCAAAAACTTTCACATTTATAATATTAGTAGGATTATTAAACGCCACCTTCAAATAAGCATATAAAATTTTACAAAAGCTACTTTGACTATGTTTGAGCTAAGTTAAACATAATTTGATGTTCTTCTATTTCTTGGAAATGTTAAGGTTTAAATGTCATAAGCGCAATGATTGACAGAAATAGTGGATGGTACTCGTAAATTCAGTTTGACGTGACCTTACGTGTCGTCAATTTGAAGTCAGCCTTTAGCCGTGTAAGCAGGCTATACATAATTCCGTAGCGTGGCGTCGGTTTGTGGACTCTGATTTAACGACTTACGTGACAAGGTTGACTTCATTAGGTGTCTCAAATCTGTATGCACGCGTTACACGTGTCGGTCGGGGTGAGCCTGCTAATCTGCGCGGTTCACCCTCCGCGGTGACGTCACGGCCGCGTCTTCCGTGACGTCACGCCGACCGTGAACCAATTGTATGTGTGTACGCTGCCGTAAACAACTACCTCTGATTCGTAGTGTGGGAGGAACGTGATCATTTCGGTGATTATGTCACTCTGAAGCGAAAATAATTGCCAAGTTTTTGTAAAGTGCATTTGTCACGGTCACTTAGGAACCATGTATCAGTAAATGTTAACAAATTAAAGTCCTTGTCCATTTCCTAGATTTGTTTATTTTGTGTTAAGGAAATAGTAGAAACCGTCTCACAACGGGTCTAGGAAATAAGTAGGCAGATAAATAGGTAAATACAGTTTCTGCCCACGTCCATAGGCAGACAGCTAGCTAATCATCAGCCTGTCTCTATCCACTGCTGGACATAAGTAATGGTTTGGTAAAAATACACAGTAATACAGAGTATTTAATAATTCTGATTCAAAGTAAACTCACCAACCAACGCACAGCTACCGACTACTCCATTCAGTGTTGGCGGAAGAGGAAACCAAAGTCCACGTTTGTTTGTACATCGGTAGCGTGCCGCAGACAGGTCGGCTAATTACTTGATTGTGTAACACTAGGCCGCTCACTGTCATGGCCGACTAATGTTCCTCGCGATCATCGTTTTCCAAAACATAGGTACCTATGTGTTAACGGACATAGATTGAAACATTTATTTGCATATATTCTACGTATTTTAAGTGGTCCTACCTAGAGGCTGTGTATATGATGACTTATAGTTTGACCAAAAACTACATAGATATTATCATCAGCGTAATAGGTTTATTCTTCATAAATAAAATCATAATGATATAAAGTCGAAGAAATTTCTATAAGGGTTTTCAACTTTTCACTTGTTAGAATCTGTCGAATGTCGGTGAGGACAATACAAGTATTTTATTACTAAATTATTGTACAAACAAAAGTTTCTACCAAATAAGTTTTCAACAGAAGTGTAGCCAAACGACGAAGGCCATACAAAGCGAAAGGTCAAGGCCGCCGGAGTCCAGACACATCATTACGTGCGAGCTATGTAGGTTGTAGCCTGTAGGCCGGCGACGTGCTAACTGGCCTGTTGGGGCCTGGCGGGCCATTACCGACTTTAGTGAGGCTTGCTCAGCACGGATACTGTTTACGTGTCCTACGTTAAATTCGTGTAATTTTATATTGAAAATACGAAGTTGTAAATTAGCGTGTGATTTTAAGCATATTATTAATATACTAGTTCTGAACCCTGGGGGAGGCCTACGTCCAGCTGCAGTAGACTGCAATAGGGTAATCTGATGAAGTCTGGACACATCTAGGCCTACCTCGCAAAATAATTATTTAGTATAAGGCGGTAGTATTATTTTAAAACTAATGAAATGAACTATTGCCTAGCCTCCTCCGCAGGATGCGTGGCAGTTCACACAGCATCCTGAGCGTATTGTGTGATAAATGGGACAGTCCAATGTTGGGCCATTGGATTAGACTGCACGCGATGTAGACTTAAAGTAGAATTAGTTTTATTTATTTATATTAAAATACTAACAATAGTTTAAGATCATTGTTACTAACATTTTATGGACTTTTGGTCTGAAATAAATAATTAATAAAATAATAATAATATGTGCCAAAGATCAAATAGTTTTTTTATTAGCCTGATACTTAGGCTTAATTGGATACTCAATCAGGCAGACAATACAAGTCCCACGCATTAGGTGCAAACGAATTAACTCTATGGTTAGAAGGTAAATAACACCGATTTATGTAGGTCCACTATACGGATAATATCACGGACATTATTTGTTCATTTTAGTAGTTCTAATGTGAATATAACAAGATGCAATGATACCGCATGAGATTGTTTTGTTCAGCATAAGCAGCGGCCATTGATGGACGCTCTATGTTGTTGGTTGCTGGTCAACACCTAACTTTGATGTTCGAGTGCTATTTCCCCTCACTGTAAACTTTTTTGGTTACTTATTTTTACGATCAATTTATCTTTTTGCTTCTTGATCGAGTCAGTCAGTTTGAGTAGGCTTTATACTAACTGTCCAGGAATCCTAGAGGTCCAAGGCTACCAAGACTAACAGTTAAGTGTTCTGCCCAGGTGGAGGCGGTCCCGGCGGCGCGCCTCAGCCCGGCCAGCTGCCAGCCCCGGGGCTCAACAGCATCGGCCTCAACACCAACTCCGCCGTGCCAGAGCCGAACAGCATTAACGGTGAGCTTACTTACGACGATTAAATACTATATAGTACGTATTATTATATACGAACAGTACACCAACGACTACCCCTCCCATGTCAAATCATAAATTTTTGTCCTTCCAAAGGTTGTCTGGTAGATATCGTTTTTAGTGATAAGACCGCCATTGTACCCTTTAAATTTAAAATTATGTTGTATTAATTCTGTAACAATTATGGTGTACAATAAAGCATATTCTATCTATCTATGTATCTCTATTAGTCAGTTACAACGACTATATCCTGTTTTAGAATATAATAAAAATACTACATGTGTTTGTTGTAAGGTTTGATTCTCACACTGACGCGTTAATATATTGTTGAACGAGGCCATAATATATGTGGCGTTAAAGCTGGGCCGGTAATTGATTCAGAACTAAATGTTCATCTGCATACTTAAAATTTAATTATTATTGTGGAGTTTGTACGAAATCTTTATGTGAGCAACAAAACAAAATAACTTTTACCATTCCAATTTGCTAGAGCCAAACGTTTTACACAAAACAACACAAAAAGAAACACTGCTATTGAAATTTTAAAACACGGTGAAACGGTGTCCCATAATATTAATACATCTTGGTATTTTTAGGCCGACAGAAAAGTAGAAGAAACGACAATAACAAGATGTTGAACAGTAGTTTGTCCATTGTCCAGCCACGACAAAATATTTATAACGAGGCTGGCACCGAAGTGTCGTGATAAGTGTATCACCACACCTCGTTGCCAGCCTCGTTATGTGGGACTACGGGACGCTCCCGGAGGAGTCTTCAGAGCTGCCGGGCTGGCTCCATAATACTCCGTTGTCATGGCGACCAATACGAACTGTGATGCAATCCCTACAACATGAGGTCTGCCTCTAGGGCGTCACTGAACTCGTTGAATTGTGTAACAAGTATTATTTTGGGAAGATTTTATACGAAAAGTATATAATTTATGAAACGTTAAATTCGTCTCATAATATCTTTTGGTTTAAAAACTTCATTTCCCATTATCTTTGGGCTCACTATCCTGTGCTTTTCTTATTGGATATTGGTGACACTATTTTGGGTGCTCTTTTTATGACAGCTGTAGACACTAAGATGATATTTTTGGTGCAGGACCAACATTTGCGCAGTCTGGAGACTGTCAGGTGAGCGCGTGGAGCGAGTGGAGCAAGTGCTCGGTGAGCTGCGGCACCGGCTACCAGGAGCGCACCAGGACTGTACTGGTAAGTGTTGTCTACGTACGTTCACTGCTATGTAACTGATGTGGGTTTCAATGATCTCATGCTTCGATCATAATATTTGCATGTAAGAATTGTTTCTACTTGTATACTACTACCGTTGGGTGTCGAAGCGTAACTAAAAGCTATTTAGGTAGTAACAAACCGTGAATTTACTTCGTTTTTAATTATTATGTTAACTAACCAAAACATTTGAATACCATGTCACATAAACACGCAATATGTAATTAGTGTACGTCGTAAAGTGACGAGTAGGTATCTGCAGCGGCGAGCTGACGACAAGTCTCGCTGCCTATCTCCGAGCCAAGGGCACACAATACAGTGCACTTAGTACACAATAGATGCCACCATTTACCAAGTTCTATAAGATAAATAGGCTAATTCTCGTCCCTGAAGACACTTACCTACAGTGCGATCGCTTTGGGTTGTGTGTATACGAAAAGCGTTCTTTAGATCGAATCTGCTCCTGCACTGCCAACGAGCGTCTTAGAATAAGTCTACAGCTGTGTAAGGCCTGTATAATGTATCGTTTAGCCGTAAGTGCGGATTATAGAGTAGTTCGGCGCGTAGCCGGCGCGTCTCGGTATCGCTCCTGATAAGACGCGCAGTCGCGGTCAAGGGCGGGTGCAAGCTGTGGCATCAACGCTGATGCGGGAGACTAGGCTGTCAAGTTGATAGTCAAGAAACATCGCCTCTCTCTGAATATTTTTCTATGCTTAAACGTTTTTACATAGGTATTCGATATTGATTTAGGAGCTACCCAATTAATATTTTTGTCACACGTTGTCATGGGATTTATATCTAATGTAAAATAGCGTTGTTCCTGTTAGTAACACATTAAACACTACCAACGCGCAAATTATATTTAAAATCAATCACAAACAAAGCGAATAGAAAATCTAGCTGAGGTACAGCTGTTTTTTTGCACTTTTCTAAGAACATAAACAACAGAAAGATAATGTGCATTTTATAGTCGTGAAACATTGTAGTTAAAAGATACTCGCCTTGTGTTTAGTGTTTACAGCTGCAGCAATATTGTTAACTTTCACAACTATTGGGACCATTCCCTTTTCATACTGTACATTTATTTACGTAAGTGTGTTTTTAAATTCATTTCAGATATTTTACGTTCTCCATACAATACATAACGTAGATATCAAGCAACTGATTAGTACACAGTATTGTAAACATTCAATTAGCAGACTAGCTATTTGTTTGCTTTAATTAATATACATATTATAATAATATCGATGTACCTAGGTATATTTAAATGCGTTTTACTCAATTTTATTTATTTCCAACAATATCCTTACAGACTATATCCAATTCGATGTTGAGGTTTCTTAATTTCCACATTACTAACTAGACTTAACAGTAGGTAAGATATTTTAAAAAGTGCTATCTTAGCAAATTACTCGGAGTACAATAAAATATATCTAAATCGTTTTGAGTTGGACACCTATATCTTAAATATAGTTACGGGATTGATGGATAAGCTGCCTCTTTACATGATCGGATCTATAAATAGATGCCCATCAGAGAGACAACAGCTACGCATCGACCTCGGCTTCATGTGGCAAAGAGCTTGGAAGCTCAGAAAGTCCACTCCATACTGTGCTCAGAATTACTATAAGCTGAATTGCATGAACTCAGCACTTATTGTTTCACCACATAGTATGATAATCTTCAAAAAGTTTAGTTTTAAAAGGGCAACCAATCTGTCGGAATTCGTATAACATGTTTAAAGATAAGGCTGTTTCAACTGTTTTTAGATTTTTTATGTTTAATCCAGTAACATAAAAAATCTAAAAACAGTTGAAACAGCCTTCTATTGGTTTTATTAGCCTGGCCTTCTGTGTGACTTACTCTGTGGTTGGGACATCCCCGCGTCGCTTGTCCACACATTGTCCATGCGTAGATGTCACTGTGAGTGGATTGCCACTTTATTTCACGACAAAAGCTTTTCCCATCCTTCACTAGTTTTACTACTAGGTATGTCTACGGTGCTACGCGATATCATATGTATGTAATTATTGAACAACAAAACACTAATCATAGAAATACTGTAGGTAAGTTCTTAGTGCCTACTTACGAGTGATAGAAACATTTTTCGCCTCACACAGCTGTTGGTTGTTTCAATAGCGATCCCGGCAGATTATATAATTGTTTAAAGTCGCTACGATTGGACCGTCGCACTCATAAAACATTTTTATTCGCGAGTACAGTAATAAAGTTTGTTTTTATTTAACGGAGGAATAACAAATAACGTGTCGAGATATTATTGTTGATGAATATAAAGATGCACATTTGATCAAACAAAGAGAAAACGAATGCACTGAACCTTACATGGGAAATTTTTTATTACGGAAAACATCCTTGATTGACACAAAGTTTTTTTTTTTTAATTATTGGACAAGAGCGGGATATCTATATTATTGTAATTTCCTCTTTATACTTAAACTTTTGCCTAACATGTACTACATGGTAAAACATATTAAAATCAAGACAAAATTAGTCAAGGGATATTCCCCGTAATTATATTTCAGGAGATTTGGATTTTTTTATAAAACTATAAGAAATTTGTCTATTCTTTGTTATACTTAAACAATATTGCAATAAACTCAACAACATAACAAATAATGAAAAAGATTGTGTCGAAAGAAACGTTACGAACACATCAATAGAGCCCGTTTGTAAAGACAACGCCAGTGCAGGGTTAACAAACCAGCGTGATCGATACGGGCCGCATCGGTCCTAGGGCTAGTAGGCCTATATCACTTACACACGAAAAATACAAGCCATATAGGTTCCGTTTGTAAGTATATATAACAACGCCTTCAGGATGTTGTTTCGGCTGCCGCGACGTTGTAGTGCATGTTTTCCGAAGCTCGCACAGATGGCTTTCACGCTATCATGCGTTAAAAAGCGGCTTCATTGCTACAGCGCTTGCGTAACACTCGGAACGGCATTCTGAAAATGATTGTTAACAGGCCAGACTGTCCTATACAGAGGCACCGGGTGGAAATAGCTATAGGTACTCATAGATAGATCGTCATCACGTAACATCACGCCTGTGATTCCCGAAGAGTTGATGTACCTATGGTGCTACCACACTGAGCCTCGAGGGCGGGGTTAGGCAATTTAATTGTGTTTACGTGCAATCATTATGTGTCCTTACTAACAATACTAATATAGAATAAACATACTGTCTGTTACTAACACATCACTAAACAACCTATGGACTGTTCATGTATATGTGTTCATGTCTGAAATAAAGATATTTTATTATATCTTATAACAGATACATTGTCATATAGACAAAGCTTCCTAAAAAGTCAGACGCAGAACTTTTCGTGGCAAGGTATTGCCTTAGAGGCGTGGTGTTAACCCTATACACTCTTATGTGTATTACATATGTACATTCGGCGAATTCAATCAATACCCTCTGAAAAGTATCAACCCTGTAATGATGGGGCGGGCCGACTGTCAGCGACACCGCAGCGCGGCCGGCCTGGGGTCAAAACGTACCGTTTACTAGTAATTACTGATACATTATTAACTAACATACCGTTAACACGCCGCTGCCGTGAGAACTAACATCTTACCTGCAAGAAAGAAACAAACATTAAGTATAACATGTATTGAATAACATTTTAACATTAATCATAATTTTGATATCAGAACATAATTCTTTAATCATGAGTTTGTTTCAATTAAAGTGGTTATTAAAAGAGCCTTAACCATTTACGACCAAGAGTCAAATACAAATGGCATCAAATCAAATGAGCATCTAACTCCATAAATTAGCAGCGAAGGCCCGACTGATTCAATAAATCATTCCTGAAATAACTCGCCGCTCGCCGGTACCAGTGTACCCCGTACATACTCGACATGCCATTTTTATGAGTGTTTAATGGTGTCAGATGATGTCAAGTGCGGGCCGCATCGTTAGCACATGTTATTGATAATGTAATTGGCGACAATGTGCGGCCCGCCGGATTGTGCGATAGGTCAGGGTCGCGTGTGGCCACGAAGGAGGCTGAGTGCGGGCATGACAAAACACGGCTCCTAATAAAGCTTATATCATACGTGTCATTGGTTTATTTTAGACTAGGTCTCGCAATTATGACCTAAATTACTTATTAAGGCGTCCAAAAAAGTATACATACAGTTTGTAGAAAAGCTTGTTTGGCTCTACAAAGATGTAACTAGGGACAATCGGATGGGTTCACTAGTTAGGCTTGCAATTTACAACTCGTTTACACATACTGGAGTGTATTGGGATCCTTACTTTTCCTCTGCTATAGTTTATAGTCTCATATGAGTGTCATGGTAAACGGCAATTCATCTCTTGTATATGAATAAATCGCTTCACTTCCATCGTATATCATTTACAAAAATAAATGTAAGCATCTCGTCTCGTGTGCACGCTCGTTGTAAAATTACATGTTACCGACCTGTTTTATTTGTAGCATGCCGCCAAATCAAAAAGTATGAGTTCAATCAATATTTAAATTGGAAATAAGAGATGTTAGCAGGGCCATCTGATCAACGATAGTTAATTGTTGTATTTTCTTTTCGTAGGTACCTTAGTTAAGGTAGTTCGAATTAGTGGAGTTAGGACCCCTTACTTTAATTTAGTATTTATTTATTAGTACAATTATTCCAGAAAATATACTTTCAATATTTGTGTATGGCCACGCAATTGAATTGTATTTGTTTTCCCAGGTGCAGCCATCTCCAGGAGGCGCAGTATGTCCTCGGTCGATGGCCCGGCGCAGGCGCTGCTACAGAAAGTGTTAACACCATAGTGAATCCTGCTCCTTAACATAAGAGGCTAGTGCACACTGGTGCGAGTGATGTAGTCTGTCTTAATAGTCGCCTGTAGGTTAGCGGATTCAATCTTAATGAAGCTTATTATTAAAAGCTGTAGTACCTAATTAACTGCTGTTACTGATAAGAACAAATTGACATGTCAACGTAAACAAGCTTTAAGTGATAAATAACTTGTAGTATTTGACAAGGACTTGCTGTTTCACTCCATTGGATTAATAATATTATAATTGTTGTGGTATATCATATCCTTAGGTACTTTAATGTTACTGATCAGAAAGCCAACAAGTTGATAGCGAGGCTGATAGGACATAATTTGCGTGTCCATTGACAACTAGTATCGACGTAGGTTAGGAATAGAGGCGGAGTGTAACACAGTCGCGATGCTGCCAGTGTGTACCGGCCTTAACTTACTTAACACAATGCATTTGTAAAGAATTTAATATTTCCCAAGTTTTGTATCGTACACAATGTACACAGCTAGCGAAACCAAAGCCTTACTTAGTAATAAACGCTTCCAAGAAAATGAGTTTTCATTCTGTTATGATCCGAATCGCGGGAAAATCGATCGCACGGATATTTTAAGGTCAAAGTACTTCTGAATAGTCAGCTTAAGGGTTGTGTGGAGGTAATGGGTTCTCTAACAACTATGAAATAAGTGACTGTGGTGAAATTATATTATGTTTTTGTTTTACGTTGATTGAAGATAAGCTGTAAGGACCTGATTTTTGACTTCACTATGAAAATGCACATAGGTTTAAAGATATTTATTCTCAAAAAAAGACACAAAGTCACTTACATGAGAACAATGTTTACCTTATGCTAAGTATAACACATCGAGTTCGTCAATAAGTTAAATATTAAGTGTTTCACTGATCCAATGCATTCTCTTGTTTATAAGTATAATTAAAGGTTATCCGTTGTTATTTATCTATTTATTAAATATTGGGCTAATTGCTTCTTAAATGCATTGAATGAGCGTACATTTTTTATGCATGACGGTATTTTGTTATACAACTGCGCTCCTTCAAATGCTACATTTTTCTTGCCGAAGTTAGTTCTTACCTTTGGTAAGATAAGTAAGCTAGCTCGACGAGTGCTACGTTGGGTTACTTGTTTTACTTTAGTAAACGTAAGGTTTGTCTGTATACTTTTGTTAAGAGCTTTTCGGATAAAGATACACGTGTTGTAGATATATAGTTGTCTAATGGTCATAATTTTTGTTTCTTCATATATTGTACTTGTTGGTGTTAGATATGGGTAATTAAAAATCATTTTTATCAATTTATTTTGTGCAACTTGGAGATTATCCAGCTTTGTTTTGGCTGCACTGCCCCAGACTTCAATCAGATATAGCAGGTGTGGTTTTACAAGGGCGTTATAAATGGTGTGACGCAATTTATGTGGAATACACCGAACTATGTTTCTAAGGGATCCAAATAGTGACAAAAGCTTTGTTTTTATATGTTCTAGATGAGGATTCCACGATAGTGCACTATCCAATCTTAAGCCAAGATATTTTTCGCAGGTTTTTTTTTGTATAGGAATGTTGTTAATATTTAAGGGTTCATGTGGGGGTATTATTTTGTTTTTAGCTTTGAATAAGATATAGCATGTTTTAGATATATTAATAGTTAATAGATTGTACTGAAACCATGAAAATAGGGTGTTTAAGTCTTCTTGAGCTTGGGAAGTTAAATCATGAATGGATGATCCGAAATAAAATAAGCAAGTGTCATCCGCATATAAAGTAAGATGGCCATGTAGTTGAAGTTCTTGTATGTTACATAATGGCGTAATATTATGTTATGTACATTTAGAACATAACATAATATTACGCCTGTATTCCCCGAAGTTATGTTGTCTATTGCCATCACCCGGGCACAAATCTTAACTCCGTGCTACTGAGAATTACGTAATGGAAAAACCCATTAACACTTTTCCTCACGGACTTTTATAGCAAACAGCCCTGAAGTCTTAAAGCATGTTCCGTTGTGGAAGCGAGACGCCGCACAACGACGGAAAATGTCCTGATTAAGTTCACGGTAAGGGGAGAGGAGATTGTTGTTTTAAGGAATATTTACCAGTCATCAGTTGGTCTCGACGACTGTGCAATACTATACGCATCAACGATATGCTCCTGAACGAATATTTCGAAACGAAGTCTATGTAAGTTTGTAAGTATCTTTTTCCTATCAGTGCTTCAATCTTAGATCGACAAATCAGCAAAATACGCCACGAGCTCTCTGAGCGAGAGAAACCTGTTTACGCAAGTAAACGTTTATACGCTGCGCATTTAATTCGATTCCTGCGTAATGTCAATGTGAGACCTACAATTATATCAATCTTAGTAAGTGTAGTGCAGCAACCTCAACAGTCATTGGAAAATATATGAAAACTGAGAGCAGTTATCACAGCTTGCGCTCCCCACACGGCCCACGGCTGCGAGAGTGGCCGACCGCCGAGCAGAAACAATAACAGTCGCACATACAATGACTCCGGCCCGACATGCAACTACTGGAATTGTTTTGTGTTTGTCCCGCGCTGTTTACAAGCTACGAGCCGACCGTGGAGTCAAGCAAGGCTGACATCATTCACCAATCTTACGTCCCCCAAAACTCTATTAATTTAAAATTGCTTTCTTGCGGAAGTTTGGAGATCTTTGATTTGTTGGACGTAGTTTATGAAGAGATCTGCACGAAAGTTTCGATTTAATAACAACAGTTGCATCTTCTAAAGTGTATCAATCAGTAAATAGCTTCATTTGATAGTAACAGCATTCTTAGTTACCAATTTGTTTACAATTTGGGTATTTACAACTCTTACTCATTGGCGTGTTGTTATTTATATAATATATAGGTATATATTACACATCCATACTTCGGAGCTTACTTCAAAATTAATTTATATACTTATCTGTTATAAACAACACTTTATTATATAGCTGCGTCTAAATAACGTAACGTAAATATCTAACGTCTGAATTACATCCCTTACTAAGGACGTAATCATTAGAAATGATCATGATTAAAACAGAGAGGAAACAAGTTGATCACTGAGTCACATTTATCCTCTGTTATTAAAGACGCATCAAAACAACATCACTCTAAAATGATGAAATGGAAAAATCCTGAACAATTAATACGCACGAGTATGTTAGTTAATAGCTAATCAATGGAACCCACAACACGTTCAACTAAATTATCGCAATTATCATGCGAACCCAGCCGCCTGCACCGAGCTCTCAGGGCCACTTCCTCGTGACTCACCGTGGTCACGTGACATCATCATCAGATCAGCGTCCACTGACTCAGGCGTCCCGTGGGACAGTGTCGGCGGACTGGTCTTCAACACAGAGAAACCCCAGAATATATTTGTAAGTTTAACTAGTCAATAGGAATGTGTCACCTTACCTCGTTCAGTGTCCTCATACCGACGTGTTAGCACTTAGCATTAAGTTTCGACTTGCTCTCTTCCACAATAAAGAGTATCCCTTACTGAATGTGATACCCTGACAACCTGATTGGTGCAGTGGCTAAGCGATTGGACTGCTGCGCTAAGGGTTGCGGGTTCGATTCCCGCACGGGGCAATAATTTGTGCGACCCACATTTGATTGCCCTGAGTCTGGGTGTTTGTGTATGTGATATTTTATATTTGTGAAACGAACCAACGATACAGGAGAAATTCCTAGTGTGGGGCGACGTTTTTTTTAAAAGAACAAAAAATAGTGTCTACTACTTTTACCAATGTTCTTGACTTTACAGTAGCTAGGTAGCACTACACTGTACACCAGTCTACAGTATCTGAGCTAAATCGGTCGGTAAGGTTACGAGAGACTGTTATAGTTACCGACTAGTTCAAGCAATCGCTAACGAGCGAGTGTAATATTGCGCTGATCTACATATTACATACATCATAATAATCCGGCCTGTAATCAGTGTTTCTTTCTTTAATCACTGGCGGGCAGGAATGTTCCTTTAGCGGAAGTACCACAGGAGGAACTACTTGGTACATAAAATCTATTAGTTCACTCACACGGAAGTATTTCATCACTCATCATTCATCCTCCTTCCTTGATTGCACTGTGCCATTTACTATTGTCATAAACTATTAGATTACAAATATATTTATATAGTCCCATTTCATAGGTTGCTAGACTATTGTCATTAATCAGGCTCGCAATGGTTTATCACGCCCGGTATCACCCACTGCTGGGTACAGGTCTCCCTTTTTCTCCGCCAATCCTCTCTATCTTCGCATGTTTTATCGCCTCTTGCGACTCGCTTTCCCAACGCCGAAAGAGAACTGTTTTCCTTTCCGTCCTCCCACGCTGAAATATTGTTGATGTAGTATTTTGTCGCGTGTGGAAACTACTGTGTGTTTTGATACATATAAGCTTTCACACGCACCTCCTTCCGTTTGGTTAACCTATCTTTCCCAATGTATCTCTCTGCATACTAAATTCTTTTAATATTGAGTAAGCCGTTTAGCTGAGAAAACGTGACTAAAAGACATAAGTAACTGTTGGGGTTATATACTATCATGCACCTGGACGGCCTGATTGGCGCAGTGGCTAAGTGATTAGACTGCTGCGCTTAGGGTTGCGGGTTCGATTCCCGCACGGGACAAAAATTTGTGTGATCCGCAGATGTTGGTCCTGAGTCTGGGTGTTTATGTATGTGATATTTCATGTTTGTGTAACGCACCCACGATACAGGAGAAATTCCTAGTGTGGGGCGAAGTTTAAAAATAAAAATCTGTGGTTACAATTTTCTCCGGGATATTATATTTACCATGAAATTAGCATTTAGGTACCTACCTGCATTAAGAAAATGGGGATTATGATAAATGCATGCAACCTTATTATAATTAACTTAACATCTGGCAGTACGATTATTAATGGATGGCATGTAGTTATAATGCGTTGCTGTATGAAATGTATATTATAGAGTCATCAATCGGTTGGTATTTTAACAAAACTTTATTTAATTGTACATTTACAGCTTAATAAGGAACACGTGCGTTGTGTAAGAAATATAAAGAATGTTCAATTAAAGAAAGCTGTGTGATATAAATAGTGATAAGTGAGTATTATAGGAGTATCATATAACTTTCATTACTCACCGACCCGCCGCGCGCCGCGCGCCGCGTGTCGCGTGTCGCGTGCCGCCCAAGTATGTTACACATACGAGATTCGCGTGATTTATAAATACAAATGTGTGGAGTTTATTCAATTATATAGACGTGCATACATACGGAATGTGCATTAAATAGGCGTTTACATCCGGTGTAGGAACACAAGATTACATGTTATCGTAACAGCCTCTAATATGCAGCTTCCGGTGATCATAGTCTAAAAATATAAGGTCATCTAAAGATACGATTATGTAACTGAAACAGTCCCATAATTATATCTTTAATGTTTTGTACATGGATACATGTAATTTTGATATTTGAAAAAACTTTTATTGTTTACGTACTAAAGCACTATTATCGTAAAATACAATCAGGTAAGGTAGTAAATTATTTGAAATTACATATATCTACATATCTATTAATACATCAAAAAAACACTTATTAGGAATTATGATTATCTACATTACATTATTATTTCAACAAATAGGTACTTAATGACTGCAATTATTTAGGGTGTACGATTCTTAATATCAGGTACCTACATAGTGGCAACATTACTGTTGCTGCTTTACAATGAATTATAACCAAAATGATCTAGGTAGGCATAGGATCGGGTGCTTACACCATAAAAACCAATCCTGGTTGAAAATTATACTAAAGGAACATAGGCACACCTAGTACTCTAGCATTGTACCTGTTTGTATGCGTATCTAGGGCACACACGCATATAAACAGGTCCAGTGCTAGAGTAGGTGATCGTCTACGCAACACTATGACAGAAAATGTGTTTCGGACCCTATAAAAGCCTTATAAGCAAGGAAGTGTAGGCTGTCAATGAAGACTGACCTAATATAGGTCTTTGACATTGTAAATTACAAAACGACCAACAAAAGAATCGTGGCACAAAATTAACTAAATTTTTCTCACCTTCGCCAGACTTTTTGTTGCGTGTTTATAAGTACTATAGTATCGTATAATCGTTGTCGATGTTAAGCGTAATCTCAGGAAGCTTTGCCTTCCGCAGTAAAGTAATGTTAATGCTTGCGAAATGCCAAGTTGGCAACAGGTAAAACTAAAAAATACAGCCGGAGAGGCGAGGTTACGCCGAGGTCGCACGAGGCGCGAGGAGCTGGTGCCAACAGCCGTATGCTCGGAGATCTAAAACAAAGCACCACTGTTGCACAATGCGCCTTTATTACTTGGACACGTGATTTTATGTGGCTTCAGATCGCCCCGCGCTTTGAATCTTATAATGATTACGAAAATGGTTTCTTTCTCTAAACTGATATGAATAGCATGTAAGTATAACTTTTTAATAACGACTTCACTGATAACAATCATTGTTATCGACGTACAATTGTAGTCTTGATTTAGGTGCTTTGTTTGCAAGCAATTATAAAACAATTTACTTTATTCCAAAAGTAGTGATTTATGTGTTTATAACCAACTGTAGCTACTAGCAATAAACTGACGTAGCCATACGTGGTAATGGTAAAAGCCTTTTATTGTTTGATAAGGTCATAAAAGTATTGACGGCTATAAAAAGGTATATGTATACACCGAAACAATTGTACTTAGTAATTGTCTGCAAGTACCGTTAGATTGAGTCCTGGTTGCAGTTGCATCACAATTGCGCGACAATTGGTTGTGGAGACAAATTGCAGGAAACACGAGCGGGCGGAGTGCGTCAACAAAAGATATAGCTTGCATCAGTTTATTATTGGAGCAGAATTGATCATCACTTCAACTCAACTTCTCGATTTTATATAAGAAATACAGTCCCTTAGAGGACAATTAAATGACCGAAAGAATGCTGAGACCATCTTGAAGAGTATTTAAAAAACTGCGATTACCAGAAGTGTTGCCAGGTTTTTCGTGAAACACATTTTCTGATATATATTCCTCCTTGTCGATTTCGACAACTATGTTTTGGAAACCGCCCGCTTTACTTGAGTTTGAACGAAACAGATAGTTGTTGGAAGCCTGTAAATAGTAATATTCATAGAGATATAGGAATATCTATCTGTCAGTCTGCAGTCAGACATAAAGCGGAAGCCGGAAGCCCTCGTGTGCAGCTCGGTAATTTCTATGCTCGCGGAGAAAGATAGTTTTCATAATCGGCTTTAACTGTGTCTGGCGACGAGCTTACGGCGAGTATGTGTCCGTTAATTATAGAGGTATAACACAAGGAACTTAAGAATAAATATAATATTACTATGTTGTTCTCGATGATAGAATGAAGTTTTTTGAATATCTCAGTTCAATGTATTTGCGACATCCTTATTTATGGTGTTATTCATAACGATCGGATTATAAAAGGCCAAAGGCCTAAGGAAAAATCTTGAGTTCTTGTAGATTCTATGTCTGCTCAGGGACAGTCCATTTTCCCATTCATATTATGTCTACTCCCTTGTGAAGGTAAGTTTTGTCTCCAAATCAGCAAAAGAGAAAATAATACATAAAGTATATCTTCATTCAATTTATAAATGGATTTTGCGGCTGTTCTCGATGCTGATTGACCAATAAGACGTCTAATATATTATGTAAAGGAGTGCACGTGTTTTCCATTTCCTAGCATGTGTTATTCCTCTGCGTGGTGCTTGTCGTCACTAGGGGGCGGTGCGGTAGTATCCAAGGCTGTTCTGCGCAGCTCTGCGTGATGTCATACGCTTTAGTTCCGCCACGCATAATCATGATATTGGCCAAAAAACATAATTTTGAATTCTAGATATGAATTGCGATATTGTACAGATTACGGATAAAATGTATATTATAGATGTCCGATAAAATAAATTATGATATCCTAAATTATGATCATTGAGAATGTGGTACAAAATGATGTAATTTCACGGTTGGATGATGTGATTCTGCATTGAATGGTTTGGCGGAACATCTGACAGCTCTGAATGATGCGGCCTTCCGTCACATAATAGTATGCGGATGTAAGCAACATTATACCAAAGCCAAACGTAGGTATTAAATGATACTGACTCTATGACTCGGCTTACGATTTATAATATTTTATAATTTAAGATTTAGTTCTGACAGATAACGAGTATATATCTTAACATTGCTGATGCATACAAATTGTAGTATTTTAATTTAGCAAGAAGGCTTTATTGTAGGCAATTAGACGTCTGAAAGTCTCATAGCATTAAAGTGGCGTGGAGCATTAAAATGTTGATTTCGCATACCAATTAAAGTGAAACATGATCTTAGTATCAACAGTATTAAATACAATTCAATATGTAGGCTTCTGAGTGACTGCACAGATCGTATGAAACCCAACACTGGCTTGCGTGGTTCTGTTCACAGACGTGGTTGCGACTAGTTTCGTCACCCGGCGCACACCGCACCCCGCACCCCGCACCACGATGGTACAGTCCACCGTCTCAGGTTCGTGGAGATTACCTCTCATTATAATTTGACTGCGATTACCTAATGCACGCTCCAAATTAACACAAGGTTAAGACTTGTGTTGTGAGCTAGTAGCTAACGGAATAATACAATGTTTGCATTGTGTGGCTCTCATATTTACTTATTAATTACTCCCAATTGATATTGTTAATGGGCTTTATAAGGAAGACTCGTAATGACTATATTATCAGCAGTACATATGTATTTATCAACGGACTGTCTTTAGGTTAAATTGCATGGGACTTCGGCTTCAGCCCCCTTACCATGAAGGCTTAAAGCAGTGTTGTATACGTTGTGGAAACTGACCTGCTTTAAGAGTTCATGGTGAGGGAGCTGGTCAATGACCGAGGAGTTATCAGAACTAATTTTATATATGATAGCAATAAAGCTATTCATTTATTAACGTCTTAGCAGCTCAGGTGATTTATTTTCATCTCAATGAATCCTAATATGTAAATCATGAGGCACTTAACTCCGGCTTGCCTCGTGATATTTATCATTGTATGTTTATTTACTCATTTAGTCAGTAGTTGATAAGACGAGACTGATGAGAGCGAGATAGTGTTGATCGCTCTGAAATCTTTTGATTATTGTAAGTTAGCGCTGAGAAGTCATGGGAAAACCTTATCATAGGTAGGTACATATATCTAGGAATAGAAAAAACATCGAAGTTGTATTAATTTGTAGATGGGTGCGTTTCTCGAAACGTTAAAAAACTCTTCTTATCATGATTTTACCTTACTCTGTTTTATGACTTGATTTGATAGCAAATAAATCAAATATTTCTGTATGTAACCCTCGTACAGTCAACAAGAGGACATGACTATTGACTACGTCCCGAACGTGTGGACTTTACAAATCAACGTAAACATGGCCGGTTTACGTGAACCTCCAACATATCTGTGGTCGCGACGCAATTGAAATTCTTTTGCAGACTATCCTTGAATGACTACAGTCATACACAAATATTTGTATGTGTGGCTATTTACCATTATGGTCCACTAAATCTCCCTGGACCATTATTTTGTAAACCGTAGATCGTATTTGTTCAGAGTCCACCTGCATGGGAAATAGCATATCTGTAAAGTGCACCCAGGATACGTTCAACATTCCCAGCGTGTGGTGGGTATAAGGTCATATTTGAAATACGTCCCGTTCTTTCTGATGACTCAGGATCAGGACGTCATTTTATTCCGCTTTTGATAAGAAAATAGGTAAATATAATTGACTTATTTATTGATTAAACAGTGCAACGTTCCCCGCGCTACCTATAACAAGACCATCTCAAACTCGACCCTAACCTAGCAATCAAGTGTGAACTGCTCTCGTCGGCAGCATCTTAGTTAGGAGACGCAGCCGTCTGAACGTTTGTTTGTCTTCTAAGTAATGCAACAGTCGCCGTGGCTGACCTGCCTCGAAAGCGTATTGAGTCGGGAGTGTATCAGCGCGATACGTCACGGGCCGCCGCCCGGAGCCCCGCAACGTCGCGGGGCCGCCGCCCGGCACTCCGCACGACAGACGCCCATTGACCTCACCGGTACGGCCATTTTCCTATGTTTGTGGACGTGACCCGGTTACCGATGTTATGTCGTTCTCGTTATAGATATTTGTTTGAGGAAGTAGAGTTACTTACTTATAAGCTCATTACATTATCAGTTAACGTTATCATAAACTATGATGATTAAATATTTGGAATTTAGGATTTTCGTTATTAGATACTTTTCATTAAACCATTCACAAACAAAAGTCTTAACAAGAAAAATCTTTGAAATCTAACAATCTCATTTATTAAGAAGGCGTCTAAATAGTCGTTATCTACATAATTAATAGTTTAATTAAATATTAACTAGATAATCACGTTCATAAATACAAAATCAATTGTATTTTTGTGTTCTAAGTTGTTTCATTAGGTATCATTGTAACAATGACAAAAGGACATCAACACCAATATCTCCTTAAAAATAGGTTTAACAGAAATATTTTTAAATGTCACACTGAAGTTATATTTAGATTCAGTGAAGGCTTTACCACATTATTTATAAGGTCGAAACAATCGATGAAACTCAGTGAAACGCGACCGAAATGGTGGTGCGTGCGCTGCGTTCATTATACACGAGTAGATGCCACTAATGTACCGCCGATGCTTTTAACACCACCCATTATTCATCGGAACTAAATACGTCACTATTTCACTAATTTGTTCAATTATAATGTTCTTTATACTCTGAAACTTGTTATCGTTAAGATCAATAAGAGTCCCTAATTAGCGCATTCTATTTAAAATATGAAGTTTTCAATTAGAAGCCATGAATGAAATAACTAAAATTATAATAAATTGGTATGATTCCAATATGTAGCATGAAGTATTTAATCAGATAAACAACCAAGAACGTAATGTGAATAACATACAATTCCAAGAACCAATTAAGACAGCCTACAGGTACGTTTGACAGTTCTTTTGAACATATAATCGTAAACCTTAATTAAATACCTCGGCAGAATAGTTGGAAGTCCGACTCAATTGCCACAAGAAGAAAAAAAATAAAAAATAAATACCTCATTTGGAAAAAATACTTTCACGAAGAGACACAGGGGTCAAAGCAAAGAATACAGGTAACTAGATGTAATTAGCCTCCGTCAACAATTACGCAGCCAATCTTTAGAACACAGCGCGACCTGTCTCCGTGTGACAATGAGCTAATGAGAACTACCACCAATAATTTTGTCCACGTGGCACGACTCCGAAGCTTAGGCGACCTGTGACTGTCAAAAAGTCAGTTTGATTGAATAAATATTATAAAAAAACTGGATAAGATTTGTTAAACATTACACACCTGACGATCTCTTGGAAAAAAACCTTATTTTGATACTTAGATATATATTTTTTTCGGGACAAGCCCACCACTCGTGCTCATCATTGTAACTGCTCCCAGGATCTACAATGGAAACCATTAAGAACCATCAAAGGAGTAAAGCTCGAGGCGAAATATTGAAATCAATATATAGTAAGTCAATTGAGTTAACAAATTACTAATCAACACACACACACAACAGTGACATTCAACGATTCCAATTTCCATACAAAATCTATGGAGGAATAGTGCTTTGACAGGTCATAAAAAGTCAACGATAAAAAGTGGTGTCTATTACCCAATTTAGGTATAAACCAAACAACTGTGTGTATTTAAAACAAAACGAAAGATAAAAGTATATGAATATCACAGTTACGTAAGCTGCGCGCTTACGCTTGCTGCGCTGACCGTGACCGCGCGGCGAAAGTGAGGGCGACCGGGGCGCCGCGCCGGGCACGCGCGCACCATACAACCTAAAATGAACAGAAGTCCCACTTAAAACCCTTCAGACATAAAGAGGCCTACCATAGAACATGAAAGTACTTTGACAACCTCATCGGCTCCATGACAAACATATTTATTAGCTTTTTGTCTTAAGAATCGTGGGTTCGATGACCGCTATACCCATTACAAATCAAGAACGAAACTAATCCAATATTAATAAATGATTCTTTAGACTAAATATTATTCGGTCTAAATTCATTAAACCTTCTACAATTAATACACAATATTCGTGGCGCCTGCGCATCACTTCGAGCGCCGACATCGACAAGTGACGTGAACCGTTAGACCTCATCGATATGTGCGGCTCCAGACACAAATAGAAGTAGTGGATAAGGTACAGTTGGAGCCAGTTTGTTTGTGGATTTGCGAACTCTGCTTTTTTGTACTCATAGAATTTCACAACGTTGAAGATGTGGTTCTAATTCTGGGCATGTGACATTTCACCAAAATGCACCCACAATACTGAGAACATTATTTAAAAACTCCATGCTACGACACGGTCTATGTCTCTTTAAAACTCCATGCTACGACACGGTCTATGTCTCTTTAAAACTCCATGCTACGACACGGTCTATGTCTCTTTAAAACTCCATGCTACGACACGGTCTATGTCTCTTTAAAACTCCACGCTACGACACGGTCTATGTCTCTTTAAAACTCCATTCTACGACACGGTCTATGTCTCTTTAAAACTCCATGCTACGACACGGTATATGTCTCTTTGAAGCCGATTACAATCTGATACATATTTCTGACACATCAGTGCTGATACATGTTTAATTTGCAAGTTGCTTCTATCAGCCCCCTTACCATAAACTCTTAAAGCAGGACAGTTTACTATGTGGAAGCGAGACGCCGCTACGTGCAGTGTAATACGGCGTCTCGCTCGATCTCAATGCAATCGGACGGTTCTCCTGTTTTTGTGGTGTAGTTGTAATCTGTCAAATGTGGCGCACTGACAATACGCAGAGCTTTCTCCGAAGCCTGACCTCCCGTTTACATCTTCTGACAATACAGCTTTTTATGCAGCAGAATAAAACAGTATTAACAATTTAATACATAAAAACTTTAAAACGATAAATAATAAAGTTTCTACAATCTTTATTATAGTAGAGAGAGAGAGTTAAAGCGGATTATATATAGATAGATAGAGCCTTTATTGGGACTCATAATCAAACACGGTATAAATTCTTAATTTCTTACGTATCATAATGCAACGAAAATACTCTCTTTTGTTGAACTGTGTGTTAGTAGTAGTAGTAGTAGCGAGGGATTAAAAACCTCATTTAACAAACAAGACAGTTTCTTATAGACTATGAGTTATTTTAGCACGTTTTCCATCCATTTAATTATAAAATCTAACCATGTGTAGACCCACCATCGTTTAGTTAATACTAATAGTAATTAGTAGTTAGTAGCTATTATGTTCTGAACCGGTTGCAGCCGTGGCTTGTGACGTGTGCAGGCGCTGGCTATGGACAGGCGCACCGCAAGCGTCATCACAGTAACGAGCGCGTGAGTTGATGGATGTGAATGTGCAGCGGCGCGTGCTCATCTCCCTTGACCCCGATAACATCTCAGCGGCGCTCACACATTGTTTGATTTACATGATTTCTATTGCGGGTTTGTATGCCTGGTCTTAAACTGATAAAGTGACGCGTGTGTGTGTGGGTAAGTGTTAAAGTTCACCCCTGGTTGTGTATTAAAAAAAAAACATTATATTGTTCATGGATTTCATTCGATTAGATTTCTTGAAGCATTTGCTGGTGATCGATTTCAGAGCAAGGATTTTTTGTAAACATAATTGTATCCAAGATTGGCGTGAATTATGAAGAGAAAATTACACGCGTGCGTCGAGTATGGTAGAGTGAAATATAAACAATCGTAATGCACTTGAATTTAAGTGAGAATGCCAAACTATACACGAGGAACACTTATAGAAAGAAGATACTATTCAGTATTCGTAGATACCCGTGTATGTGACCACAAGTATTTGTGGTCGCCGAGGAATTCATTGTTTGCTACTAAACTTATTTGTGGATCAATGATTCGGTTCGAATGAGCTGTGTAGTCCGTGTACGAGTCAAAGTTACTTGTGCAGTGGTTTACCTCCGTACTACTAATCAATGGATATTTGTTTGATGGTTAATAGAACTAGACTTGTATACTGTAACTAGTCCCTTTTACAATAATATAAAGTAGTGTAGTGGCTTGTAGGTTAAAACGAGGCGTTAAGAAACAAACTTAATATTGTTTCAGTCACAAAACAGTTTACATGAGATTTATATAGTAATTGAGAATGTCTTGTATGATTAAATCTAACTCATTGTAAGATAGGTACTTTGACAACTTTCTTGACGTGATATTATCTCAAATATTTTATCTACTCTTCCCTCTTCTCAGTTACTCAGTGTCTCACTAATCTTCCAGTATCTGTAAAAGGATTATGTATGAAGCCTAATGGCCTGACTGTACATAATCTGCTACTTGATTCCGGCTCAATCTCAGGTATCTTGGCTCATATTAACCGTTCTTTGTCCTAGGAGACTTACAAACATGCTGCCTGATAAACGAACAAAAATAAAAAACCGGGTGTGAACGGTATTAAAAAGGTTTGAATATCGTGTGTACTTTTTAGACAGTTAAATAAGTTACAATTATTTATATTAGTGACAAGGACACGCCTACATACTCGTACATACTACTATGTATACATAATGTCACGAATATTTTGCACAATATAATATTGTAACTAGTTGTTACATAATTTAACTAATAGCGGGGTGCGGCGCGGCCTAATTCGTCGGACACTACATTAATTTGATCAAGCCGGGAATTCGCACAAACCGCGGCAACACTGTCAACCGACTGCTTCCAAGAAACTTGCTATTGTTCATTAAGAACATTACAATGTTAAGCAATCTTCTATTCAAGTCTTATTGCGTCATATTTCTTCTAAAGTTTCAGGGTTTTGAAAAAATATATTTTATGTAAGACAACGTAAAACTTCAAGTTTTTGTTACCTACTTTCAATCATAAAATGTTATCGTAAACTTTTACATTCATTGATATAACGTGTTCACGAGAGATTATTAGTAAACAGAGTGTTCAATGTGTTGATGTTTGTAACGCCGTCGTAGTCTTCAATAATGTGGTTCAAAGGCCTACTATCAAGCACAATCAAGTTGAATCTATAACGTATAAAGTTTACGTTTAAAGTTGTTAAGAGCATAAATTGCGTGTGTGAGGTCATTAGTGGCAGCGCCGGCGTGGTGCGTGGAGCGTGGTGCGTGGAGCGTGGTGCGTGGAGCGTGGTGCGTGGAGCGTGGTGCGTGGAGCGTGGTGCGTGGTGCGCAGCCACGTGTTGCGTAACTACAGGTTATGGTGCTCTGGCCGGTGGAGGAGGGCTGTGGTGGTGGCACGAGATGAGAGGTCACTGGCCCGACAGTGGACACTCGGACAGCTATGGATCATGAGGGAGACTGCAGAAGGTATTGAAATAAGTATATTTATAGTATAGTATTTTGATGCGAGTAAGTCAACCTTACGTAAAATGATTTTTTTAAAGTCTACAGTTATTTACTAAATACACACGATTGAAAATATTTAACGACACAACACCGAAAAAGGTACAAATGATAGCAAAAACTTGCAGTATAGTTGTACAGGGTAATAACGATAACAACAAGGTACCTAGTAGATGACTTTTACGGTGCACAAAGTCATTTCCGAATATTGCCACAGGCACTCGAGTACGAGGAAACCGATATGAGACCACTCTTCTGATTACAAACATTCAAACGAATACAGTTTCACTTGAATAAGGTTTACTCTTTACTTAGGAACTTTTGGAAAATAATTAGAAGTGTAGTGTAGGAGCGTAGAATAGCACCTCCCTATTACGTCCCGTTGGGTGTCGTAAGAGCTGACTAAGGGAATCCAGAAGATGGGCAGCAGCGTCTTCCGTATCTTCACCATCAATACTGCGATTTCTAAAGCCGCCTGCAAAGCGTGGGGATTATTTCACCCTCTTCCTAAGGCCTTTGTTAAACAGTGGACGTCTTCCGGCTGATGACGTAAGAGGGTTGCGTATTTGTTACTTCATTAATTTAACAAGTACTTATGTCGCAATCGCTTTCCAAACAGGATCGATACAAGAAAGTTCTGTAAAGAAGAAAGCTTTTGTGCGTCACACTTGCGTAAGTGTTCAGTGAAAAGTTCGCGTAAGTATTGTTATATGTTGCCGCAATCCGGGCCTTTTATAGCAAAATACAGTATGTAATAACGGGGTATCATTAAAGTAAAAAGGTTGCAACTAGAGTTGACTTTTCATTAGAAAGAGTTGACCGTCACAGGACCGGACAGTCCGGAAAATGTGAAACATCGAAGTGTATAGTATACGCGCGCATATAAAAAGGTAGTCGAGACCGGTAGTGTAGTGGGGACATCACGGCACGGTTGCTGTCACGGCATTCAAGTCGATATTACGAATTATATAATACGGTTAATAGATATTACGAATAAAATAAAATATAAGAGGCAGAGCACTGATAACTGAGTGGTATGACCGTTGGACTGCCAAGTCAAAGGTCGCAAGTTCAAAACCCGGCACGCACCAATGTCTTTTCGAAGTCACGTGCTATAAATTAGTTATCACTTGCTAAAAACGGTGAGGAACGAGCATACCTGAGAGTTTTTCAACGGTGTGTAAAGCCATGTCAGAGGCCTACAGGCGGTTAAACTCTGACACCAGGTTGTTCATCAACCATACGATAAGAAGAAGAAGAAGTCAATATTACTGCCAAGGCGCGCCAATAGATGTTTCTTTGAAGTTTTAGGACATTAGTATCAATTTATGTCTTCATAACATGTTAATTAATAATGTTCTCTTTTAAGAAAAGCTAAGCTTATCTTTGTCCTAAATGGGGAAGCGAAATAAAATTAGTGTTTATCAAAATAGGGCTTTATATATTAGTACGTGTGAAACACGGTACCTACTGACTGCTAATTAGTTGAATGAATGTATGTTCTGTTATGCACGTGTAATTATACGGTATTACGGCCTATCGCCGGCCGTAGAAGGCGAGCTGTCGGAGCTGACCTGCATCGCAATGAGCCGGACCGCTCCGTCTGGAGCTGGGAGGTTACCGCCGCACATTAGATGTAAGTACCTAGTTAACAGGCTTCGACAATGATTTATTTAGTCTACTTGCTACTTACTAATTAATGTGTTTTTGATTCTCACTAACCAAAATGTCAGCTGATAAGTTATAACCCATCGACTGTCACTTCGAGGGTAAATGGTCTACCTATTATTATGACCGTTAATAAGACCGATTTGATATTGGCGTGTCGCGTTGTCCTTGATCCACCTGAATGATAACAGTTCAATAATTCCCAATTAGCATAACGATCATTACATTAATGTATAGTCCAGGATTTATGCGACTGATTCGCGATAATTTATGGGAACATTTGTATCGCGATGTAATTGGCATAATGGTCAATTAATTAAGTCATAGTTACCTCACGATAATTCAATGTTGCGCCATAATGGATGGAGTTGCGTGAAAAAACGCTGTAACTCTCCTGAAATATGACTGCGAAACGCTAGAGGGCGTGGTTGTGACGCACAGCTGGCCCGGAGGACACTCGCGAGACACGGAAGAAGTTCCGACAACTTATAAAATTAGTAATTACCGACGAAAATTTAAAAGTTTAGTATTATATAATAAAGGATTGATAAGTTTATCGTCTGTTTTTGTCACAGTCTGCAGTGCAAGTAGAGAGAAGAATTCCAAGAATTGTGTGGTTTTTAAGGGTACAGTCTTAGTGGTCAACTTTTGCATGTAACTTAATATGTAGTTACATCGCTGGGAAACTTAACGAAAAATATTTATTTTATCAAAAGCAGTTTTAACATACCTTTGGAGTAGTGTTTTTATATCGACACTTTTTAGCTGCGTTGGTTGCGTGCTGTCACGCGGCGTTACCACTCTACCAGACGTATTGTCGAATGAAATAAGCTACAGTTAGCAACGGGACTCTGGCGACCTCCGCAGAACTAGGCCACTCCCCGGTGTCTGGAGTTACCAACGAACTGAGCTGTGACATAACAGCACGCCGCACGCTAACATGTCACGATAGGTCAGGGAACATAACTGTTCCTGGTCAAAAGCACAGAAGAACAGGAAAACGGTTTTGGTCTCCAAATAATACGTTTTGACATATTTTTTTTGGAATCTCGATTAAGATTTTTTGCTTCAGAACTAGCTTGCTTCAATTTAAAGCACAGAACACTAACTTTGGCGACAAAAAAGACTTTACTCTGTATATAGGTGCTCTAGGTGCCCAGGTGCGTCGAAACAAGGGTCCCTACTACGCATTGAGCTCTAGCAGTGTACTCCTGCTTAGGGCGAGTTTGTTCAGTTTCACTTGACGCACACGTAATTGTTTAAAATGGCATAGCCAAATTCGTTGTCTACTACCAGCCCGAATTATGAAAAGTTTGATTTTCTATTAGCAGCCCTAATAACGTTAACAACTGGTTTTTTATATGACGAAACAACGGTTCATGTTTTACGTACTGTAAACGTCCTTTGTAATGTTTTTTTTGACATACGTATGTAACGTTATCAGACTGTTTGAAACATCCCGCCCTCAAAGTGATAGTACCTACGGCAGCGAGTTGTGTACCTTACACTGATAGCTATCCCATTACACTATTAGATTCGTGTTCGAAATCCGTTAGCTACAATAATAATACCTTAGTTCGCTTTTTGTAATTATATGAATGCTATACTGACGTCATCATTCCCATTCATTACATAAAATGTTAATGGAATTAATAATTACATTGGTCGGTCTTGCTAGTATGAGACTATCTCTCAATAAAAAAATACCAAAAAGCAATGGCTTACAAATTATTTAAGACCGATATTACTATACTGAAAACTATATTTTCAATAAGAACTATTATGTGGATCCGTTTGTCAGGAGGGTATTACTTCAGAATCAGTTCCAATAGATTGGTATCGTTCATGACAGGAGTGTACTGCCTCGTGTGGAGCTCGTGTTTGACATACTACCACATCAGCAATGTACTAAAGATGCCGACGGTTCATATCATTAAGTTTACTTGTATTTTATTCATCTACAACGTCAATGTTATTATTTCACTCCTTACTGATTCAGAATATTTGCAAATTTATCTGAATGATCTAAGAGACTTTGATTCCATGCTCGGAGTTGATTTAGCTATGGATGTTCCAGTGTGTCGCGGATTACTCCTAGCCATTCTACTAAGTGTATTTAGTGTATTCTATACGTATATCTTCATGATGTCAAAAGACTTAGCGATGTTTCTGAGTAACGGGCTGAAACCTATTTTACTATTTTCGATAGCCATGTCACATTTCCCGAGAATAATAATGTTTGAACTGCTGTGGTACAGAATGAGAGTATTCAGAACATACGTTGAGAAAACTTTATTAAAGATTAACAGTAACGATTATCGCGATAATAGCGGAGTAAAGTTAAGGAACTGTATGTTTGTTTATAAGAAAATATTGGATATAGTTAAGAAGACGAACGGACCAATGAAAATGATGGTTTGTGCATTGTGTGAGCCTTAACGGTGTGTTAACATGAGTACTATACAATTCGTATTACTTAATACGTCGATTTATTTTCAGATAATTGTGTCAGTCCTGATCTCCTTTGCAAAAATAATAATCGGACTCTACGAAATAAAATCGAGGCCGATAGCCGATGTGCCAGTAAGTAGGTACCTACCTAAAGGCTGAATGTCTATAGAAACTGAGGTTGTGTTGGTAGTGAGCTAGGAGTGGGAGGACTGAATGTGTTGCGTCAGTCTGTTATAGTTCAGTTGGAGGAGTCGAGCCTGGACCTCGTGCTGCCGTTCGTGCCAGCCCTGCTGGCGGAGCTCATAGCCAGAGAGCTTGGAGCCGTCAAGTTACAGATATTAAGGCAGATCTTTGCCTCTAAAGGTGAGTTCTGAATTTATTAAGTCATTTCAACCGAAACTTTCACAAACGTTTTAGGTCACTTTTTAATCCAAAACGTCTGTTGGCCGACTAACATGTCAATTGGTTCGGAAAAAATAATAATAGTAATAGTGAGCTATCACATGTATTTATATTTTCGTTGAACGCACGATTTCTATACTGAAAAGCAACTTTACATTATCCGAAGTCACACTTCCGCATGATTCTTATGGAACCCATCTGAATGAACAAGGAGACACATCCGGAATTTTTTGAATTAGATTATTCCTGTAATTAAAAATTATATTTTGAATGTTCTAGACAAGCGGCTGCAGCACGTGCTAGAGGACAGCCTGTGCTTCCTGGAGCAGCACCCGAGCCGCTACACCGTGCTGCGGCTCTTCGCCGTCGATGCCAGCCTCGTCATCTCCTTTGTCAACGTCTGCGTCACGTACGCGCTCGCCATGGTGCAGTTCGCGCACTTCTACGACTAGAACAGTGGTAGTGGTAAATCATCATCAGCCGGCTGACGCCCACTGTTGAACAAAGGCCTCCCCCTTAGGACGCCACAATGAACGACCACTTGCCATTTACATCAACTGATTGCCCGCAAATCGGACAATATCTCCACCTGGTAAATAATTACATGCGACATACTTACCTCTATAATTACAAAAATTGAGAACTGAATACACGTCCAAGAATTGAAATATCAATAGACTTGTGAGGTGTAATGTAGTACGCAAATTGTATGCTCTCGTATAATAATATCTACGAAATAGAAAAAAAATACTGCTTCTGCCGCCGCGCGCCGTGGGCGATATTTATCTGTATAGTAGGTACCTATATGTACCCATATGTATGTCAAGTAGCACCTTTATGCAAGTTAATGTAAAACACACAAAAGCGGGGTTTTCAGTAAGTGATAATCCATACCCAACAAATGACGCACGCTCGGGTGAGCTCCCAACCAACTCGCAGTACATCGATGACGCAACAACCTCGTCACGGGAGGATGGTCTCAGCGAGCGCGACGTGTATGTCCACATTATCGGGAGCTCCGGTCGTGGCACGGCCGCGCCGGGTATCCGGCACTCCCACCCGGTCAAGGACAGCCGGTACTGAGGTGCTGACCGACGAGATACATTGCAAGCCAATAAAGAGCATCTAGCCACGATGAAGAAGAAGTTATGTGAACGCAACTCGATAATGTACTGTAAACTGTGAAATGAGGAACAAAATAACGTTATTTACATTATTCATGTAAAAGTAAATATTTCAGTGTAATTACTTATCTTCTTACTCTTAAAATATAAAATTGTATTATGAAGAAAACACTAACTAGAATTATCCTCGAATAGGGTGCGTCCAACCGACATGAAATTTTTAACATGCACTGGCGGATTGCACAAATACAGATTTATTATCCCGTCTGGAGATCAAACTGACCTCAGATAGTCGCCAAGACCCCTTGGTTTCATGATGGCATCACAAGTCAATGATATTCTGTTATTTTAATACATATAGCCATCAATGTCTGGCACACAACAAACTGTTACAATATAACATATGTCCACAACATTCACCTTCAAAACTAGTGTTGTTTGGTGTAACAAATTATAGAATCGACGGCCAGGCATTGTCTGTCCAGCTGTCATGTCTGACGGACAAGGCCGGGGACCTAGTCGTAGTATAGGTAGTGGGTACCCTCGCAGCGGTGAACATGTAGGCACACTAACACCACCTGCCGTAAACGTGTAAACGCTTCAATAATTTATGAAAGATTGTCTAATAAGCTATCGATTATAGGTATGTAGTCTTGTTAGCTGTGTCTGACATGTACGTTCTTTATTTTTAACCCTTTTCAATTATAGTAACAGTGCGTGTGTGTGACTTGAACGCGCGTAAGTCAAAACGAAGAACACGAAACTGACATCATCGGACCCTTTTTTTATTTGCTGGGTTATCTATATAAACTCTGGAATTTATTGATTGTAAATAATAGGGTGAATGTAGATTATAGGGTAGGCAGAAGGTATAACCACCACCATCCCTTGGAAGAATACAGGTGTTATGTTATTTTTCCTGAATAAAGTCATCCACTTATTACTTTTACGAAGAAACCGTGCGAACTTAGCCCATCATATATTATTTGTCTCTACATAATGCAGAACAAACTATCAATCAGTTCAGTATTTAACAAATTATATTGATTTTGTAAAGGCAAGGCCAACATTAATACTATTATTGGAACTCACAAACAAACGATTAAAATATGTATATATTATTTATGTTCTGCAAACACATTTAAACATAACATAATTACATAACATCTTGCCCGTATTTTCTGAAGTGGTAGGCAGATGTGCACAATATGCACATATTATAGTACACACACATTTCGCCAGTTATGTTATAAGTGCCAATGTAATAGGGAGCGAGCCTATTGCCACCAACCGGACACAAATCCAGACTCCTTGCTGCTTCTGGGAAACACCCAGTAACACTTTACCCTAGCCAGGACCTCATGCTCAACAGTCGCGTTTAGTGACCTCTAAACCAACGAGGCAGTAAATTTAAAACAGATATTATTTTCAATAAAGGAAATCCATATCACTAGCTCTGTTTATTTTACTACCTCTACCATGAGAAGCCGCAATAAACTCAGGGGTCAAGGTCTCTTTGAATCGTCCAAACAATAAAACAATTATGTGAGAACCACGTGGGTATAGGAAGTGCTGTCTTATCGGCTGCCCTAAAACTTTTATCAGTTGACGCCATCAAGGAAACGAACGATTTGGTTGAAAACGTTAACGTACAACTTACAACCGATAACCTGTTCGTGTTATGGCACAGGTGATTAACTGACAGACTCGTAACTTAACACGCGGATATTTCATAACTGCAGTAACAGTACTCCGTTCTACAATATACTTTTATCTGACTGTTTTGGTAATATGAACGATAAAGCATCGGCGCGCCCTTTTTAACATGGAATATAAATTCTGTGGTAATTGGGTAATTGTATGCTTGTACTCTACAAACCTTTTATTTATGTTTAACGATACAGAAGTAAGTTCTTAGTTACTTTTGAAAGTGAAGAGTAGGCTCTTACGGCCATTGATTTTTTGCTTCCCAGCCGACTTTACTACCAATACTCATATATACAGTAACGACTCCAGGAAGAAGTAGAAGCTGCTCTCACAATGATTTTTATAGTCTAGGAATTTTTCTACACTTTAGATAAAGACATTTCGTGCCATATCATGAATAGGAACATAGTTTTGAAGAATATTACGCAATTTCGATCGATGAATTGAGAAGAAAATCACGCAAGCAAGCGTGACTGTACGATTAAGGTTAATTACTGCCATTTGTTACAGCAAGCAGTCGCCAGCGTCACCAAGTGCCGGCTAATTGGTCATTTGCTACAAAATAATACTTTTATATTAGCCTAAATATACCTATTATTAGCTCAGGCACCGCACTCGCCGGAGAATCGCCGACAAGTTTCACTGTGTTGCTAATTAACTCTGGACTGAAAACGGCGGATTACACAAATACTTTTCCCGTGCGCAGCAGACTAATTGTTCACCTGCCCCAATCTAGTCAAAAATGATATAAATTTGAGACCGAAATTATGACCAAAGATGCGGATCGTTTGGCTGCGATCTGTCAGCGACGCGTCGGAAAGTTGTAACGCAGAACACAGTTGCTGGGTCTCAGGGAGACACATATTCATTGTAACATCTGCACATTTGAGTACTTAACTCGACACAGTCGTCCGTGGAAAATGACCCTAAGTAAAGTATAGTGACAATTAGGTATCTACATTACAATGTAATGTCGGTCATATAGACAGTAGTGAACTGTTGTCCCGCATATTATTAAATGTCCCACACAGAATTCCACGTTTTCCAGCAACTAGATTCTATCATCGATCTACTTGCTCCACCAACATAGGTCTCACTGATAGCCGAATGGTATGACCGTGACTGCCAAGTCAAAGGTCCCAAGTTTAAATCCCGGCACGCACCAATGTCTTTTCGAATTCATGTGCGTACTAATATTAGTTATCAGTTGCTAAAAACGGTGAAGGAAAACATCGTGAGGAAACCGGCACACCTGAGAGATTTTTCAACGGTGTGTAAAGCCATGTCAGAAGCCTACAGGCGGTTTAAACTCTGACACCAGGTTGTTCATCAACCATACGATAAGAAGAAGAAGAAGAAGACCAGTTGTTAAGATGTGTGACAACTTTAATTCATTTCTGAATTCCGTACCCGAAACAGATTTATATAACGACTCTAGGGTTTAAGTCGTCAATATTTGTTTCGATTAATTAAAAAAGCTTACCAAAATTTAATTTAATTATATAAGTGTTTATAAGTATTTAATCTTTCTATTTAAACTGTTTTTATTTATTTGTGTCCTTTTTAAGTGTATTAATTGAAATTGATTAAGTGTACAATCTAGCGGTTATCTGGCGTCACTCCTGTAAATGTTGTGTTTGTCCGTAATTGGCATAATATTAAAATATTACCTTGTGAATGTATTGTATCTATTTGTATATATGTGCTGTGGACAAACCTAAATAAATAAATGTAAACAAGGAGACGTATGTATAAGTAAGAGTTTTTGTGCTTAAGGCGTGTTGGGGCCAACAATAATTAAGGGTTCTAATAATATACGAGACGTAATCTGTTCAGCTCACGACTATCCAATTTTAAGTCAAATGCCAATATTTGATAAGTAAAATAAATGTCTACTATTTAATGTCACACTAGTTTGCGTTTGAAGTTGATTTATATACGGTTAATGACCACCATCCGTGTAGGTGTTATGCATGTTACAGCTGAAATATCATTAATAAACATCACGATAATAGGAAGCGGTTGTTATGTCAAGGTTCAGCAAATATTGACATTACGTTATCTTTGGGACAGTCTGTGGAATTTAAAGGAGAATGATTAAGCCACGGGACACTAGGTATGTTTCATTAAAGCGTTTTATAGACATAAACTATTACATACACTACATTTAGACTCGAGGTATAATAATATCGACAAGCGTCCACCATACATAGCGCAGCACTCTATTTACTTAGAATAATCGTTAATCAAGTCTCCAAATTAACAATAATACCTGATGAGAGATAACTAAAAAGGTTATAAGTGACCCTTATTATAAGTCCCATGTAATAGCCTTAGGTCTATGGTATTAGGGTCGGCCTCGGCACCTTTTGCCAATACCTGGTCATCGCCGCTTATAACGCTTTCCCAGCGACATAAAGAAATTGAATTCTTAATGCGTCCTCCACAAACAATAGCCGACAGCCTAAGTAATCCAACAGTTAGCGAATACATCTCCGGTTCACTGGAGTTAGCTAACTGGACTGTGAACAATTGTGTTATCTGGTTGTAAAGAGTGACACTGAGACGCCGTCTAGACCGGTCGCAACAGCATCTCCCTCTAAAGGTAATAGGACCCGACTTCTGTGTCAATGTCAGACTCATTGAAATGGTAATTAAAGTGGTCTGTCGACTGCGCACCGGTCGAGAAAGTGTAACGATGTGTGAGAAGGTCTGTTTAAATCAAATAATTTATTTCATTTCGATGCTTGTTTATAAGCTAAATAACGTTGTGATACTTGATTGTAACACTTTAGAAATTCGTGTTCTTTTATCTGTTATTTTACAAGAAAGCTAAAGACTTTCATTTAATCTTAATTGATTTCGTAATATCACCTATTAATACTTTACTTACAACTTAATCGCAAATTCATGATAAAAGGAAAATAATGCCAATATATGTTTGTCACCTTCAAGCCTGATTAAAATATAATCACTCTCCTAATTAATAGGTATTCAGGGCAACATTTACAGCTCCTAGGCAATAGGCGGGTTGCACACGAGATAAGTATATACTTGTATATACCGATATATTCGAACTGTAAGTTTGTGTTTACGTCGATAAATCCTGCATTATTGGCGGTACGGGTTCAAAGTGTGGTGCTGCCGTCGAGCTGGTGTTTGACGTCAGTACGCTGTTTGCTTACTACGGCTAGATTAGGAACTAACGTAGTCTAAAGCTTGTTTGTAGAAGCAGTCAGTTTCGAATGAGTGATGCTGTGCACGCTGTGACAGTGAGACGCTAACACGTATAAGAACATAACAGTATTATGGAGAACAAAGTACGAGTAGCTGTTTCGCAGCTTCGAAAATATCGCTTCAATAGAAAGACGTCGCTCGACGCTTTTACAGCGTGTTGGCGATTTCATCATTAGGTAGGTACCGTGATCCAGGTTTCATCAAAAAGTTTGACATGACACAAGGTAAGGTTGTGTCGTAAAAACCTTGAATGAGGTCCGATGCTGCCACCTCCAGTTAAATAAGGCAACCGAAAAGAAAAAACAGTCCGGAAGATAAAATATCGTTTCGGAGACGCAGACTTGTTCACCTCGAGCTTGTCCTGACTAACCGGTATTTAAGGAAACATATACTTTGTTGTATAGCGAACAATAACTTCAAAGTATGTAGGTATAATAGGTACGTATACTCAAGAAAGTTTACCTTGTCAGTTATTAATTATACAAGTTTTCTACTGCCGCCGTTTGGTTGTAGGTCCGGCCTACTTTCTGGTATAAACTTAGTCAATTTGGAATTATTAACATTAATGTTTATTAGATCTGTACAAGTTTATTAGGTCAGCGTAAAGTTTGCCTAGTAACATACACTCCAACTCTGGTAGTTGATGTCTTCAAATGTTATATTATAATCGTATTTATTAAATGTGAATAAGATAGCCAGGATATCTAGTCATATCAGACTAAACTTGTTTACTTTCTACAAGGTTATACTGGTTCTACAGAGCTAAGTTCAAGAAGCCAACGTGTTGACTTTCCAAGAGAGTGACCTAGGACTTGAAACCAATTTCCGGTAGTGTTATTTGAAGCAGATGGCAAGAAACTTAACAGGGAGGATAGCAGGTATCAATGATTCTTGACTTTTTTCGTTCGATTTGATACAGCAAAATTCCTAGCTAAAAATAAAGTCAAACCAGAGTGTAGAATATTTCAAAATTTAGAATAGGTCAAAACCACATGATCTTAAAATAAAAGATTATGTGCAGAAGTAAATGCAGTAAAAGAGTGGATGGATGAAAGATATTATAGTCAGTATTTAGGACCTAGCTCTTATTTTCTTTATTTGGAATGAATTTAGGCTATTTTATTACAATAAAATGTTTGTTAAATGTTAAAGAGAATCCTTGTACATTCTACCCTTTAGATAGGAAAATATTGTTATTAGTTATTGTTCAGTAGAGGCCTGAAGAATTACTTCCTAATATAATGCCTCACTTTTATGATCTCTTTAAGCTTATAATAAATTAATACTAACAACACTTTATTAGTAGTTCCATTGTTTAATTGCTTATAAAACGTCGGTTTGCAAAACATAAATTCTCTGCTGACTATATTACGGCGTTTTCCGTTGAGGTGTTATCTACATTATGTTAAGTATTATAAGGTTGGTATTGCCTTGTGTTGTTAAGATGTGTGCGTGCTGTCTGAGCCACGCATGATTACATTTGGATGCATGGCGGCCTTCGCCTGGATTGGCAGGTCGCTGAGGTGTTACTGAGATCGCTCGGAGAAGGTAAACTCGCTCATTGAAGTATTCGACGGCCGAGGTGAATGACCGGCAGAGTCCTCGTGGGCTCGCAATGACAAGTCCAGCAGTTTACTAAACATTCTTGGAACATATTAGACGTGAGCTACATGACTCAGTACTGCCAAGTACCTGGACGGCTGATTAGTTCAGTGTAGAATGGGTTGTAAATTCTAAGTTTGTAATTCGGCCATTATTAGTTTGTCTTTCGAAACTGCCAAAGATCGGCAAGTCTATCACTAAAACACGTCTAAAAATTTATTTGAGGACGCAATTATTTTCATTCAGTATCTTAGTCGTAGTCTTTCACGTGAGGATTAGGTTATATTTACGAACATATTTTGACGCGAAAGTAAAAATTTCGAAAAAAAAGTTCTTCCTTTAACATCGTTCGTAACAAGAGTTTCATCATAATATCATCAGACAATAGATAACTAAAACACTATAAAGGTTGACGATGTCGCTGACGCCAGGTGTGTCCCGTCCTCCGTTCCGAAAACTTGCGCGTGCTCAACCGTGACCTACTTATATGTACCGCGATGCGTGTGCTCAAGACATTACCCCACTGGACTCCGGGACACCTGCCGGTGCTATTTTGCTCACAGAGGACAGATTCAATAATGAGAAGTGTTTCATTGTGTAATATTAGGGTGAGAACTGGCATCTTTCTCAAGAAATCCTTTCTTTGATAGCAATAGTTCTTATGACAAGACGTGTGGTCGAGACTTGGAGACTACTACTTCCTCTAGATATAAAAACAATTACTTTTATATTATGACATCGTCATACGACATCGTTTAATTGACTATATTTACGCATTATAAGCGCCCTTCCATCAGAGTCACTGATTTGTTTAGTATTGACCAACAGGAGCTTATAAAATGTCAACAGTCTAGTTGGGCACGTAGAAGTTGTATCATCAATCAATGGTCTAAATTCAAAGGGCGAGCTTATATTACTGGAATCGAGAACATATCCGCGAATGTAACTGTAAGTTTAAAGCTTTTTGTAATTTCCTGATGAAATTATCGCAGTAATTAGCTAAATGCGCTGTACTGGATACGTTGGAACAGGGAGTAATGTTTTCTCGTTCCAATGTTGTGTGGGACACATTTTATCACGAAATTGATTTAAAACTGGATACAATAGGAAGTTAATAATAATAATAATACGTTTAATTCAGATAAAAATCCATAATACAGATAAAATATACAATCTAGTCAGTCAAAAATACTTTTTTTTTTAAATATATGGCTAAAAATTATATTACACACAAAATAGGTCAAAATTACAATGTTCATTAAAATATAATTTAAATTAAATAAAAATGTCAGTCATGTCCGGTAATAATCTTCATCCACTTATATTGGATCGGACAGTCTAAACGTGAGGCAATCATCCTGAGGATGCCGTTGCTGCTATCTCTCAAACGTCTCAATAACGAAGCCACCTTTTTGCGGATTATCGCTGGATATCCATCCGTATGTGCTTCGGCAAACATTAACGACGCGCTGCAATATGGAGGCAGCCGCATCAGCATCCTAAAGATGTTGTTATATAGTTAAGACAAGACTTAAATTTTAAAAGCTTCTTATGTATGATGTTACCAGCTGGTTATAATCGGTGTACCTACATTAGCTATAGATACAATTTGAAACGATAAAATCAGACATTACCAGCGCAGGAGGTATTGCAGAATGATTGGCATCATCATATCTGGCATCTGCCTTTTTTATAGCTTTGTTATCAATTTTATAATTTATCCGAGTGATTTGCTTCGGCTATAATTTTAGCTAGCACCCAGGTTATTAGAGATATCTAACTATATTTATGATCATGTAAGATTAGTAACTAAATAAATATATTTAAAGTAGGCTAGGTCAAACTTGACTACTGATGTCTGAACACCATTCCTAAACACTAACCTGTAGTAACCACACAAACAGCTGTAAACCATTCACAAACCCGCAAGGCCGACACTTCACCTGTTGTGATGCTGTTGATGACTACTGATCTTCGAAAAACAATAATACTCAGTTTGTTATTCATCATCGTTAACACATCGCACCTGTGAGCTGTGCTGGGAGCGCGTGTTACCTGCTACGAGTATAACATAAATACCGGCTATCAGGGGATAAAACTCCAGACGTATGGCCGTGAGTCACGACACGTAAATACTCTGATGTAATGCATGGAGCTGGTGAGTGTGTGCCCGGCCGCTGGCTCGACTGTGCTGGGAATCAATCTCATTGTGATTTATGGATGTGGAGGACTGGGGAAATGAGTACTGTTGTGTGCGCTGTATAGATTAAAGAGCACTAGTAACGTTTTTTAAGCTGTTCTGGCAAAAAGAATGGGGATGACATAATGTTTCGACTATGTTATCGATGACACATGCCAACCCCATACATATTTCATTCTATTTGATTTCTATTCATCAAGCGTTTTGCTACTTGTTTAGGGGGGCTGTTGTGTGTACGAAGTCCCAACCACAAATGTTATTTAAAGAGTTTGTTTCGTTGGCAATTCATCAGTAACACTATACAATGTGCTCCAGCTTAAACAATAACATCAATACATTTATTATCTTATGATTTATTTGTTTATAAGCCATTTATATTTATCGCGGCACAAGAGACAATTTATAAGAAGAGCTGTGAAAATACAATTTAAACGAAGATAGCATATCTGGGTAGATACTTTTACAGCTTAATACATCTTATTTAATAGCATCCTACTAAGATGCTTCAGACTTGATGAACTTGAAAGGCAGTGCAGAGTACCATCATAAACTTAAGCCATGCCGCTTGATTCTAAAACCGTAATAAAGTTAGTCTCGGGTCTTACAACCGATTGTGGAAGTCAGAGGCTTGTCATCTGAGGAGTTACATATTATTATGGTGATTATGAAAGGTATCTTGAAACTTGTTTATACTGCCTCGTGAGATTGGGTGCGATTACGGGTTGAATCAACGACCATATCAAAGTGTAGGTACTTATGTTTATCCGTTATGATTTTAATCAGTGGTTGGCGGCAGAATGCTATTGCGATACCGCCTGCTCGCCATCAATAGCGCAGCCCAGGCATTGTGAGGTTTTTAGTGGGTAGGCCCTGAGGATCTTATTGGGTTCATGGGGGAAAGTCCAACGTACCCCTGTCGTCTCCCAGCGACGGAGGATGCGTAACGCTGTTCCCTCACCATAAAAACAAATGGTTTAAAATTGTATTAATAACAATACTGTTTTTTTTTAAACGTCGCCCTACTCTAGGAATTTCTCCTGTGCCGTGGGTGCGTTTCACAAACATGAAATATCACATACAAAAACACCCAGGCTCAGGACAAAGATCTGCGGTTCGCACAATTTTTTGCCCCGTGCGGGAATCGAACCCGCAACCCTTAGCGCAGCAGTCCAATCGCTTAGCCACTGCGCCAATCAGGTCGGCAAAATGGCCGTCAAATTAGCAGAAACAATTAATTAAACCTCGTAATATCTCTATCAATTACATATTGAAACTTAGGTACCTAAATAATACGCGCCATTAGAGTAATTAAAATTGAAAATAGTACTAATTCCTTTTTAATTGTCTAAAAGTAATAACAACGGATGCTTACAAGTATAATAATCATTATAACTTAATTAGTTAACAGCAGTTGTAAGTCCTTGATTTATCAGTTACATGAAAAACTCTTCAAGAGGCATGGCTAAAAGCTCTAGAGGATTTATTGACCTTTAAACTACTTTGCAGGCAACATTTTTGAGGTTTTGGATTCTACATAATTTCCTAATACCCAAAGATGCAATTTTTAAAAGGAAAACCGGGATTTCTTTTATATCTTAAGTGCAGTTTCCAGACAAGAAATATCCGGTGCTCAAATATGGGATTAAAATAGAATGGATCTCTACGATCACACACATTTTACTCGCACCGAGATTGAACCCGAACACCTGGGTATATGCGACCACCTGCATCATGTTAAATAAATGTTTTATCAAATTTATCTTCGTTTCGTCATTTTTATTTACCCCCTTGTGAAAGAGTTGTTATATACATATCAATATTGCAATCAGTTCATTATCACAGGACAGATAAATTACTCAGAAGATTGCCCCACAGGGCCACAGCCAACAGTGAAGATATTGCTCAATCGAAGCATCTCTCTACAACACGACACGAACTGCGCGAGCGCAGGCGTGCTCTATCTGCGGAGAAAGCGGTCTGACAGATGGACAGACGGATACAGTACACTTGTATCTGTGTGATAACAGTATTAGAGAGGTGAGAAGATACTCGGAAATGGTGAAGCGAGTGATGTTTGATGTTGTGTGCGTTTAGCTTGTTTCTTGTAAGCTTTGACAGTGAGGAACAGTATTAATATATACATATATGTATGTATGCCTGTATTTCCTGATAAGAGAGGCAAATTTGAGCCGTTGCAGATACAAAATTGTAGGGAAAACTCCAATATAGCAGGGGAAGTGAGTAGCCAATTAGCCATAATAGAGAGGGCATAGCCAGTAGTAAGATGAGAAATACTGTAAGTATATAGTAAATAATATGGATAACACTCACGAATTATTTATTACGTTATTATAGTAGAATAGTTTTTATCAAAATCTGTCAATAAACTAAAAACTTATGTCTATTTTTGTTAAATTTCAAACTTATAACAGCTCTCCTGAACAATTAGGTTTTTGTCACTCATTCATAGTTGATAATCATTTATCGTAACAGGAAAACTTAACAACATAACCCACCATGTAACCAACAGCGTTGTAGTTGTGTTTGACCGGCCACACCGAAGCTTGTAAAGGCGTTTCTTGGAAGATAGCTCGAAATAGGTGAACGTGTTTTAAATCTACAAGAAACGAGTTGTTATAATCTGGCTGAAGTAAACTACTGCACATATGTGAATTATTTGCTGATAATGTCTCTACGAAGCACAGTACGAGGACAGTCTACATGACTGTGAGTGTGTATACAGACTGTAGTACATGGGATGATTGTATTCTAGTGTGTTCAACGGGAACAACACAGACCAACAACAGCCGCCGTGCAGTCGTTAGAAAACTATTTAAATCAAAAAATCTGTAAAACCATTCGCAAATTAATGCCCGCATACGATAAACAACAACCGATATTTCCAATAAAACTAAGGGCGGGTTGCTTCAGTATGGTAACGTTATATACATACGTCAAAAATACCTATAACGATTGCAAAAGATATTTAACTTGTAAAATATGAAGTTTCATGGCATAAATTACCCGGTAATCAACGTTATTAGGGCTGTAAGTAGAAAACAAAACTTGTTCGTTATTAAGACTGTTAGAGAAAATAAAATTGGTATCGCCATTTTTAACATTTACGAGTGCGTCAAGTGAAGCTGAAGCAACCCGCCCTTAGTGTGTACTGTGTGTATATTTGCTTATCAAGCCTCAGGTAGTAAAAGTAAATTGTGGAAAGCCAGTTTCTTGGTACCAGCAGAATAGTACTGACGCCTATAAAGATAGCAGATATGATAGCGATGCAAATGGCATGCATTGCCCATCGTGTGTCATAGTGTGAGCGTATTGTTGTCTTGTTGACGCGCTAGCAATGACAATTGAATACGGCGTGTTTACAAACATGTAGTTGGGACAATTGGGGAGTTGACACCACCAATCAATTGACATACTTCTTATGAGCTGTCAAAACCGTATTCCTGCATAGATTTTGTATGGAAATAGGAACCTGTGTCAACAACAACTGTGTCAACCTTTTTACAGGCGCTATTGGTAGTACGTTTGATGTTGTGGGTAACGTTTGGATATTTGAATATTTCAAATAGGTAGGTCCTGCTGCCCCAGATTGCTTTCGTGTAATTATATAAACATTTTACTTCAACAAGGAAGCGAACACTGCGCTGGTTGGTCTCAACGTCTCTGACCGTTATGTTATGTGTGACCATTTCTAAGAACAAAAAATAATATAACATCGAACATTTTACCTCTTACGATGTAAATAACTATAGTTTGATATAAGGTAAAAACTACAAAAAGCGTTTATCCTACGTACTACAGAATTATGTCGTCAAAATAGGTTATTATAGTAACACCTATGGATAATCCATACACGTTACACCACTCTCGATGTTGAAGGATAATTCAAATTTACTTACTTTAATAAAACGTTTTCCCATGTACAATATTATTGCTACTTTAGAAGTATTTGTTTCTGCTGAATGCTGTAAAAATGAGCATGATGTATGTATATATGTATGTATATAAAAATACTTTATAGATTTTTGGAATCATCGTAGACAGCCATAGGAGTCTTTCAGTAACGATTTTTACCAGACGAACCTGTTTCAGCCGTCACTGATGAATGCGGCAGTTAGTACAATAGTTAGTAACTAAGTTGAATATATATTAATGAATCAATGCAGCGTAGTAACCTAGTTAATGTTGAACTACGGTTAAGTTGGCTCCGACAAACACGCTGGTCTGTTCTGAATGTTCTGACTAATGGTGATCGCAGCCGCAGAGCGGTGCCGGCATGTCTAGGAAGTATTTACATTATTACTGGTTGCCATAATCCCCACGCTTGGCAAGTGGCTTGGGGATCGCAGTGTGTTGGTAGTCAAGTTACAGAAGACGCTGCTGCCCATCTTCCGGATTTTCCCTTAGTCGCCTCTTACGACGCTCACAGGAGGAAAGGGGGTGGTCAATTCTAGGCCGGATACCACACGGCACAGTGAAATATGGTAGTAGGTAAATAATATATGTACACAACAAGGCGACAGTAGCTTCCCCCAAAGGAATACAATTTTGTTAAGTTCAACCTTGTTATTCCTTAATATAAAATTTATAACTTTCTCAATAACCTTCTTCCACTTTCTAAATTTCGACAAAATCCAAGAGTGTTATTAAATGTCAGTTGTTTAAATATAAGCCAACTATTTTGTAACATTGCACAGTATCACCAGCTGCATCGTCAGCTGGGGAGTCCAGGAAAGACTTAGACTGGTGATACACAAGTAATGACTACTAATATAATATACATTTGTGAACATTTCTCCAGTTGACAACGCAACGGTCGTGAGTTCTCTGTCGTGTGCCGTGGTTATGTCTCCACTGATCGTTGAGTCACGGCGATCCACGAGCCGCCGGAGAAAGCCTCTCTTCGGCTAACGCACGTTTATATAATAGGTACCGTTTTTATTGCGACCAGCTACAATACAATTTGATGGAAAATATAGCATTAGTATGATATAGTAGTGATAGAGTATTTTATAACTTTCAGAAATAACAATACGACTACCACAACGTAAGAAGACAAGACCTGTTCTGTAACAGATTTTTGACAGAAATCCATGATAAGTCTTATACTACAATTTGATGTGGGTTTCCCCACAGTTTAATAGGTACTAGTGCCTTGCGTATAGTGTAGTGCGGCTCTTGCTTCCACAGCGGAAAATGACCTGCAATGAAATCTCATGATAACCCCACTGATGCTTGAAATGGATAGTTTCGTATGTAGAACCTTAGATAACGTCTGAAGCCTCATAGCTGTAATGTGTGCGATAATATGCAGACAATCATACATCTTAATTCGGCTCTTGATTTCCAAAACTAATGGTTCAACAACTACCCTTATTTATATTCAATTAGGTACTCAAGGAATTGATCGTTAGACTCGTACCAATTCTTAAGTCCAAGACCTTAAGGTACCGAGGTACGGTACGTGGCCGTAATCGTGTAAACTAACGCAAGACATTATACCTTTATAAGTATTTAATTTTATAATAGTTGCGCAATTTGCTGAGCAGTCATTTTTAACAACTTAATAAATAACATTCGTGTAATAGGTATCAATTATACCTTTATAACTGTTTTGTTTTTTCGGGGAAAGAATTTAGTAATTACATTGTCAAAATATTTGCTTTCTATTTTATTTATACGTGTACAATTGAGTAATAGAGAATAAAGTGGTTTACGAGTAACATGTGGTGATAAGACTCAATCGTGTCGGACTTGTATAAGTGATAACATTTAAATTCTGCACGACGTTGACAGTCGCCAGTATTAATATTAATACAGATTTTTAAACAGGCTCCGTGGAAATACTGGCAAAAATATTGTGTATTTCAAACCTTGTTGTAGATACCTGCCACCTTACCATGAACTCACAAAGCAGGACAGTTTACGTTGTGGAAGCGAGACGCCGCATTACACTGGGCGTAGCGGCGTCTCTGTCCTGTTGTCGTAAACTGTCCTGTTTAAGAGTTCATGGTAAGGGGGCTGTATGTTACAGTTGGGCTGGTGAATGACATTGAACTTACTATTATAATACACACGAAGATGTTGTTGACTGTTCTTTTCCACGCCATAGAGTATGTAAGTGTTGGATGAAATGGCTAGAAACTACACACATAAACTAGGTAAGGTAGGCAAACTACTGAAAGGCTTCGACGGTACGAGCTCTTACAGCAATTTGCTCTTTATATTTTGTACAAGGTTTTAAGGAATGGTAATCTAATATCAAATCAAATTCAGCGTGAAATCTGTGTGCGGAAAATTAAAAATTGAATCTAGTAGGTACCAAGTTATAGTAATAAGATTGTCTGGTAGTTACAAAACTTTGCTTTACTGCTGAAAAAACAGACATAATTCATTAAAACTAGCGTCGACTTCGAACACGCGTGTGTGGCAGTAATTATGCTATCCCCCTGGAATACTAGCCATTACTGACATAAGTAACGTCAGTAAATACACAACTGATAGGTTTCCACTGGAGGAACATTACAGCAATACTTACTGGTGAGCCGAGTCACCTGTCACTGATTACTACTTAATGAATGCTTTTAAATCATAATTATCTTTGGTTCCGGCGATAAATGTAACGATAATTATTTTATGGCTTTCGCATACATACATACATAGATTATTTATTATTATTATGTATTAAGTCATGTAATAATATGTGTGTGCTCGTTCGTAACACATAATGTATCGAAGAAAACAAAGTTGTTAACACCTTGAAACGTCAACCACTTTTTTTCCAATGCCTGCGGTGTGGTCTGTATATGATAATAGATAATACAAGACTGCTGTAGGTAGTCTGCAGTGTTGATATCGTGAGGTTACCTAATTTGGGGTCAGCCAGAGACAATAAGGCATGGAAAGGTCAGTCTGTCCATTCCATTTGTCTATAGGTACCTAATTGGCGGACACCATGCTTGAATTTTCTTAAGTAAATCAAAATATAGTGTCTGTTTCATGAATTCCGTTACAGGCACACATCTCTGTCATATATTATAAACAGATGATACCTGTTCAAGTAATGGGAAATCATATTTATCGTGTGAAAAGCGACAATTTCACCAATATTTGAGACCCTGAGAATAATATCGTAAGTAACCTATGTCGTAGAACACCATCGACAGGACGTGCCTTAGCTTGACACACCTACCTCAAGAAACATATGAGTGTCGACATCTGAATCGAGTATTGTCTGTCAGTGTCCATTGAATATTGAAACAATTTTCGTTCTTTGTGTGTACCTACTTATACGTACGAGTGTTTGTTCAGCTGTTTTGTTTTCACTGTTACTTGGTTATTGCACTAATCTACTGATACACAGTGGTCTCAATACTATACTGGTCGATAACAAACTGATACTAGACAAATTATAATAACATCATGCCAGTATACGCATAGGGCCTGTTTATTGTACGTACATATGTATGTATGTATTTACATATTTCTAATATTTCACCACGTAATAGAGGCGACCCTATCGATGCCACAAATTAATAGCATTTATGAAAATATATAATTTCATAAAACTAAACTGCTTATCGAAAAAACAAATAAGTATGACAAAACATTTTAGCAGACCCAGAAATCAAACCCAGGACCATCAATAGCCAGTTAAATAATATTGTAAACATAACCCATATATCTGACTACACATAATAATCACCGTAATATCCACACAGTGGGGTCACCGTAATAGCAGTGGTTTGTGTAATACTGTTAGCAGTTTCAGAGTTGTGTTGCGTGATTACGTACAGCTACAGTGTGGAGTCTATCTACTACCTACCTACACTACAGCGCGACGCAGACCATCGGATCGCCTTGACACATTTACCTTTGCTAATGTCAGATATCCAATGTTCCTGTGTAACTGTTACGATACCAGACGATATAGTTGCGTCTGGCTGCCCGTTACCACCCGTAGGGTTATGCAGGGTTATGCTATTTTATGAGAAGATTACAAGAGTTCGTACTTGACGTTGTGTTTAGTACTATACTTATGAACACTGCCTACTATTATGCCTGTAGCGTAGCCTGTTTGTTTGTTATATGAGATATGACACGCTACTGAGATACATTGATAACATTGTCACGCACTTCGTTTACGTGATTCCTCACAGAGTAGCTTTTATTTTACATTATTCCCAGAAACATTGTTTTTCTGAATTACATGTATATTTGTTCGTAAACTAAATATTTGGGATAAAATAATATTCCTGAAATCAAATTTAGCTCCAGTTTTCATTTAGGTAATTCCATTTCCAGGATGGTAAATAAGTACCTATTTTAGACGTTTTAGAGTTTACTTTTATTCGAATAAATTGTTGTGTCAGGCAGTATTGTTGGATATGAAAAATTTTCAAGAAAAGTTCTTCATTTTCCACTACTACATCACCATCATCATCAGCCCGTTGCAGTGCATTGCTGGACATAGGGTCTCCCACCTTATAAATTGGCGAAGTGTGAGTAGAATCAGATTAGAGCGCTAACATAAGTTGACGTTCGTAAACTGTTATTGTTAGTGTGTTTATAAATAAATACAAGATTGTGTATCTTATCTTATCGGACCGTATTTGGGTGCTGTCAGGCATAATGTTCCCGTTTAGCAGCTAAGTAATATAAGATAAAAACTAAGTACCTAATTATTTATCTGTGATGATTATATTAATTATACTTATTTATCTTCTCCTAATTGATTTCAAAGTAACTATTTCTGTTTGAAAGCAAATTGTTGACGTCATTAACTTTACAAAAACAATTATGACTGTTGACAGGGAAGAGGGGCGGCCTTTACCCAGCAGTGAGGGTTACCGGGCTGAGATGATAATGTTTGAGATGATTTCTGTGTATTTGTTGCCTCAAGTGATCACGCACTAACTACATAACCAACATACCTCGGTATCTAGAGATAGCTTACAACCAAGAAATACTTTAAGGGTTAAGGTTGCTTTTCATCCAGGAAAAGTTAGTTTCAGTAAAATTTTACACACTTATGACATTGCAGGTGGAAGCTACAATAATTTACCTAATTGCCTGCCAAATATTAAGTAACACAGATAAAAGGCACCAAACTGTTTCACTATGTTAATATAGGATTCTTCGAAACCAATTTTGAAAATTTTGAAATTTTTGTTTTTATTGGCACTTAGCGAGCAAACTAAATTGGGTTGATACATTTAATTTCGATTAATTAAAACCTAGTTTACACCATGCATCATGGTATCTAATATAGTTTAAATCGGAATCAACGACACGAGGTAGAAATATTGACGATAGGGCTAGGTAAGGATCATTCTTCGCCAGTTGGGGTTGTGGAATAATAGTTACAACGTCCAGGCACACAGTTGCGAGGGAAACACTCGAGTGGTTTTAACTGGTATAAGTCCGGCATACCCCTCCGTCTTCCCTAGGGCGGGGAAAGGCTATGAGAATTTACTCCGGTAAAAAAAGGATTGTTCCACTTGCAATCATTGACACGAAGTAGATTGGATACAAGGACGTGATAAACATGCGTATTTAGGTATGTAGGTACCTCTATATATTTACATAGTTACCGCCGCCACCAGTCGCTGTAGTGTGTTCCGGGCTCCAGGCAATTACCATGCGATGGGCTCGGAGCTTCGGACGTCCGCTCGCTAACTGATTTCCGCACTCATCAACAGACCCTCCGTTACACTATATATTATATTATGTACATCTACTCTACATACATAATGCATACGTCCTAGTGTGCATAGAAATACTATACTAAATAGCATTGGTTGTTAATCTAAGTTTTATGAACAGCCACAGTTTTGGGTATTTTTTATTGTTTAGATCTTAGAAGTATTACTTACTCTAAGATTTTAATTACTAAGAATGTTGTACCTACTTTAAGAATGTGTGTGAATAGAAAATCCAGAAAGTTTAGCACAATACACAAATTATGTCATGATGGCTTTTATCTAGTTCACTTTTGTCAATAATCACTTACCATATTATTATTTTTACTGCCTATCTACAAAATATTGTGATGCAACGTGTCTGGTGCGGGAACAACTTACGCCCATAGTACCACGTGAGTCTCACCAACGGCCAGCGGCACCGGTTTGTAGTCCGCCCGTCACCCGCCCGCAGTCCGCACGTCCACAACCTGTTACTAAACCATGCCTGCACAAGGGCAGCGACATGACTGGACCTCACTCAAACGTGAATAGGTAGGTAACATTACATGGTAACGATTCCAATCTCCATGCTCCACCGGTATACCTACCTGGCAGTAAGTGGCCACATGATACGCATACCACCGATCACAGCGTCAATGTACGTTGCAGCTGTTACACCGATCAGCACGTGCAGAATGTGTGAAACGATTCTGTTTAACGATCTCATTTACACCGCCGCTATTGTTTCATTCGTTTCAGATACCCGTTACTCGTTGTTTTTTCTCTTGGTACTACAAACAACAATTGGCTAACAATGATACTGAGATCACCACTATTCGGACTCATTATCGTAATGTTTTGTGTAGGTATTTAGTATGTTTTGTAAACTAAATCGTGTTGAATACTCAAATGTTAATTAAATATATCACAATGCATGTAATAAGTTTTAAATATTAAGGTGACCATACTATCGCATTAGTTATACTTATAAACCTGAAGTTATGATAGGGGTGTTGAGATAAATAAATATTATCTGACGATAGTTTTGTAACAAATAAAGAAATAATATGTATATGCCAAATATGTAAGTATAGACATCAACAATAAATGTGTCAACTGTCAGTAAACATTTCATTAGCAGATAGCGCACCAACTCCATCGGAAGACAGGTTGTATTATTATGACAATAAACTTATCACGCTCTATCAATACAAAGACACACGTTTGTCTACGTAACACACAATAATATATAGGTGGTACCTTTTCCATTGAGCTGTGTCTTGAGCCTGGTCAGCTCCCGCGAGCGGCTGCGGCTGCGCCTGTGGGACGAGATCCTCCGCGGCGAGCGCGCCATGTCGCCGTCAACAGCCAGAGTGCTCTCGAACTACCCTCACTGGCACGAGGAGCCTCTACTGACATGGAGACGAACGCACTCGGCACGCATGGTACGCGGCACTGCACTACACTGCACTAGATACAGCTGACACAGTAAACAGGCCGGTCACGCCGACACACACTTGTTTGTAAACAAACTTTTTGCGCGAAAACTCAACTCCCGATGAGACCGAGTACTTTAGAGAACACAAAATACCAGCTAGTAATTGTAGTGTGGTAGAGGAAAAGTTACGATAGTTTAAACGAGAACGAGTCGATACGTAAGTTAGTAAGGCACGAGCGTCGTGTGGAAGGCACTGCGAGGCACTGAGTGAACGTGCGGTGGTGCGGCGCGCTGAGCCGGCACTGCGCGCGTGGCCCGAGCGGCCGCGGCGCCCGCTCGCGCCCGCCGCCTCGCGGGCCGCACCTGCACGCTTACATCACTGATAGCGCGATAAAGACGCAAAGACGCCGCAGTTCACAGATTATTGTCTAGCCTCAGAAAGCTTTGACTTATTGCACTATGACAATAATAAACAGAAAAAAGAAGTGTGTGTATTAATGTGTTATGCATGTGTCAATCATTTATCATTGCATCACTTAAGTATAGGGTACCTACCTAGTTGCAAAAGTAGAGCTTCTGTTTTGCAATTGTTACGACTTACGAGAAGACCAAAGACTGCGTCTGCATGCAGTAACAATTTTATTGTCCAACAGGGCATGTACAGTCATTGTTTTACTAGCTGATAAAAAAATGGTACTGAGTAGTCGAACTCATGAATAAAATTGTAAGAACTAGGAAACGGTGACAGGCGGGCGTTTTGGGAGCTGTCTTGTGATTTACGTTTAGAAACTGCTAATCATTAAGTAGTCTACTTTTCTTCTTTTATATCTTCTTCACCTGTTGGTGTTTTCTTCACTCTCGCACCGTTCAGCAGTCAACTTAGTGGCAGCCTTCCTTCCTCCGTGCAGCAACACTTCGGGCCAAGGAAAACTTAACCCACTTACAGAACGTGGGCCCTGATATGGTTCTGTGTCATTACAAGTCTATGTATTTGAAAAATAGGAAATCTCTCTCTCTCTCTCTGCAAAATGTTTAGATTGCAACATCCAAAAGTAAAAAAGTCAGTACCTAAGTTGGAGTTTGAATATAAAAATACGGTCTAAATTCTGATTAAAAGTTGGCTGGGAGAAAACGCCTGAGCCGCCACTGTACATTAATTTTTCATAAAAATAAGTAATAACGGTAGTTTCTACATTTATTGGTATCTAAGTATTGAAATTTCCCATTAAATCAAGGTCTGGACTTCGGAATGGTCGGAGGATGATTCATGGTGGTCATTAATACGGAAACCTACCTACTTCTTCAATGAATCTTCCTAAATGGAAAACCCATAAGTCCCAATATTTAGAATGCTTGGAATTAATCGTAATTTATGATTCATGAAAATAATGTTTGTTCATTAAATTACCTGCAAGTACCTATTATTGAAATTGATTTCATTAAATTCCCAACGAGTTCCCGATCGATTGGCGCAGAGGCTAGAAATACAAATAGGAATCAAACTGAAGACCGAGCGCATTTCACATATCCTTGAAGGAACTAGGATAAGTTGCAGTGGAAACAAACAACTTCTTTTAAATCGAAATTAGTGCTAATCATAGGGAATGTTAGACGCCGTGGAAATATGAAGTCAGGTTTAGTTGGCGAAGATCATTAGCAGTAGTTAACAAATGCCGAACCGAACGCAATTAGTGTAATCTTAACCTGTAGATGGAATATTTGTGGGGATCCAAAATATTTAGCGAGAACGTACCAATACCAAGGAGATGGACGTGGCGTGGGTTACTCATGTTACTATTAGGAATCTTGTGTTTTCTTTTGCGTCCCTGAGTGTAGAAAACAGCAATGTTTAGTCTTATGATAACCTAAGTAGTTGAGTACCTACCCCACTAACTCCTATTTTCAACACGGGATGAGAGGTACTAAAACTGATTGAAAGAAGGTAGGTACTGCAATTTCGTATTAACCTTTAATATTTCGACTAAATACACGATTCGAGACAAATGGCTGCCTACCCCTTTTGAAGAAATACAGGGATATTAAAGACAATTCGTATCCTACATCGCCATCTCCGCCTAGGCGTCTGCGGCCTAATCACATAAATTCATTATTAATGAGGCACCTATACCTACCACGTGTCTTGCGGTCACGTCGTCGCCAAGTACCTACATCTTCTACAATTTTCCTTGCACAGGAATTTATTCAAGTCATTAGTTTCCACTTGACCGACTTTTATGAATGACACGCCTGACGACGGGACTAAGTAGGTACCTAGAAGAGAACTGTGCGATACGTACACAAATAATATCCACTGCTGGGTAGATACCTACGAATATGCAAATGTTTACTGTACATAACTAGTTTTGATAATAGGTACCTTGTAATAAGTTTCTGTAACACCTACATTAAACGTAGGTAGTTACATAATATAGCGACCTATAGCTAGCTAGGTGCATTATAATATTTTTTAAGATTTTGGTCATACGTTTGGGGTGCAAGTAGAGAGCCTCCACGAGTTACGCTACTTAGTAGTTAGTACGTCCGGCGCACCCTGGACGGTCAACTTCACTAGGTTCGTGTGCGTGTGGATGGAGTGCTCTTATTTAAAAGTTAGTTACATTTTTACGAATTCGAGGAAAAATTCACCAACCTTGTTGTCTTACCAATCTCTACACCACCGTATGACATTAGCTCATACCAATGCGAAGAAGGTGATACATTCTTTTCTACATTGTTTTCTCTGTAACACACATGGCAGATGGCAGTGACTATTAGGCTACTTTTTCAGAGATACCTATCTTATTGTTTCGGCAACACAGATTAATCCTAACATTAGGCGGATGTCTTCCTGTGTTTATAAACATGCACCATGCACATGTGATGGGGATTACAACTGTCCTACAGTTGGTACGAACTATATATCAAGGAAAGTGGTTCAAGTGGTCCACCTCAGGGTTGTGTAAGGTATCGGTAAATAAAACAGCCACATAAAGAACGGGAACAAATAATATAATTTATATTTGTTACATTCACAAGTTCACTTAGATTAGTTAAAGTAACGGGTTGCGTGTGGGGTGTGGTGTCGACGGCCCACGGTTCAAAACCGACTGATGCATAATTAGAAATACCAGCTCGTTGGTAGGAATTGATAAATTTAAGATTTCAAGATTTAAAAAGGTAAACATAAAAAGAATTTACAACTTATTAGTGTTGACGTGAAAGGTTTTCTAAACATTTCAATTAAAATTCATGACATGTTAAGTGATAAGAAAAACCTAGCGGAATTATAGAAATACTCAGCCGTCAACTGAACACACAAACATTGACTTGAGTACTGAGTTATTTTAATTGTTTGGAATCTTTAGCTTTGACATATGTAACGTCAACAACAGGCAAGCTTTATACAAACTTAACATGCTTTAAATTAACGCCACTCTTTCTAGCAATGTAAATATAATAATTAATATGTATATTTGATTCTCCTATAATAAATCCTTTAAAAAAGGGTTGTCTCAACAAACTACTAGGTTTGTCGTGAAGCAAAAAAATATCAATATTATCACGAAATAAAAAAGTAATTGATCATCGATCACCACACCTCACACGCTGAAAATATCTTTGCACAGTTAACAATAATAAACTGTTAAAAAAAATAATGTGAATCGAATATCAGTTTGTTCCAAAATATTAATATTGAACTAGCGCGATCATTGTAAAGAGTCTGAAAATTCACTACAATCAGTTACGTATCACATTTATTTGCTATATTAGTGTTATATCATTCACATTTATATAAGTAGCCTATGTATAACGCATTTGGGAATTCCCCGATTCTGGTGTTGTCAGTGGCCAGAGCTGGGTGTTGTCATAGGAAAATATTTTTGTTCTCAATCACCTTGGAGGGAGGATGTAAATTAGAATATATGCCTTGAGCCCCAATTAGCTCCAATTAGTGTAATAAGAAGAGCTATGCAATTTTGATTGTAGCCTTGGAAAAATTCGTTAATTGATTGTAAAATCCTCGCATCGATTAAATCGACTATTTTAATCAACTTTACTAATTAACCCTCTGTCTGCGTTAAACATAAGCTACTTTCCTCTAGTTATCTTATACATGGACCTTAAAAAGCTGTTATGATTACAATTTGTTCGACAACGACCAAAACTGACTGACTAGACAATAGTAAGGAATGCCAAATCAAGGAATATGTGCCAATGGTGATGATTAATATGGAGTACACATTACGTTTCGAGATTCATATAAGTGCTTTAAGTTTAAAATATTCGATTTATGTATAAATTTTCATTTTAAAAAGTTTAATATTTTGTATATCTACTTAGGTATAGACACAATAAGTTGTCTTAGAATTTATATTTATATATATCTACATATTAAGCAACATCTCGTTTTAGATGCACGTACACATGTATAACTAAATGTTTGTACACCGTGCATTTCAGTTAGCTAGGAAAATATATCTTAAACAAAGTACTCACTGCTACCTAAGCATAATTTTGTTTGTGTAATAAACATACACTTTTCTTTAAATCATCTTATTTGAATAAGATTGCTTTGTTTTAGTTTTCTTCCCCACTAATAATGCACAGTGTACACATAAAAGCCTCTCGTTTTGAACTGAAGGCATTAATTAACGAACAACCGAGTTTATAAAGCGTTATACTTATAATATGTACACACCCGGCTACACCCACCACTAGCTGCAGAATGTGAACGGAATAGGCCATGTTAACCGTCGATACATAGTCACAATATCTAATATAGCTGTATTTGTAAACATTAAAAACGTAAGGATCTTGCCACACGTCTGTCGATGTACTCAAATGTAAATAAGACTTAAGTAGTTAGACTTTAAATAAACATGGCCAGGTACGGCAATTCATTATTATTTTATTATAAAATACATAATGAAAGGAAAAGTAACTGTATTAGACGTAATTATTTGATTTAACTTCAATCGATACAGGCACTATTCACAAAACGTGTGAAGACCCCCAAATACAAAAATAAATAATAATAATTTAGGTACATCAAGTATAATATTAATGTTTATGTTAATTATTCTAAGCGGGAACAACAATGCGTCACTTATAATGAAACTATCTTAAACACCAACAAAACTGCAATAACAAAGATAACTTACAGGCGCTCTGCTCTACGTGAAATTATATTATCAAGTCTTTTAGTAATCGAAGGCATAGACTTTGTTCCATGATTGTTGACTGATAAATAATTGTGAACGATTCCATCGCTCATTGGCTCATCTCCATCAACCAATTACAATCCAGATGAAACCAAGAAGGTATAACGTATGGTAATAACATAAACGGTTGACTTTAAAAAAGATTATGATCTAGTTTTTGGTCTAGGATAAAAAATCATGATTCCCTGTGACCGAAAGTCATAAAACATTCAATATAGATAGAAAAAACCGGAGATGATGTATACCACCAACAGTTCATATTCTATGTTTGTATACATATGTATATACGTTATATATAATATAGACAACGTGCATGCACAGTCCTACGTTAAGTACAGTAACACTTAACATCCATTATAATATTTGTCATGATCATCAATAAATAATAATAGTTATGTAACAATACTGTTTGTCTGTGGCTACTCGTAGATAAAACAACAACGGTGATATTGTTTTACAATGTAAGTGATGAGAGTTTGTACGTGTGCGGAGTGTCGCGTGCGCCTGCGCCGGCCCGCTAGCAGATGGTGAAGAGCGGCGAGCGGCGGCGCGCGCCGTCAGCTCAGGAGCGGACCGGCCTCGGCTGGCTCGTGTCGTACGCGCGGATCACGTCCGCCTGCGACACGCTGCCGCCCTCCTCTTGCGAGAACGCGAACCCGTCTGCACGCACACACACACATTAAAACACGTCCTCCACGGACATAGCCATCATCAAATATAATATCATAAAACGTGTCAAAAAACGGCATAAATGAACACTTAATGATTCTAACAGAATCAGCGTGATGATACTACACAATCGTGTGAGGAACACAAGTAGTGAGAACTGAGAATGTCTAAACAAAATGTTTGCAATACCTTGTATAATCCTTTTTTAGATCTGCAGTAAATAAAAGGGTGTTTTCTATGTGTAAAACGCGTCAGCAGTGCGCGGTGTGTGCCACGGAGTAGAGAACAAATGGAGTGCTAACGTACGCTGACGTCACGACGTCAGAAAGACGAGCGTGGAACGATACGCTTACTGAAGTCGGTTTGATTCCGCCGGCACGTTAGCAGTCCATGAGTCGGTTCCATGGTGTGTACTCACGCGACAGTTCAAGCTCCATGGTGGCGCGCGTGGCGGAGCGGCGGCTGAACACGCTGCGAACGTTCTGCAGCAGGCGCGCCGTCTCCGTGAGGCTGCCACACAGAGCTCGCGGTGACTACTGAACTTTGCGCCCTACGCGGCCCAAGCCGGGGGCCGAGCACGCTCGAATAGGGAACCGACTGCGGCATCTTTGCCTACTTACGATCATCGGTAGCGTAGGTATATACAATCTGATTTCCGTTAAAGTTCCCACATCGACGCCAAATTTTGAGTAACCACGGGGCAAAATTTTAAAACCGAATATAAATAAATGAACCATTACCAATCGACACAAGTAACAATATAATAAAAAAGCGTGAGTGTCGCGTACCACGCGCCACCGTTGACGAGACCCGCATGTCGGTCAGCAAGAGTGGCAGGGTGGACAAGCATATGCGAAGCCATGCAAGCGCACGTACCGTGGTACTTACACTGAGCGAGCCGGACCAGCGCGTGCCGCGTGTCCGCCGCGCTGTCCGGGGAACAACCACCATCAGTTAGTCACACAAACCCGGGTACACGAACGCCAATAAGTACGCAGATTACACACTATAAACATCCACAGCCCACAACCGTGCACATTCTCAACGCCCGTTTGCAAGGAAAGCAACGTTTAGGGATACGAGGGCTGCATAAGTGCGCCTGCGCAACACGACGATAGGCAGACGTCATATATTTACTTACATTTATAGTATGTATATCTGCCATTTTTAGTTAAAATAGAAAACGCCCCACACTATGAGAAAAGCTACTTCAATTAAGTTTTATTAACACACATAAAGTTAAACATTATGCAAATTGGAAGTTAACCGCCAATATAAGCTCAAAACATAATTGAAATAGCATAAATATTATTCACCATCAGAATTAGACCGCAAAATAATAAATACCTTTTTTATGTACCCTTAAAACGTCTAATAATTCTCGAAACATAAAATGATAGTATCGATGGACTGATATAATATTGTCAAAATAAAATAAATCTGAGTGGCCAAATCTAACACGATCCTTACCAAAATGTTTTAACATTACCAGAATTCTCTTGCAGTCGTGTGGGGCGTTTCAAGTACAAATTTTGATCTCATCACCAATTATAGTTAACATCTCATGGGAAGCTCAGTATACGATTATCTAGCTAGCGATGAGAGATACTTCAGCGACAAATAGCATGATCAACATCAAACTAAAATCTAATCGCATACCGAACGAAGGCCCAACAAATAACAAGCATTATTTTGGCATTACTTAAGACTACACAGAGAACACGGAGTAGTTTCAACAGTTTTATTAAAACAAACATGTACAACAACAGGCCACGCCCCTCGACGATTACTTACAATAGTTTGTACAATACATACAGTGCGGTGACACGACACGGTAACATGTTTGATGGTTACAGACGGACAGTAGTTAGCACTTGTGTTACAATAACTAGATACACACTTGTGCATACAACGCGGTAATGTATTTGTGTACAAGAATAATGTAGTAACTGACAGTGCTTTACAAGATGAGTGGAACACCACAGTTTTATATTATCTGTTTGCAGTAATTTTAATAAATGTTTTACATCTCGAATTCCGTACACCTTTTTATTTGTTTAGGCACTGTTGTCCTAGTGGTCTAAAAGGTTGAGCTGTTTTATTCCTAAGTTTTTATCCATCATCATCATCATCAGCCAGAACATGTCCACTGCTGGACAAAAGCCCTAGCACTACATTGAAGTTTAAATTAAGCGGGTGTTATTGAATTGACTGTAAATAAAGGAAGCCATCATGAAATCTCTAGAATATTCCAGATATCTTGCAAAGCATTGTCTTAACGGACCATCTGAAATAAATTGATTGTAATTAGACACATGATGTGTTTGTGTATCAATAATTCCAAAATTGTATAATGTTCATGATATGTGAACAGATAGCTTAGCGCAAGTCTGTTTAGTTATTTATACCAGTTAACATAAACATACAATTATGATCTATGAACTAAACTGAATTTAGCCAACCCAGCGTCTTATATGAATAAAATTATTGTAATAATTTATTGATGTCAGGGATGGGAACGTAAATCCAGTATTAAGGAATGAATAAAAAAAGGACAAGGCAGTAAGAGTCTAGAATGTTTAGATGGAAAGACAAAATGATTATAAACAGACTGGTTGCCGTTATAACTAACGTATTGTATCATTCAATCTTATAAATTCATTGATTTAATTTAATTTTTAACATCGATTTAAATACTCTTAATAATTTTATTTCAATTCCAACTTTCAATATATAAGCTAATATCACGCGTGACATTGTAATCACGTTTAAAAACAATACGAAATATACAACACACCATGAAGTGCACAACAACGTTACTACAACACGATATACAATACACAACGACAACCAGCCCTAAATGAGACAGTACACAATTCATGAGTAGTAACAAAACTACTAGAAGGAAGCAAATTAAATAGCGCAGGATCTGTACATGTATATTATATATATACAAGGAAGAACACAATGTTCTGCACACCAGTTTATTTCACACTTATGTACATTGTATTACTAATGGAATGTTTCTTAAGGACAGTGTTTTGGCTGTTCTCTATACTAAATGTATAATGTTTCGCTATGCTATATAAACTCGAGTTTTAGCAGGTAAAGTAGTAGAATGGGTTCATCTGTAGATACCTTGCATACGAACTACCCATTATTATTTATAACATGAAATTTTAATTACAAATTTTTGAATTTTTATTTCCAAGTGAAATAAATAGATGACTGTCATGAGTTGAAAGCACGAACGTTTTGTATTTTTATTAAAATAATACTACTTGGTATGGAGCAGAGACAAAACGCATCACCCACTTAAATCAACATCGTTTTACAAACGTTGTTTTTAAGAATAATTATAAATAGGTATGTAAGTGACAATACCATAGAGGCATAGATGATAGCACATCAAACTAAAACTCAAATAATTGTAAATGTATATATTTATTAACTTTCTCGTAACAACTTGTATATTCAATAATATCATGTTATAATTATGTCTTTTCAAAATGCAATGAGAAATATTTTATCTACATGATAAAAAAATGTCAATTCAAAAAATTCGATCCTTTAAAGTTAGGCTTTTAATTTAGTTCTAATACAAATATGTAATAATTGATACAATTACTTTAACAACAAATATAATATGGAATTGAATATCACCAGTAGTGTTTGGAGGAAACCAAGACACGTGAGATACGCCGGACGTTCGGATGACGTCATAGAGATCATTATAAAAATATAAAACAAACTTACACAATATTTACAAAGCAAAATTATTGTCAAACAACGTATAATTTGAACTGTGAACAAAACAACGTCTATACTAAGTACACTATGTATGTATGTATATTATATTTACAATGATTGTTACGCTCAATAAGCTAGTACACCTACCTACCATAGAAAACGTTCAAACATGTTCAAATATAAAAATATTCACATATATATACTTTACTCTAAATAGTTCATTATACGTATAATATGTTGGGCCGGCCACTAACAGGCTCTGTTTTAGATCTATTGGGGCTGGTTGGGGCTTCGAGTTTACTTCCTAAAGATATCATAAAATAGTTTTTTGTAAATAATTCAAAGTTTAGGAACGAGTAGGAACCGACTTACTTTCGTAACGCGCTAAGATAAATTCTTATAAGCTGAGCATTCCGTTAATAGTAAATAAACTATATGTCTTTTATATAGAAATGACTTTAACAAATCGTTAATAAGTGTATAATATAAGACAACAACATTATTTTTTTCTTGACTTCAAATAATGTTTTAAATATTGCTAAATATTACTTCATCTTGCCTCTAGTATTTTTATCTACCTACATCAAGAAAATGTTATCAAAAATATCATCCAAAGATTGGATAAATTATACCTACAGTATTCAGGTAATTTAATAAGCCATCTCGCAGTATACGAGTGTCCTCTCTTGCAGTGCACACGCCTGCTCACAGAGCCTGCTGGGGCCGGCCGGCAGTGGCCCGCGGCTCACGGCACACTACTACATACTACTAACGCTACGTCCACGATCTGACCTCTAATCATTTCACTAACTAGCCTTTTCAAGACGGAGTATTAATTATAATATAAATTCCTCGTTTCTAGTGCACGTTGCGCACACTTGATAAAACTCGTAAATTGTGGCACACTGATACTCTCTCAACAACACATCTATAAATACTGGAATGTAATAAGAACCACTATCTTAATAGTTTCAATAAATAAATAAATTATTTGTTTAATATTAATTAGTCGTTACAGCTAGTCATTGAGTTAACTCGATTTTTGGAACCGGTACGAGTGTGACCGTGTTGCCGCACGGCGGCTATCAGTTATAATTATTTTATAAGTTAATCGGAGAATTCTCGTTAATAAAATATGGAATCATTATGATTTCGAAGATATCGAGTAGGTATAGGAAGATCGTAGTAAGCATACAAGAACTAGCGGCACTCTGTAGCTCGGCACGTACCACACGCGAGCGTCCACACTACTCGGATAACGATATGAATGTATTTACCATCTAATAGCACTCCCCTTTCTGATTCTTATCATATACTTCACGTACGCCCACCTCGGAAGGAAAAGTTAACATTAACATAATGTCTACAACAACAGTATCACATCGGCGGTCGCCGTCGTCCATAAAATGTATACAAAAATAGCAGAGGAAGATCTGTGGGAGGATAATCGGGAAGTCGTCGTGCCCGGCGCCTGCGGGACTAGCGGGCGGAGGGCGCGGGTGGGGCGCGCGCCGCGGGTCACACCACGTGCCCGGCGCGGCGCGGGCGGGCGGGGCGCGCGGCGCGGGCCGGCGCGGGGCGGGGCGGGGCGGCGCGGGGCGGGGCGGCGTCCTCGGGGGCCACGGCGGCGCGGCGCCAGCGCAGGCCGAGGGGCGAGCCGCGCGGCTTGCTGCGGCCGCCACAACACACGTTATTCTCGCCGGGCGGCGCGGTACGCTCGCGCGCGACCTCCTGGGCCGCGGCTCGGCGACCGGCTCCCGGAGGCTACGACTCCCGTCGAGGGTCCCTCCGGGCGCGATACTCCTCGCCTCGCGGCCCTCTGACGTTCCGATGGCCCGCGGCCCGCGTGAATCGTATCCCGCGCGGAGGAGGCCCGAGCCGCGCGGGCGGGCGACACAGACATAGCGGGAGGTCGTGACACGAGCGTACTGGTGAGTGCGGGGAGGAGGGGCGATGCAAAGCAAACTAAACACGTAACATACCGTCCGTACTGACGGTTGCGTGCGTACTAAACACTGGTGACTGTGGCTGTCGGCTGATCACCAACGAAATACTTAGCGGGTACGTTTTGCTACATATTGAAGCATTCTACATAATAAGGGTGAAATTACCAATAATTATATAAGTAATTGGAATACAAAATTTTCGACACAAAACTACGAACAGTAAAAAATCTACGCTAATATTACTAAGCTTTACGTGAATAAATACAAGCTATAAAGATTGGCGATTAGCCGGCAACGTTACACTCGACGTAGATGAGGCACACGATGTCAATATGAGTGATGTGAGGGACATATTCACCGCGACCAGAACAGACCACACGGCATGTGACGTCACACGTGGCATGTACACCGTTCTGATCGGGTTTCAACATCAAACAGACAATATATACATGTGTGAAGAAATACGGGAGACAGGCAGCATGTATGTAGTACCTACAGGGACCTAGCATTTTATACACCACTTAATTAATAAACGAATATACATCCGAATCCTGTATAAAAATTATGTATACGATACAATGTAGATACTTCATACATAGCGATGTTTGTATAAAAACAATATATATATACAGGTATACACATATACAAACTGTAAACTCGTTATATTATAAATATTATTATGTCAGTAATATTTCAGTCTATTCATTCCAAAATAATGCAAACGGTAGGAGCAAAAACGCATACAACACACGCATACTGAAATTTCATTAGTAGGGTCGTCCGTCTCGCTCTGTAGCTGTCGCGCGGCCGACGTGAGACGTGAGACACAAGATATACTTGATTCCTTGAGGACATTTGATCAGAATAAGTCGATACATTTAAATACAACACTATCTTGTCAAGTACAACAGAGTTTAATTGAAGAATGGCTATGGTTTCAGACGGACGAAGAATTTTTAACAATAATTTGCACATTTCGAGACTTCAATCAATACATTTAATTTTATAAAAACTCTTAAGATCGACACTGGTTTATGAATTTTAGTTTAAAAATTTAGAAAACTTATTCTAGATGATGTAATGTGATGTAATATATAATTAATAATAATGCCTAAATAGGTACAAAACGGTTCTGTTCAAAACAATAGCCACACCACAAACTATCAAAAAATGTATAAAAGATTTCGTACATTGAGGAATCGTGTTCGTAATAAACTTATTCTGACCAATATATTCTGAGATCACACACAGCAGACCGAACATGTTATTGTACCATGTAGGTTCACAAGATTGTCATGCCAAAATCGAACTGCCAGTTTCCCTCCCATACCAGTGCAGGACCACCACATAGTGCCAGTGACCATACGGTACCAAGGACCAAGTCTACCGATCACCACACTTCATGCAAATTTTGTATTTCGAGCTTTGTTATTGTGTGTGCTCTCAGCAGCTTTGGAGGTAAAGTAGAATAATTGTCTCAGTATGTCATAATAATCGGGAATGCTCTGTCGTATTTTTTTATTTTACACAAAAGATACCGTTATAAAGCAAAAAAAACATACAAATGAATTAGGAACTTCCTCATTTTTTGAAGTCAGATAAAAAGTTCTCTAAAGGTGACATCATACGACTTTAAAATCTAATCTACAAGTTTCAACTTTCTAAAACTACAAAAACACCCGTTTCTATGACACTACTAGTCGCGGATTATTTTGAGGACATCTATGCAGATACCTGTCACGTGACCGACTTAGAAATCTGGTAAAAGATACGAGCGACATATCGACACCTTGGCAGGTTAATTTGGTATTGTTAATTACCGTAAAAGGTATCGTATCATAAATCTGTATGAGAAAGTACTAGCGTCTAGCTTTAAGATCAATTCCGCACTTTTTAGTGAAAATTACACATTAATTTTCTCTTTATTTCTAGTTTTACGACAGAGCATCCCCGTAACACGTGTCTTTACACTCGGGTGTCGCATATCATTAGTATACTTACGAGTGCCGTGGGTGTGTTAGCAGTGCGGTAGGGTCGCGCTGCTTTATCTCACTCTCTCGGACAGCTTCCGTCATCGACTTGAAAGCTGAGTTGTGTACCCTGGAAAGAGTGTGAGTTATAATTTTAATATATCAATTAATGTGAAGCCGACGTCTGTCGCAGGTGCACGACTTATGGAGCTAAAATTTTGACCCCCTAAAACCACCGGAATCGCAGTAGACACAAACAAAGGTAGCGTAACGAACTGTTAGCCTACAGAACAGAGAGTGGAAGAATGTAGGAGATGCCTTTGCCTTGTAGTGAGATCAAAATAGACTTGTCATTAGGAGTGAGGCGTATTTATCGTCACAGGTAGAAATAACAGCTATTTAAAGATACTACGTAACAGTTGTTACTAATATCGTGATATACCTGTTATTATAAATATCATGAACATGTCACTGTCACAGGACAGCAGAGTCAATATACTACATAACCGTTGCTTAGCGTAACGGCTATAAACAAATACATAACGAACTGTTCTTGTTAAATGATGAGAGCGCCTGTAGAATTATCACAAAACTATAGTTGGTCGTTGTACAAGCAGAAACTATCTAAGAAAAGTGACTACTAAATTAGATCTTCTTCTGTTCTTACTTAGTATTCATAGCTCTTTCTCGCTCATACCAGTAGAATGGACCGTAGCTGTTAATTTTGCGTAACAGTTACAGGCAAAACAGTAACTATGTTTGACCTGTTATCACCCAAGTCTAGTTGTACGTAGTTGGCAACTGCTTTCGCCTAACACACAATCGCTTGTCACGTGTACGTCAGATGGCGCTATCGTCATCTTTAACTATTTTCTTAATTCATTTTTTTTCTGTTATTCATGGAATATAAACTTCATTTTTATACTAATTGATCAAGACAACTAACCTTCATTTGACACTTGAGCTAATGCATTCGAGATCAGGTGATAGGTTTTTTATCTTCGCTTCTTAAATTTTGTGCCACATCAGGGCTAAAATAATAATATATAGTGTTAATCTTTTTTGACGAAAATTACAGTATGCTATTTACTTTTTAAAATATATTTACAGTAAAATATCTACTCTTACCAAACTACATATTTTACGATTAATAGATATACATTTTTCTAATTCCAAATATACTGATTGGGCGTCTAAACAGAAGGTCTACAGTATACAGAATGCTAACTGCATCTTTGCCGACCTATAGCGGTTTGTTTGTAGTCGGTGTGTGGGTGGCGTGATGTTTTATTGACACACTGCTTTGTAATACAGTCCTAAAGGATTTGTAACAGAACTGTAATTGGGCTGCTTCAGAGCTACATGATCGGTTTAGAGTTCGTTTACAGTTTGTTTATGGCAACCTCCCCCTTTTAGAAGGGGGGAGGTTGCCATAATCCCCACGCTTGGCAAGCGGCTTGGGGATCGTAGTATTGGTGGTCAAGTTACAGAAGACGCTGCTGCTCATCTTCGGGATATTCCCTTAGTCGCCTCTTACGACACCCACGGGAGGAAAGGGGGGTGGTCAATTCTAGGCCGGATACCACACGGCGTGTGGGTTAATATACTCTAAGAACTAGTTTACCCACAACATCGCTCAAATAATTAAAATACCTCCTAAATATCGGTGAACGCTGCGGTCACCGGACAATACTACGAAGAGCTAGCTACGTACGACAAATACTGCAACCTCTAAGCGTTACTGAAACAACACCGCAACAGTACGATAGCGCGTAGTCGATCTGGAAGGAGGGCGCCTCGCAGAGGCACGTGACGGTGCGGGAGGAGCGCGCGGGAGGCGCGGGCGGCGCGGGCGGGCGGCGCGGGGCCCGCAGGCCGGCGGCGCGCGCGCGGGCCAGCAGGCGCAGCAGGCCGCGCGGCGCCCGCGCCCGCTCCGCCAGGGCGGCCAGCTCCGCCGCCGGGTAGGCCGCCGCGCCCGTGGTGCGCCGCACGCTGCACCAGGACTACGTCACTACCGGGCGGAACGCCCACACCACCGTGGGCCTTACGGGCCGCGGGCTCCGGGAGCTACGAACACGTCGGGCGGATATCACCGCGACCGACACCGCCTGCGAGCGGCCGCGCGCCCCACTGGCCCGGCCGGGGCGGCGCGGACGATCTAACCGTGCCCGACTAATTTATATCCGTCGATGGAGGATCGACGCGTTGCCAGATAAATGTGATTCAGTCTAGACAACAAATATAGAAAAAAATCCAAAAAATAAGGTAGGTTGTTTTCGTACGTTGAAACTACAATCTTGGTTTAGTTTCGTATATTCAATGTCACATTTGGACATAAATTCCCTGCAATTTTGACACTAAATTACAAAAAAAGACCAGAAATATTATTATAATTGCACGTGAAATACTCTAAAGCAGAAATACTATCAAAACCGAATCACTGAAAAAAATGTATTTTTTATAAACATGCTATAAAGTATATCCGTGGGTCGTAATATGAACTTGCTAAAACCGCTAGCATGCCGCAGCAATGTCGCAGTGATATCCGATATGTTATAAGGCTGGAGTGACGGAGAGCTACTCACACAGTGACGAGCACGTCGGGGATGAGCGTGGCGATGGGGATGAGCACCATGCCCAGCCAGAACACCAGCGAGCTGAACAGCATGCGGTCCATGCCGCGCATCACCGCGCCGATCAGGATCGTCGGGTACATGTTGCTGGACAAACATACCGACATATTACCATAAACAAAAGAATAAGAAATTAAACTCATAAATAATTAATAATTATCTATTATACAAATTAAGCCTTTACAACCCGTTATTGAAGTTAACGTAAGCAGTCTCTAATTGATCTAATAGTTATTACAGTTTAATATTACAGTTAAAAAAAAGGGGTGTATCGCCAATGGTGCTATACAAGTAAAACCCTAGTAAAACCCTAAGCAATATAAATGACTTTCATTCGAATTTCAACTTTATTAGTAAGCTTAAAATCCAATCTCACCTGTACACGGATATGAATATGAACCACATAGCGACCGAGCCCCAGATGGCGAAGTGCGTGACCCACGTCCAGGAGTGCGTGGACAGGCCCGCCTTCAGGCACACCGTCAGCACCACGTACTGCGGACATACAGCTGGTGAGTACGTCCAGTGTGGACGAAGTCAAGGTCCACAAACCTCAATAGAGATGCTCTGCATACGAAGGTCGGGTAGATGACCTTCGTAGATATACAAGATGTCCCAGATTTAAGGACGCGTTTGCAAATATGACAAAAAATAGCATGTTTTCGGTCCACTTTGCGGCAAAATGAGACCTTATCAACTGTAACTAATAATGCCATCGGAGAGATTATTTTTTTATGTTTAAAAGGTGACAACATTTGTAATCAAAACTATGGTTTTTAGTATTAGAAAAATAAGTCTCCGTTGCCGTTAAGTTTAGGAACGGATATTATTCTATTCATTATATAATCTTATCTTTTTAAAAATACCATGAGCAAGTAGATATGTTTAACTCAACAGTCATGCAAAAAAATGAACCAAATGTCATAAATAATCTCAGAAAAAAATATAAAGTAAGAACATTCTTTTCACATTTATGCTTTTACTAGTCTACTGTCACCCATTGCATTAAGGGTTCTTTGTTTCGTCACTGTCCTGATGCATTACATAAAAAATCAAATGAAGTTTCAGACCGCGCTGAGCCGCCGTCGTGAGTGGACACTGCGTCGCTTGTTGGCAAAATTTTGACACTTAAAATATCTCTATACACACGAAATATTTTATACTACCAACTTGATACTTTACGCATTCCGCATAATTTGATAAGGTTTTTTTTTATAGTTAGTGTCTAAATTGTTTTGTCTAGGACGTGATGGAGCGATCTGAAGCGGTTCCAGTAGCAGACCCAGACTTACGCCTTCAGGATTCACTTTATCTATTTTACAATGTTGTACCTACGAGTAGCAAGATTACATTATTATAATATAAAAAAATCATACACTTGAAAATTCTAAACTTGAAAGTATTAAAATTAGTTAACACACTCATAATTCCGGCGTATATGTGTGTTCGAGCCGTGTCAATCTATTAGTGCGATTTGAGGCAATTGGATACCTACTATTTTTGGAAACGCGTCCTTAACGCAAGACTTCAGACACCCCAATTAGTTTATTAAAATAATTATCTATAATTTAATTTTGTTAAACCAAACCTAGTCATTTTTCATAAAATAGATGGTTTATTTATTTTCGTTTATGTCTGTGTAGTTAAGGTGAGCCATGACCAAACTAAAAATTCGGTCGTGCATTTAAGTTAGGGTTTTTGCCTTTGAGTTAAGGTTAAAATTTCACAAAATTAAAGATTATATTTACTTATAACGAAGTGGTGTTTATAATTCAAGCCATGTGAAAAATTATTTCCTAAATAATTCACATGTGTATATTATGACGGAATTCGATTCAGAAGCCTATTCTGAACCAACTACTTTCAGGTCTTGCGTTAATCCTGTAACCTCCAGAATTAGTAATATTTTAGTCTTTTTTCCTTGTTTGAAAAAAAAAACAGGATAAAGTCCATTTTCCTTTCCTTCATCCCATTCAATCGATTAGGAGCATACAATAAAGGTCATTAATAAAATTAATCTGCGCTGCCCGACTGCAAGGCAAAATCCTCTGTCACCACTTTCTGGCTAGTTCTTGTGTGACCAGTGAATATTTCAAGTACTTAACTTACTAAATATCAATAGACTGGATCAAGTTCTGTTGGAAGCTGTTCCGTAAGGTTGTCATGACTGACCGTGTAAACAAAGTTGCCCATGACGAGGTACCCGCCGTCCTTGGCGTTGGGCCACAGCACGTGGTGGCTGGTCAGCAGCATGGGCAGCCAGAACAGCAGCACGGAGTGCAGCAGCGCGTTCACCGCCCACACCCAGAACACGCGCACGTTGAACAGCAGCCCCTGCTGCGACGGGATGTACAGCACCGGGTGCTGCGGATGACGTAGGCGTGTGTTACATACTGCGGTATTTATTGTACGCCTATATTTTTCAGGTACGGAAAATGTTTTGTTTAAACTTTTGTGGTGTCACGGAATACTTATGGCACCGAAGAAATTATTAGTACTGACAGTGGCTGACTGTAACCATGCAATTTATATCGACGGAATAGGATTTACTCAATTTATTTGTATAAGGAACTTTGTGCACATTATTTACGTTAAAAACTCAAAAACCAAACGCCCTCCTCCGAAGAATTCTCACGAATTCCGGAAAGTTTATTATGCTGATCACCAAGTTGCTGGGGCTTCGTTCCGCGGCAGTGTGAATCGGCATCAATCGTGATCATTAAGCTCAATCTACTAACCCTTAGCATAATTTCAGGCGAGCAGAGTTTATCGAAGAGTCCGATGGCGAAGGGCGGCAGCGCAGTGAATATCACGTTGTAGAAACCTATCGTCCACCGCTCGAACAGGATCTGACCGGACCTGCAACATCCACATAAGTCAAACATCATAATATACTGCCGTTGAAGTTTCCAGCAGCTTTTTAGGACCACCTTCGCTCAAATATGTGACAATACGGGCATATAACCTGCATATTACGAGAAAATCTTTGTACCATTTTAAAGCATATTTTGCGTGCACGAAGGTTGTGGTTGCAGATTTATTAGAATAAAAAATGTACATAATAAAAATGTATAGCAAATTACATTCAGGTCCAATTTTTCCCTCTTCCTCTAGAAGGGGGAAATTTGGACCTTAATATATTTAGCTATTGGAACCTTTTTGCTACCACAAATATGGTGGCCAGACTCACCAGGCGGAGTATATGGCGAACCACAGCTCGATGACGTAGAGGCAGATGTTCTTGTAGAAGGAGTACAGGATCAGCTTGCTGATGCGCGAGTAGTTCCACGCGCCGTGCACCAGCAGCAAGCGCAGCAGGAAACGGAACTGCACACGACAAACTGTGTTATTGCAGGACTAACGTATCTTTGCAATCAAAGCTTCAAAACGGACTAAAGTGGATAAAGATAACTGAAATGTTCGTTAGAACTTCTTTTGTTTTTTTTATAAGCCTACATTGATTCCCACTGCTGGGCCTGCTTTGTCAGGCATCTTTTATAGACGATCATGCCAATGAATCAGTTACGAAATTGTGAATTTTTTGGCCATCTTCTTTTGAAGCCTTTAAAAGCAGAAGCTTGGGGTATCCCAGATATCGTCGTGGTCGTATAGGGCAGTAGCAGTAGGCTACCTGCGCGATGCTGTAGTCGGAGGCGCACACGGCCTGCAGCCCCTCCACGCCGGAGATGCCCACGCCCACGGCCGCGCGCTGGATCATGGCCACGTCGTTAGCGCCGTCCCCGATGGCCAGCGTCACCGCGCCCGTGGCCGCCGACACCATCTCCACCACCTGTGCCACGGATACGATGACCTCTATGCATTGATGTGAACCAAGATGCGCAGCTCCTTGCAAATATCGCAAATAAAACTGGCGCACGGATGGATCAAATTTAACAGCAAATCAAAGGACACAAGTCTTAAATATTTTCACGGTTACACCACTTTACCCTTCTGCATAAAGTCGTTTTTTAAATGCAACCTACGAACAGCAATAATAAATATATATTATTGTCCGCTCAGTCTCGCGAGTGGCGATAGACTTAATAAAATGAACGCACAATTCAGATTGTGCGATTCCCAGCAGTGGCTAGCGGGACGGCCAGCCGCGCAGTGTTTATACTTCCATTGTATACGAACTAACACAACTGGCCGCCACCGCAGGCCGCAGCCGACAGTCCGCCGTCACTTCACAAAATCCAACATGGCGGACAATATTGCGGAGATGTCCTACTGGGTCCATGATGTCTAGCCCTAAGCCTCTTATATATTTAACACTACTAAATTAATATGATAGAGTGCTGTAAGGATATAAATATTAAACAGTGTCTGTTCTCACCTCAGCCTTCTGTATTGGCGACACTCTGCAGCAGACGACGACCTTGCAGGATATGCAGAGGTCCAGGAAGTCCTTCTTGAGGTCGCAGCCCATGGCGTACTTCAGCGACTTGCCGTCTATGACCAGCGCCACATCGTTCTGTTTGCGCAGGTTCTCGCCGAAGTCCACCGTGTGACGGGCTATGCTTTCGCGAGTACCCTGGGATAATTAAGAATAATGTTAAAAAATAACAACATACATAACATAAGAAAATGTCTGTATGTGTCCACAAGTAGCAGGGGTAGTTTGCCCTGCATTTCACCAGTTATGTTAGATCAAAATGTAATAGGGGGCGAGCGTATTGCCAACGATCGGGCATAATTCCAGATTTTGTGCTGCTAGTGAGAATTACCTAATGGAAAAATCCAACAATGCTTTGCCTGACCCGGAATTTGAACCTAGGGCCTCATGCCCAGCAGTAGCGTTTAGTGACTACTAGACCAACGAGGCAGCCTGCAATGATAATAAATCTTCTGAGACACGATAGTATGTAAAAAAAATATTGGTGTTCCGGTTTTTGCTTTTATTTGTGGAATATTTTTAATATTGATTACTGCACTAAGAATATAAAAACGCTTAAAAGAAGTCGACAATCCGCTCAATTTTTATACCAAAAAGGTTAATTTAAGTCTTGTTTTTCAAATTCGTCATCCATATGGTCCCAAAAATAATAATAATGAGTTTATTTTCAGAAAAGGCGGCAATATCCAATAGGAATCTAAGGCTGCTCACGTCAAGGCTCTCCTCGTTGAGTATGATGAACGGCATCCCGGTGTGCACGAGCCTGGCGGAGTGCGCGATGTTGATGGCCGTCTCCTGCTTGTCGCCCGTCAGCACCCAGATGTTGATGTTCGCCTTCAGAAGCGCCGCTATCGTCTCGGGAACACCTTCCTGTGAGACGGTGACGGAGACAATAGGGATGATGAATACATTGCAAAAATCGTAGTAATTCATTAATAAAAACTAAAAAAGCATTTTAAGGAGTTTGGAAAATCAATGAGTATATGGTCGTACCTGCAGTTTATCTTCGATAGCGGTAGCGCCGAGCAACCGCAGATCATTCTCTATCAACATCGCAGCCTCCTCGATTTTCTGCTCTCGGTCCTGTATCGCGATGCTCGCCTTGTGGTAGGTGTTCGACCAGTCCTACGAGACAAAGGTCACGAGACACTCAGTTTGCTGTATAGTTTCTTACAAAAGGAGTCGAGTACGTGCACACATACGTAAAAAAACAGACACGCGAGTGTTTTGTGTACCTATATCTGTATGTTTGTGTGTGCGTGTGTATGTCCGCGCCCTTTTGTGTATGTGTACGGGCAGTACCTTGTAGACCTGCTCGGGCACGTCGGCCACGGCGAACACGAGCGTGCGCAGCCCGTCCGTGGCGAAGTGCTCCAGGTGCGCGAGCGTGGCCGCCGCGTACCGCGCACGCGCCGCGCCGCCCGACAGGCGCGGGTAGATCACCGAGTCCGCGCCCTTGCAGTACAGCTTTATTTGGCCTGCGGACGAGAACATATTATCATTCATCCACAGGTTTCTACGTAACTGAGAATCAAAGTTTAAGATTTCGATTTCGAAAAAAGTTCGAACGATCAACGAACGAGTGAACGAAAGAACTAAAAATAATTGAATGACTAGGAACGATTCGAATGAATAGAACGAATGAGTAAATCACGAATGAATTTACTAAAATCGATCAATAAATTAAATGTCTCTTGTTATTGTAAACGAAAAGTTTAGTTTTGCAAAACATTATTAGTCGTCGGTACGAATGCGGCCATAGTTACCGGAGGGCGTGCGCACGATGACGGACATCCTCTTGCGCGCGGACGTGAAGTCCAGCACGTTGAGCACCTGGTACTCCTCGGTGTGGTCCCCCACGCGCACGCGCACGGCGGTGGGCGTGCGCTGGTCGAACACGTAGCCGAACATCTGCGCACCCAGCACCAGCGCTCGCTCGTCTGCACCACAACACGATACAAATTATTCTTCAGTAATGTCTTTTTGGATTAATGTGTGATAAAGTAGATGTTTTATTTTTGTATGGGACTCCGGCCATAACATGTACCTTATAGCGAAGTTGGGAAACTAACCGCTGAATAGAGTAAAGTAACATTTTTTTCATACATCTAATGTTTTTTGTGCAAATAATAAATATAAAAATGTTTGATGTTTGTCATGAGTGAATGAATGGTTGAGCAGATGACATGTATATAACCTAGAAATATTTATCAAAACTTAGTTCAGTTCAGAAGTACACTTCAGGAAAGTAGGTAATTTTTTATTTTATGAAAAATTAAATCATTACCCTTGTTTATAATTAGTCAAAAATATGTAGAGAATGATTTAACAATTGTTAATAGTACAAGAACACACACCTTTTCAGAACTAAAGGTTATGCAAAATACGAGACACCATGTTGAATAATATGGCAATAATTGAAAAACTATTGCATTTTATACACAACAAATCAGGTCTTTTTCACGAAAGAATATGTTTCCTCAATTCGTGGTATTTTTTCTTCTTTTTCAAAAAATGTACAAGAAATGGCCGAAAATAAAACATCTCCTTTGTTTTTAGTTGCTAAAACGATAAAGAAAAACATCGGGAGAAAACCGGCACACCTGAGAGATTTTTCAACGGTGTGTAAAGCCATGTCAGAGGCCTACAGGCGGTTTAAACTCTGACACCAGGTTGTTCATCAAGCCTACGATAAGAAGAAGAACTATATCCCCTTGCCCCGTACCTGGCGAGGCGGCGTGGTAGCTGAGCGTGGCGCCCTGGCCCTCGGGGATGACGGTGTGGCAGATGGCCAGCATGGTGAGGAACTCCCGGATGATGGGCGCCGTGGGGTGGTTGCGATGCAGGTTCTGGTACAACAGCGTGTCTTCCAACTCCTCGTTGTGGCCGGGCCGACTGTAAATAATCTGTTGAAAACAAATTCCATCATACATACGTTTATGGCCTATATCCAGCAGTGGACTGCAACGGGCTGATAATGATGTGACGTTTAAAATGTTGAATATATCTCACATGTGGGTGACTGCCGTCAAAAATAGTTTATTGACTACCCAAGTGTCGACCAAGGTGATATTCCAAATCTCATTTTATTCATTTTCTCAACTTTAACCTCCAAAGCTAGATATTTTGTCTTATAATCAAAACTTCCCAAAAGGAACAATGTTTAACTAAGGTGTCTATCACGTTAACACTCCAGTGTGCCACATGTGGTACCAACTCTACCAACTCGGTGGTGGTATCAACTGTCAACCATCGAAGCGTATGGTTTCCGTCACGTAAAAAGCACGCTGGCAGTTAAGTAATTTTTTGAATTCCTGTCTATTTCAAAGTCTTACGTAACTAGTAAAGTAGGTACCTATAACGATTCTACAATAAAACAATTACACTTAATTATAAACCACACTAACCTAGTACCATAGGAAGCGACTATATCCGAGTGCAAACACAGTCGCTGACAGAGCTCAGCGTTCTTTTTACGTGACGGAAACTATACCAACTTTACCAACATGGTGGTGGTATGAACTGTCAAGTCGGAGCGTACCTCGGCGATGGAGCACTTGCGGAACTCCATAACGTTGCAGGTGAGCGTGCCGGTCTTGTCGCTGAAGATGTACTTGACCATGCCGAGCTCCTCGTTGAGGTTGGAGGTCCGCGCCATCGCCGGCGTGTCCGTCTCCTCGTGGTACATGTCGCTGTCCATCGCTATGAACTTTGCCTACGACAGAAGACTGATATCAGCGTGTAGAAGCTGGCAGATACATAACTACTGCGAACACACAATTGGTAGTTGACACCAATCAATTGACATACTTTTTAAGAGCTGTCAAAGCGGTATTTGTCCATAGATTTTGAATGGCAATAGGAACCTGTGACGTCACTAGTTTGACTCAATTGACTTGCTGTTTATTGATTTAAAAGGAAATAATAATCGAACTTTTTGAAAATGTATAGAGTTTTAGGGGTTAAATAAAGAACTTTTTTAGAGAAGTCTTCTTGGAATTATTGGTTAATGGTGTCTAACTAGCCAAATATTTTTGAACTCCTATTGAAATCATCTATAAAATAATTAAACTTAAGGTGTTAGACTACTTACTTGGAAAAATCTAACTATCTCAGCTGTAACTTGTAACGATATAGGTATAAGATTGTTGTACAATATCAAAAATGTTAAAAAGTTGAATCCGAAATGTGCATTCTGCGCTTCTGTAACAAAAAGAAAAAAATACATAAGACGAAGTCGGGTAAAACATTATAATACACAAACTTTTTGGACGTAAACATAATAGGAATCCAATCATTGGTAAATAAATAAGAACAGGAAGGAGCATATCATATATTATTTTAGAATCTCTATTTTAAGCGATCGCTAAGTGGACTACGTGAGTATACTAAGATCATAGTGGTATAGTCTAACTATACCTCTTAGCTGTCTTTAGCTACCAAAAGGTGCCTGAACCAAGTCCTACACTAATGTTCACGTACCACGTGACACCACGTGACCTCTCCGTAGTAACTCACCATCCAGTCCAATATACCAGTCGGAGTGCGTCCTCATCCAAAGCTCGTTGAAGCCGGCGCTCAGCAGCGACAGCGTCAGCAGGATGATGAACAGCATCAGGATGTGTGTGTTCGTCTGGCGGTCGATCGACGAACGCTTCAGTGGGGCTGTGGGAGACGATGAGTTAGGTCCACTATCACCAATAGACACACAAACAATGATAACAATGTTCTTCTGACCGAACTTCGGTCACGGTGGCTTATCTCAGCTGAGGCTAGCCAACTACGCAGGAGATATTATAGTGCACAAGTATGCGCGCAAACACAGGTGCACTCCCTATTCCCTAACTTTCATAGTCCGATGGGACGGTAGACCGACACGACCGGAAATATATTATGTATATATGGTGTTTAGGCGCAGGACCAACGGCTTAACATGACTTCCGAAGCATGAAGTGGTCTTGATATGTGAAAACGGTCACCCATCCCAAGACTGATCGCGGCGAGCACGGTTTAACCTCGCAAATCGACTGATCTGCGTGATAGCCACGTAGCTACGAGCCCCTCACCACTATCACTAATACACACGCAAACAATGATATTGTACCTAAGTAAAAAAGGTTGTAGGCTTATAGGTACGGGCTTCACAAGTGTCACGTTAAAAGTAGACCCATTAGCTGGCCTTAAATCTTCTCATCTCTTGTCGCTTCTGATAATAGTGACGTGTAAAACGACAGCGTGAAATTACAATATTACGTTATTGATGTATGCGTTAGTGTGTCGTTTTTGAAGATCGAATGTTGCGTAAGTAACCTAAAATATTCTCTTTTCTTTCCAAATATCATTGAACATAAAGGCCAAAGAGGAAACGTACTAACTGAAACCTCTGTCCAATTAACAAATCTACTGACACGACAAGGAGTACACGAGACCTTGAGTCCACGCCCCATCCGCACCAGACTGCCTCTGTATGCTTTGCGCCATTTACTGACATGCAATGTATAATAGGAGACTTCCGAGCATCGAGACGGAAGTCTACCATTATTCGTCCAAGTCCACTATGACCACATTGACACAGTAATGACGTACTTATGAGGTACAAATGTAAGGCTATATAGCACATTACCCTTAGTGGAGTTCTTCATGAGTTTGGTCTCGTGTCCCGTGTACACGACGACGCCGTATATGTAGTTTGTATTGCGCAGCATGGAACCGCGCAGCAGCATCTGGTCCAGACCCAACGGTATCGTTCTGCAAAAATACTCCTTATATAACAAGCTATATACTAGTATATAGGAAGAAAGGCTACTTTCATTTATTGGAATCATCTCTCTGTCCTGCCCAGGATAAACTACTATAATTATTTTAATAAAAAGAACAAACAGTCATTCATTAACAGATACATTTATTTTAAGAGTTTTAAGGCATAACTGTAGGTGTTTGACTCATATTTTTTCCAATGAATTTATCGCTTCTACAACCATAAGATTCTATAAAGAAAAAGGAACACAAAATCAAGCACAAAATACTTTTAGATTTAGAATAGGTATTTCGAGGAAATAGCCAACTCGAAGCGATTTCAATACCACGTGATTCTGTGACACGAGTGAACCAGTCATCGTTTAACGTACAGCAATAAAAACTGTAAGAAATGGCCTGACTTCCGTGAGTCATGTAAGGGCAAGATAAAACCAAACGTCTAACTGTAGTTATTTTTCCTGTCATCAAGCTGAAATGGACCTATTCGGCCGTACTAGAAGGTTCTCTTTACTTTGACTGTCCCATGCTGTATAATAATTTTCACTTGTATCCAGGCACCAAGTACTGCACTCACTTAGCATTAGCGTCCTTCAGCAGCCCGTTGAACTCGTACAGGTGCCTGTTGGGCTGTTCACACTGCACTGTAGCGGTGAAGGCGGTGAGCGCGACCGTGTTGTCGATGAGCGCCGTTTCCGAGTGCGCCTGTCTGATCTTCAGGTTTGTCTCCCCGTCCAAGTTCGACGTCTCAATGAATGAGATGCCTTGCGGTTCACTGCGATAAGCAAAAATTCTAATCAGTTCATAAATGACGGAATTATGAGGGTACATTCAGTGCCGTGTGGTATCCGGCCTAGAATTGACCACCCCCTTTCCTCCCGTGGGTGTCGTAAGAGGCGACTAAGGGAAAAAAAAACAGAAGATGGGCAGCAGCGTCTTCTGTAACTTGACCACCAATACTGCGATCCCCAAGCCGCTTGCCAAGCGTGGGGATTATGGCACCCCCCCCCCCCTTTAAGGGTGAGGCCTTTGTCCAGCAGTGGACATGTTCCGGCTGATGATGATGATTCATAAAAAAAAGATTCCGACAAAACTAGTGTCCTCCTTTTTTGAAGTCGGTTAAAAAAGAAGCTAAAGATAAGAGATCAATCATAAGTGGGAAGGAAGGCCCTTGCCCTGCAGCGGGACTCCAAGGGCTGGTAATAATTCACGCTTCGTAAGACGTAGTCTTGTCAAAAATAAAATTAACCTGGAATCAAAGCTCAAGGTCACTTGTAAGGCGTCCAATAACCATTTACGACCAATTAGAGGTAAAACTGACTCGAGCGTCGCATGCAGCCGTCTAATTGGCCGGCTATTAACAGGCCATGCAAATCGGTTGCGCCGTTTTATGATTTGTCACACATCAGAGGACACCGACAAGACAGAGAACATAGTTTTGATTATGCCTGGTCTGTGTGCCCAGTTTGACATTCATGAATAAGTTAAGGCTGCTTCAAAATCCCCAAAACAGTACAGCATTTTGTAGAGGGCATTCTCTATCCCTCTCCCGCAAAACGCTAAAAATGTATGGGGCGTGTGAAATTTACTATGCAATTACTTAGGCGTGAGATAATTTCTAAGCAGATGCTATCTCTGTCAGACAATAAATTTAACATGCTTATAACTTTGTCCTTTTTTTTCCGTTTTTCAATTAGTTTTTTCAGTCTTCATATTAATTTAACACGATAATTCAGAATGGTAAAAAAAAAATAGTTATCATTCCTATTGGCCTTGTTAAGCTACTCTTACTAAAGCGAGAATTACAGCACTTCAACAATCTTTTTATTCTTCATGGTACTTATGAGACCTCATTATAACAATACTTCTGTGTCAAATTTTTTAAGAATTAAGCTACCACCTTGCTGAGTGGCAACTGGTAATATTACCTGGAGGACAGCAGCGCGATGTCCGCCGGGAAGAACTGGTTGTTGAGCACCTTGCATATATCCCCGACCTGCAGCAGCTCCCAGGTGATGGTGACCCACCGGCCCTCGCGAAGGACGTCCACTTTGCGCCTGTTCGTCTCATCGTCGGCTCGGTGCCGTTTCTGTATCGGAAAAGTACAAATAACTGCTTAATATGCTATTTATTACATACGTACACGGTACAGACAAGATTAAAAAACCACTGGCTAAGTGGCTACGATCGTGTTATGCCGTATTCACTGTTTTGGCACATTGAAGATTACAATTATATCAGATTAATCACTATGCGATTGGACATCTGCGCTACTTATGCACTCAAGAAATAAAATAAATAAGAACTATAAGTTTCATATTCACGTTAAGTTCCATATCCACAAATATTGTGAGAACCTCCATAGAACTCACTTACCTAATCATTTTTCTGACACGTTTTATACCCAAATTATAAACGTAACAATGTATATTGTTTTCAATATTACGCTATTTTCTGCTACATATATTTCAGACATTAAGCTATATTATTAAAATAACTATAGTGTATAACATTTGGGTAGTTCGTAGGTGTCCGTGGCTTAGTCATGTATGCCGCTAGTATCAATAGATAGGGACGTGTGGCACTGATTTTTCCTGCATTTGTGGCTTCCCTGGCATACCGCCATTCAACCATAATTTTGATATTTAATATTGTTTACTGATTATATTGAACCATTTCACTGTCATGTATTTTACCCAAATTGTAAATGAGAGAATAACCGATCTATATTAATATTTTTTATTGGACTTTGATGCTACTCGTATTCTTATTTTAGGTATATTGTGTAGCTCATTATTCTCTCATACTTGAAATGATTGTTAAACCATATTTTTAAAAGAGTAACTATGGAGTTTCTTGCCGGTTCTTCTCCATAGAAACGACTTTTTGGAACCGTGCAACTAGTTTGACGTTTTGTAAGTGCTCTTTTGTAGCCTATATGAAATAAAAACATTATGACTATGACTATCAAAGTCACTCGGCTACCTACATTGCTAAATTAATATGTTTGTTGGTGCAGTAGCGTAGGTGGCTGTCTACCACCTACAGTAACGTACTCGGTCAAGCCCGAGCATTCGACAAGATTAATTCAGCGTACGGAACCAGATGCGCCGGCACCGCGCCAAAACCGGCAACTTTACTAGTATTGGGTGAAGTAACATTCACGCAACAAGTTAGCAGAGCCGTAACTAGCCATTTATGCGCCCGGTGCGAGCTTCTTTAACAGCGCCCTTTTTATTGTCTTTGATCCTACTCTGGTCATTTCTGCGCCCTTCAAGGATCTGCGCACTGTGCCTGAGCACCGCTGGCACCGCCCTATTTACGGCACTGCAAGTTTGTAATAGAATGTATTTTAAACGACTGGATTACTCAGTCCTCTTGGCCGTTCGTGTCGATTCGAGGTAGGTGCACAAAAAATAGCTCAGCTTAAAAACATAAGTCCATCAGTATGACTTTTGGTGCCATTTTAGCATGTTGCCCATGCTAAGCTTGAATCTAAATTGATAAAGGAAATTTGAAAAATGATTGCTCAGTTGGTTAGAGCAGCGCCACGGATCGGCGAAGGTCGCGGGTTCGAATCCCGCTCGTGTCCATCATTTTTCAAATTTCCTTTATCAATTTAGATAAGTCCATCAGCTTGGTAGCGGGGTTGCCCAGGGTGCGCCAGACCACCCATTAAATTATCATCATCCCAGGCGGCTCTTTTAATGCCCCTATATATGCATCAAGTGTTTACACATATGACATACTTATAGTTATACCAAAGGGGTATAAGTATGTCATATGTGTATTCATAAAAAATACAATTTTATAAACTATGAATTAAATTATACCTGTCACTCTTTTTTATGTCAGAGCATAGAGATAAGACGGGTTTAAGTTAATACAGGCATCAAGCTCGTTTATAAATAAGAAGGATAAGGTTTATTACATACGGAATAGAAAGTCACAAGAAAGAATTAATCATTCATATTTATAACAAATGCTCAATAAATAGGCATGGAACAAATCCTGTCCCGTGAAATGTGAGCTTGCAACACACCTCCATAAATCTGGAGATAGTTACCTATTTCCTGGATATACATACATAAATCTATACCTATATATTTTCCGACGTAAGTAGTATTGATGGAGTGAGGAAAATGTACCTCTATTAACGATTACGTGGCCGCGTGGGCGAGAGATTATCAGACTGTAATTATTTATAATAAATATAGTGAATTTATACTTCGTTACACCAGTTATATGTAAGTTGATAACTATGCATAATATCCTATATTTTCTGATATGGATGTAGCTAATTATTTTATATTATTATTCCTAGATAATATGATTTATTTCTGTATTTATTTTAATTTATAATGGAAATTTGAAAAATCTTAGACGTGAGCGGGATTGAGACCGGCCTCTTTTGCCGATCCGAGGTGCAGCTTGCAGCCATCGAATTTCAAGTTCCCTTCTTATTTACCTCTTAGAGCAGACGTCAGGTATCTTAACAGCTATAAATCACTGAAACGATAATATCATATAAATCGGGGTAGTATTATTGTTTTAGTTTAAAAAAATCCTTTAACAATTTTTAAGCTTGCAATGGGCAACAAGCTACAATGATATCAATTTTTTTTTGTTTTAATCGTAAATTTAGTTATATTCCTACAAAAGTATCGATGAATTAGCTGACCCAGCGAACTTCGTACCTACTTTTCGTCATTTAAACCTTGACTGGACTTCCACAAATATTTAAAAACTAAAAGTTTGCCTAATCGGTCTGGCCGTTCTCAAGTTGCGGCGTGACGAAGGAAATTTTGATATCTGTAGATATTGTCATCATAACGCCAGTATTTCCCGAAGGGATGTTGCAGGGGCCGACGTGTGCTCACATTCTCACAAGGCCGAAAGTGTAAATTTCAATATGTAATAGAGGGTGAGCTCATTGCTATTTATCAGTCACAATTATAATGAATCTTTCTCGTATATACTTAACTATATTGCGCCTTTAACTACGTACTTAACATGGGTTTTAAATTCACATATTATTACTGTTTTATGTAACTTCAACAAAGTTGTTATGTAAAGGAAGGCTAACGAAGAACCGTACGTGTAAAAATACTGAATAATTTCGAAAGTAGTTGTCACACGGTTCAAGCAGGTAAGGAATGCAGGACACTGCGGTCATATACTTTTTTAGATACGAGCATATATGATGACGTCACGCACTTTTTTCCTTCCTCAACTTTGTTGGCAAGCGGTATACCTACTTTATAGGTATGAAATGTTAAGTTAGTATGAACAGAATCTTGTGAAGCTTAATATTCATAAATCGTACGCGGGTAATAACTTAACATTTAGCCTGTACTCCCCTAAGGGGTATGCAGAGGTGAATCTAAAGTACACCCACACCCCAGGACCTCATGCTCAGCATCCATGCTTAGCGACCACTAGACCAACGAGGCAGTCACGTGAGTAATTCCTTAATAAGATTAGCGCAATGGAGACAAAGTAGACATTAGGAAAAGTAGGCTATACCCAACAGTAGGTCGAAACTAGAGACGATGACAATTAAATCGATCACAAACTCAAACGTGTTGTAAGTAATATACTCACGAAGTCCTCAACGATCTCCTTGATGGCGCTCACGCTGAGTATGAGTATAAGCGGGGTGAGCGTCGTCCAGCGGCCGGTGGGCGACACGTCGGGGATCTGCTGCAGCAGCGCGATCAGCAGGAAGAAGCAGTTGGAGTAGCGGCGGAACTGCTCGAACAGGAACAGCGGGATGAACGATGGCACGCTGCGGACAAACACCACATATAACTACGATTTAGATTATCAACAGCACTGATAGCCGTTGGACTGCCAAGTCTAAGGTCGCAAGTATAAGCCCCGGCACGCACCAATGTCTTTTCGAATTCATGTGCAGATTATAAATTCGTTATCAGTTGCTAAAAACGGTGAAGTAAAACATCGTGAAGAAACTGGCACACCCTGAGACATTTTTCAGCGGTGTATAAAGCCATGTCAGAGTTCTACAGGCGGTTTAAACTCTGACGCCAGGTTGTTCATCAAGCCTACGTTAAGAAGAAGAAGAAAACCAAGGTTTCATTCTAGATATCACATTTCTAGGTTCTCTTTAAAAGATAGCCGCAGTAAGAATGTTTCATACACCGTGGGGTTTTATTAGAAAGTCTCTGTTACCCTTGAGTTCTATATTATAGTACGGCTAAACACGCACAAAGAATAAAGGCAGTGTAAAGCTTTGCTTCCGACGGTCTAACCAAATCGCCATTTGAAATGAAGCCAATGCTCTATTGAAGACGTCTGTAGTTTCATACTTGTAAGAGCTTAACCTTTCTTTAGAGATGCATATTTACAACACAGAAGGCTTATTGATCCTTGGTTTTCAAGGGGGCGCTGAGTGCAAAGTGTATGCGGGCCGGGCGAGGCGAAGCTCTAGGTGCGCCTGGGCGCGGCTGAGCGACGGACAATTTATGCTTCCTGCTATACCACTACTAGATAAGGGCAAGGGTTAAAATTATTCTACTCGGAAGAATTCTTGCTCTTCGCCTATTCGCCTTTACGTAGATCTATGTCACGGTAAACTTGAACAAGAATGCTAGTTATTTAGCTTGAGAAGCAATTGTGCAAAATTTGTGTACAAGTGTTACACATTACGCTCTTATCTCTTAGTTCTCGATTGAGCTTTTAAAGCTACATACATTGGTAAACAATTATAACTTTACGTGATTTCAAATTCAGTACATAAACTCCAATAACAAGGGTCAAGGCAACATGCTGGTGTACCTTTTCCATCACCGTACCTTTTCGATTCCGTCGAAGCTGACATAAAATATTTTCATACAATCCTGTCCAAATCCCTATTGATATACCGGGACCAAATATATTCACCATGTCAGTGGAAAGGCGACGCATGCATAAGTAATCAAATTGATGTTAGCACGAGAACATAAATGAATTTAAAATGTACGTATTGGATCGTATTTTGGTTAGGTTGAGGGAGGCCAAACGTATTTCTTCAAAGTACTACCGTACTGATAAGAGACTTACATACAAAGGTACTGTAATATGTTACGCAGGTTGCGGCAGACTCGGTAGTACTGTCAACAACAAGATTTATGAAGTAACTAGAAACGGGGGCAGACACAATGGAAGGTCATACACTGATCTCATTGTTTGTGTCCTTCGGCTAGCCTATACACAAACCGAGAAGATAATACGCGATACCGGCTTACGCATGCGTACAGAGAGACGTATATTAGTACTCTTTCTTTATAGTATAATAAATGATCTTGATAAGTATTTAAGGATCGAACGTTTTGAATTACTGAGTTCAATTAGGATCAAAACATTGTTTACCAGAACTTCCCTGAATAAACCACTGGCACTGCTGAACCCTCGCTAGGAAGGGGGGAGCTAGATAATCGTAATTAGTTAAACGAATTAGGTCATTACCAACATGACCTACGCTAAGTGAAAGTAGGTACCCATAGCACGGATCGTGACCGCGATGTATCGTATCGCGCATATGTCAAATTATTTTAACAGGTTGCCTGTCCAGACAGACACAATAGTATAACAATCGTCATGTATCAATGTGATACACTGGACAGGGAAAGAGTTCAATTGAATTTGAAAATACAACGCTGCAAATGGTATACCCCAAATGGAATAATCAAAGGAAAATTATATACAGTTCTTTATTTTATTGAACTATTGTTTGGCGATTGTTTATGCGATGACACGCGTCTAAGTCCACTACTAAGGTAAAATTCATAATAACGTTACTAAAAAAACGTAACACTCGAATTTAATAGCTCTAACGTATCTATACTTAAAATTATAAAGCTAAAGAGTTTTTTTGGTTGAACGCGCTAATCTCAGGAATTACATGCTCAAATTTAAAAAATATTTTTGTATTGGATGAAGGCAGGCTACCTATAAAACATTTAAAATCCACACGGACGAAGTCGCGAGCGGAAGGTATATATATAGACACATTACAGCGATAGCAGCAAGTAGAATTTCAATTTCTACTTCAGAAGGTCTTATCTAATATCTCATAAAAACATTAAGAACTTACCAAAGAACGAACCAATAATATGGAATATTAAACTATCGACTTAAAAAATATATAATCGATCCCAAATTGGCTGAAGATACTACAAAAAATGAAATCTTTCATTCTTGAAGTAGGTAAAAGTACTGTTTAGATATCTGAGGAGTATTTGCAGCGAATAAAACTAAAACAATTATAAAGCAATACTCGTGCAAGTTGCCGCGTTATAGTTTGATAGTTGATGGAATCGATTTCAGATTGCGAATGATAAGCGTTTAATTTACAGTTAATAGGTATTGAAAGTTCTTTTACGTCATTCGTTACGCACTGTGTATTGTTTATACTAAGTGTCAAGTCGTTAACTACAGAATACCGCTGCCTAACCGCAACACAGAACTTAATAGAAGTTTATATAAAAGTGTAGTGAAGTGTATTTTAATCTATCCGGTTATAAAAGAATGTCTGAATCAGTAAATTGCAAGACTGGTGGATAGAGGTTTTTAGTTAGGGCTAAGACCATATCCAATTTTACCCTTACCTAATAGAGAAGCTTTTAGCTAAAGTATTATCTACTGTTGTGTATTAGAAATAGTTACATGAGGATTTTAAAATATTATTCAACTGAATATTTAATGATTTCAATGGTACGTAATTAACAGAATATGCTTTCGTACCTATCATTAAGCATAGCTTAATTTTGTGGCATTACACAAATACCCATAATTAAAATTAACGTCAGTAGAAAAGCGATAAAAAAATATTTTCGTCGTGTAGCGCATATTATATTGAAATATCTACAAGAATTTACAATGATGTCAACTATCAAGGCCACAACAATTTCTATGGATATAATGATAGGGTAGCGACTAGCCACATCCGTGTTTATCGATAAAATCAGAAACCACACTGACACTGAAATTATAAGAATTCCCGAAAAAGGTTCATATATAATTACCTACTTATCATAGTTATCATTAATGAAACGTAAACATTTATTTTGTAGAAAACGAAGAAAAATTATATGTTTGGTTAACATTATTTATTGTTTGTTTACCGTCTAAAATGTCACTTTACCTTGAAGACACATCACCGTCGTAGGCTCTTATGAAATCTTCAGATAACAATTATAATTATGTGACACAGCAAACTGTAGCTAGTGACTATAGTTATACAATACGTAAGCACAGAGTAAGTTCACGCTAGAACACTCACTTTCTCTCCGAAGTCCTATATTATAGACAAGCTTTTTGTCATTATTGGGCATCTTTCCAAATCCGGACTGCTACTGACAGTTTCCCAAGAATACCTACAAGCATATTGTAAACGGAACAAAGCCTACGAACTTCACTCACGGGTGACAAACGAAGTTATTCATCCGCGATTATATCATAGGGTAACAAACTCCTCGATGAAATATATAAGGGCTTTCTATCATCTTCAACCGCTCTACATTTCAGGTTTGATTTTGCTAAAATATAGAGACTAAGAGACAAACCTGTGACGACAATACCATTCGTATCATATTCGATACAACTCAAGTCACATGTTAATACGACCCACAAAACCATGCCTCCAATCCTGCCACACTTCACTTTCACATTTTGTAAGTGTCGCATTGGTATAAATGGCCGATCAGATAGCCGGACATTATAATAACAAGGCCCACTGCCAGGCTTTATCTCGTTTCTCGTTAACCTGTTGTATCAATTTTAACATAATACCTCCGCTCGGAAAATATACATTTTTCCGACAGACATTAATGTTTGCAATAATTTATGTAGCGCAATATGAGTGGAGTGACGTGACGTGACACATTGTATTCATACTCTGATACATTAATTGTTCCGCACGAGGCTTGAGGCAACTCTGTAAGTATCAACAATGTAGGTGCCTCTAGTCATATTCTAGGCAATCTTATAATAATGGAGTCCGTAGGGGAGACGGATTACCAAAACTTGTCCTTCCGTCGCCGGAAAAGCGAGTCTTATGAGACGTTGAGCGCGGTAGGATCCCGATTATACGAGTCCTTATTACATAGGACTTATCATGAGTAAATAGATGATATTTTCCATAAAAAAACACCTTAAGGAAGGAATATCTTAAGATCGTTATTTCCTGGGTAACTGTGAGCGGTAATATATAAATTTAATACGACTGATGCTATGATCCAGCCACGCATAGTGTGGCACGTAGATACAAAAGTATTTAATTTAGCAGTCCATAAAGAGGTTGTGAGGTTTAATTTTTTTAACATAGGTACATTTAATCATAAAACAACTTCAATTGATACGGCCTTATCACGGTGGACTCCTACATCCTTCCTTAACATTTTATTTGAACTAATTCGCTGTATGAAGCACGACAAAACTATTTTATTCAGAACATTTTAAGCATCGGAATAAATAGTACACCTGCCTTTTTAAAGTCACGTTTCTATCATATTCGTAATACGAAGAGAAGCGTAAAATTGCAATTGGATCATGTCCGCTAAACAACTGTTAAGTGCCACCTATGCCGAGAGCTAGTAGTTCATGCCACGGTCGCATGCCAAGCCGGCACTAGCCTGATGTGAACACCAGCGTTACTACATAATAACACGTACATAAATACACTTTATGACAGTATTCACGTCTTTATCTACACGTACTAAATGTCTTAGGTTAACTCCAAACTCTGTTTAATTTGGAATCTTGTGTTTCAAAGTTTATTTATATTGTAAAAAGATACTTTAAAACGAATACCTACTAAAGAACAGAGTCGAGAACTCAATGGAAACTGAGAAAACCAAATAAGGGTACGCAGTAATTAGCGGTCATACATTCATTGCCATGCGCTGTTGTCATTCTAAATCAGACTGCCTTTTATAACAATGTAACACAGTCAAGTGTCAACTCGTAAAAATCCAATACTAATTATGGGCAGAACAAGTACGGAAAATACTCGAGGCAATATATGTCTGTCTGTACGTGTGTGTGTTATGTAATTTCGCTGATTGATAACAGATTACCTACAAAATTCTCTCGTATGAGACAGAAAGCTTCTGATGTCCAATAATATCTTAATCATCTATGTAGATTATGTAATAACAGCAAGACATAGTGCCTAAAATCACACTATAATTTCTATGCTTCAATCATGTCAGCATAACCCATCGATATTTAAATTCTAGCTGAATAGAGCAAGTTTTCTATAATGAAATCGTTACATTGTCTGCGTAAACTTAGGTACTTGTTACAAGTAAACTTTTCCAAAATAGCGTGTTCCTATAAGTCCAGTCGCCGTGGAGATACTGGCGAAATATTCACGCGTATGACATCAGTATACGGTGTATGGGCAGGCGGCCAAGCATTGCGCGTAAACAATGCTGAAACTATACAACACTGCATGTGAGTTGTGACACTGCTCTGGTGTTTAGGCACGCATCTGTCAAACTTTATGATGATGCTCCAGATCTTGTCAATGTTGATGAAAGCGAGGCCATCATATACGTATTTGTATATCTTCTGCTGAATAAAGATCTGGCGTGAGAAACGCCGCGGGAATTTCATATTTCCTTCGAGCGAACGAGTCGATCGTGTTGTCAAAATAAACGGAATCTCAAGACGCGTTGTATAGCATTCGGTACAGATAACACGATGAAATCTGTTTGTTTAGGATTTACTGAATAGTTTCGTGATTGATTGAAGATGAAACGAAAATTGGCTGTGGTTATAAAAATCGACGTAACAGCGTGCCTTTGAACACCACGAAAAGCAGAATATATCCGATATATATCCGATACCTATCGTTATATCAGAAATATTTTATGAGGTTATGATAACAATATATTAAATTGCATAAGTCCAGCATTTTCGAAGATCAATGTTCTGATTGTGCGCTTCCAAATTGTCATGGTATGAAGAATAGCTTCATAAATATCGTTTCATTGCCGCGATACGCTATCTATAACGTTCTTAACGAAATCAAAATTTGCGGTGCATCGTCGACCCCTCACACAAGCCATGCGCGCATGCCATTAAGTTTTTATACAGATGCTGAATAAACTAAATGTTCAGGAGGGTGATGAAGAGTTATTTAACATTTAAAGAGAGTTCGTAGTCTCTGAGGTTTCAGTGCACTTTCATAAACGCGGGCCCTACACCGTGACGCCTTTGCTCGATAGTAAAGTCAACATAAAAAATGTTAATGTTCTATAGAAAATAAATGAAAGTAGGTACCTGTATTTAGCTGTAGATATTCGATTGTTTAGGAACTTTATTGGCTGCGGTCTGTTCACGAAGATAATTCGATTCTGTTCGAGCGGCGGGCCGTCCGTTAGGCCCGATGTCGTTGCCTCGTCTTCATCTAGAAAAAAAAAGGTTTGTTTTTTACTTCGCAAACTCACAGCACTGGGAAATCTTGGCAACGAGAATAACGCAACGAGGAAAAAAATATGAAATATAAACTAAAACTTGATTTACTTTTAAAACTTCCTTCAAAGACTTTTACTTCCAAACTGCTTCAGTTTAGCAGACAGAAAACAGGTTACTTTTAAAGGCGCTTAATATTTCTTAATGAGCTGTATTATATTAAGTTTATTACATCTATCACAGCAACAAACATATTACATATTGTTAATTTAAATTCTAGTAGTGAAGTCAGAAAAACAGACGAATGAGGAATTTTGAAACGTTTATTAAAAGCTGAAGGCGACGTCAGCCATTTTGTATAAACACAGCGTTCTCCGCAACTGCCTCTAGGAGCATAAAGTGAATTGGTATAGGTTATAAAAGATTTGTATGATAGAATGTAATTTGACCAGCGAGGGCAGCTCGTCCGAGCGAAATGAAGACGGCTCAGTCGATAATCAAACCTTGAAATGGAATTATGTAGAAATATGCCCTGGAAAAATATTTAAATAAGAAACCTTTAAAGGTCTTTCCATGTTCTTATGATTAGAAAGAGGCAGCAGATGGAAACGTCGAGGTTAGTCAAAATTATAATAATCTGGGCGCAAATAAGACTTAAGCTACTTATCTACTACTACTCATTATAACGCAATGTAAGCTATGTATTTACCGTCTGTCCTAAGTTTGCGTTTGCTAATGGCACGCGTGTCGCAACTTACAGGTGTAGGTAATAAGATTGTATAAAAAGACAAAATATGAAGCGAAGACCCAAGAATTTAATCCCAAACTCCTTCAAAGTAGAATACCACAAAACCAAAGTTATTCCGGGCGCTTATACTGTGGGTGTGGATACATTTACCTCGACATGAATAATATCGTTTGAGTCAGCAAATTATATTTTAACATGTTTTAAGAATTTTGAAAGTCTTTACGTCGCCACGTTTTAGGACAAGGTTCTGTTGTATTTTTAGACTATTATAAGTATACACGTGTCGTCGGCAGTCCGTCGTATGTTGAGTTGTGATGATCGATAATTTATCGATTTGTTTAACACAGCAGGTAAAAATGGACGGTTCTTTAATTCACACACTTTATTCATATCTACCTGAAGTACCAATCAACTATGACGTCATTTCCAATTAGTTTTATTGATCATAAATTCCTCATCTTATTGTCGGTGTCAGATAGTCTGTGAATTATACATGATGCCTGTCTCATATAGGGCCATGTCTACTTTTCATTGTACTCAAAATATATATTTAAGAAAAAATATCTAGAACATGACAGCCCGAGCCCGAGCCCGTTTGTAATGCGACCGACGATATAAAACGAGGCACTTAGTAAGCGTTGGTATTTAAAACACTATTTAACGGGATCAAACTCCAAAAAATATAAAAACTCGCGAATAATTTTGCAGAATATGCAAATGAAGCCTCGGACAACGGTAACAAGTAAATAAAGCAATAATTGTCTGAAAATATCCAGGACGTGGCGGAGCGTACATCAAGGTAGGCCGCTTTTAAATATGATCAGTTTGTTGGGTCATTGTGCAGAATTAGTCGCGGGACTTACTACCGACTATCATCACAGATCACTGATATCATCGCTAAGGACAAACCTTCTCAACTCTCAAGTCTTATTTGTATTCAACGAGGCAGTGATATCATGTCTAAAAAAACACGAGTTAACGTCGTCTGAAATCATCGGAATATTTACGCCATTGTATTATAATGAGGTCAAAGTATGAAACAAGAAAAACATGAAGCGTCGAGGTTTTTGCATTGAAAACTTTCTAATGAAAAACTGTGAAACTATAAGACTAGCGAGTGCAGAGCTGTGGAATATTGCAAACACGACTTCAAGGTGATTTAATTAAGTGTCAGTCGGGTGTGCATCTTGTCTCTACTGCCCGGAGATTATATTAAACGCGGAGGTGCAGACAGCTTTTTATTTACGTCAATCTACTAAATAAAATTATTCATAAACCACACAAATTATAATTATGACTGTGACCTCCGCACATCCTGGCAATTAACCACTAGTCTATCTACCAAAACAAAACGTTATAAATAGTTAGATAACATTAAAAAGAAGCACGTTTTCGATTATACAGAAGCTCTATTTTGTGTACCGAGACCAACGAGTAATAATGAAATATTTCAGTTCATAATGAAACATTGTGCCTCTGCACAATAACGTGGCAACTAATATCGCTGAGAAAACGACTTTTAATTAAAACATTAATGAGAGTTAGTTGTGCTGATGTGTCGAGTAAAACGTGGTTAAGCTGATGGACGTGCATTGATATCGTATCATGCAAATAACTAGAGGTTAGCATGACTGCTATCAGCGCTATAAAATTTACTCAGGTGTAGAGATTATAGACCGATTTCTTTTTTAACACGCTTTCCAAATCTCTCGATATCTGGTCTAGCCTTCTTGTTACCTCTTAACGGAAGCTGATTACTCATCACTAGGATTTTAAAGACAACTTTTCTCTGTACCACAAGACGCTTTTAAGTCACTACCGGATAAAGGAAATAATGTGGCTTGTGGTTTATGAGGTTGATTCATCAGTTGCTGCTGAATCTACTCTTCATTGTACAGTTATTATCTGTGGGTTACACACACCGTGACCTGATTTAATATGTTTTATTGATGAGCTTTTATCATTATAAGACTCGACGCTATTGAAATTGATTCAAGCGTTGACGCTACTTATCAGTCGCACTTGACTTTATCATTAAAAGATAAATCTGTTCAAATACCGTATAATGATATTGCTCAACAGATAAAATACTAGTGATGTAAAATTGTAGTGACTGGATAAGGATGTCGCTCGTTCAGGGGACTGTAGGAGTGTCGATGTCGTACCACGCATCGGAAAACCAACTACATTTACTCATTATCATTTACGGTCTCCGTGTTCCTCGTAAAAATTATACGACGGACCTTAATCGGTGCGAACGTGGATTGAGAAACTAATTAAGGAACTATAAAGGTACTAAAAAGTTAGCACATACCTATACTACCTTGTTACTGTTTAACTACTTCCAAACGTGTAACACCTTCGTTATAACTGTTTGTTATTGTTTAATATACGAGTATGTACAGTTTTTACCTTATAGTCATGAGCTGATCGTAATCACACCCTCAAGAACGTTTGCGGTAAAGTCAAGGTCACGACGCTGTGGGGTCTAGGCCACTCAAGGACAATATGGACGAACTACTACATGCGCGATATTTTAATACTAGTCAAAGTCAAATTGTACTTAGATTCAATCATCATCATCTTTGACCTTTCCAACAGACGATTTAAACAGTGTCATGTGGGGTTAGGCACTTTTTTAGTGACTCAATAACCCAATTCTAGACTGACAAACACTATACACACTGTATATTGCAGTGGATGCATTGCAGTCCATGGCTAAAAGCTTCACAATATTTTACTTTTACAATTCTACATAACCATACAAAAATAACAACAACCTATACTCCGCAGGCAGGCAAAGGTCACTGAATTTTTAATAACAGTTAACATTTCCACACATTCAATAGTATTGATGAGTAAATAAAAATCACTTAATAACTGATTACTGGCAATCTTTATATCAATAATATATGATAGCGGCCATGACAGGCTTATTCTGTATTTAAAGGCAATTAATCAATGTGATGATCTTACAAAGATAGTATGAATCAATGGAAGCAATTTTATTGTTATCAGCTATTGTTGTTATTACTAATCAATATTTTTGTTTACAAACAACAAGTCAATACATTGTGTTGTGGGTATTGTGACTGGCTGGCTGGTCTATTGGTGTCAAGCGCAACTCTTGTACATTGGGATAGGTGTATCGGTGTACTATCACCTCTGACAGCTTATTCATGGACTTCAGGTTTGATGTATTGTAAAAAATGCATCTTAAACTTACAAATTGAATGACTTTGTAACTAGTTTGTAGGTACATACGTTTTTATGATTGCGAGTATATCACCCATGCAAATTAAATTGGTCACACTACAGCCTGACTAAATATGGAAATCTCTAACACCGAGTTAATGAAATAGTCACTATTTAAATCCTTATAAGAATATTTATTAATTTTAACCAGGATAGTACCCGTTCGTAACTGGTACTCTCTTTTAATATGGTCCAATATTTGAACTGTTGATGATTGGCTAAATTATAAGACTACACCACAAAATAGGAAATGTTTAGTAATTTAACATTTGCTTGTGTCAGAACTAAAACACAAGAACTTAAATAATAAAAACATAATATCAGATTATGACAGTCTGTTATTTTTCCCTTAGTACTCACATCAACCTAAAAACCTTATTTACATAGCATATTCAGAGAAACACTTCATCTCATATCACAGAGTCAGTCAAGACAGTAACTGACTTTGTTACAAGCGATGGAGACAAAAGCAGTAAGATTGGTACCGTCAATGAGGATAATAATGTGAGGTTGTATTGCCAACATGACACGCCTGGGGCATTTTATAAAGTACACTGGATGCTTACAAAGACTGCATGGCGTAAATCTCCATAACCCATAATTGTATGTGATTTTGATGTGAGTTCAAATGTATTATTAAACATAAATAACCTAGTTAACTGTAAGTACCTATGGTAATACTGAATTTTCAAGGCAAGGAGCAATATTATGAAATCCTATGTGAAGTCCAAAATGGTATGTGACAGCAGTAATTAGTAGTAGTAATGCATCACAGCTATACCATAAATTCAAGAAGTGTATGAATACTTTCATCCGCTACAGTTATAGTTTTAAAGATTAGGTACCTACTTCTCATCAAACCAAAGTTAAAATACAGACATATAAATTATCTTATTTCTCTCAGGAGAGTTGACATAGTATGTTTACACACAGTGTTGGCAGAAAGTCATGAAGTAAAAGAAAGGGATATAAGCATGTAATGAGTATGACATCATAACATGAATCAGATAAAACGAGTACATTTAAATATATTTCTGGCTCACTCATTTTACCGTTCTAAGAATTAAATTTTAAAATTAGTTGATGACTGACAGCAATATTTGCTTTTCAATTAATTTATCTATTGTATATCAGGGAGAAAATAATATTTTTACTACCATGATATATTGCAAGCTACCAGTGATACTACAACAATTAGATTAACCTCTCTTACCTACAAAGCCACCCACTTTTCTGAAGAGGAAATCATAGTTGTGTTTACTATTATTGGTTATTACTTGTAAGTTTAGTTCTAAGCTCAGGGACGGGGCGTTAAGAGACACTTAATGGAACTTACGTTGGTTCATTTTGAGCACCATGGCCCGGTAGAACCTGGAGAACGGCGCCATCACATTTCGTTCGTGGAAGAAACGCGTAAGTCTCTCCCTGAAATCCATGTTTGCGAGTCTCCAACAACTTGCTTTGTAAAACACCAGATCAACACTATTTAAACACTAATAAAACGCTAAATTTGACACTCATTATCACCGCGTAGAATCGCGAACAAAATAAAAACTTAGAACACGAATAAAAACAATTTCCTTCAACGACGTTTGTAAATAGACATTTTCATCTGATGTTCCAGTTTCAGGCGTATTTTGTCTAGCAAACTTCTAGCGTACATTACTTCATTCACAGGTTCTTTTACATAAAATATTAAAAGTGTTTGAAATACATGTTGACATCATAAACACCCGCTTCGTGAATCGCTTCTACGATCGATCTGTCCATGTTCACCGCCCACATGTAGTGACGAGACATGATATTCAGTTATGATATCGATAGCATATTGTATTATGTTGATTAATAGATTGCATAGCCATTAGGTTTCTAGTTTAGCTTACTGGTAAGCTAAGAATATAATCTTATACGTACGGCTTCATAATGGTTTGAAAAAAGATTATATAAAAAATCTGCACATAATAAGGAAAAAAATACGATGAAAGTTGCATAATTTATTAATGTTAGTGATCGTTATGTCATCAAAATCAGCCAAAAGACGTCCACTGTTGAACATAGGCCTCCCCGCTTAAGCGCGCGGGGGGGTTACAAATAATTGATAGCGCATAAGCGCAGTATTGGTGGTGAAGTTACAGAAGACGCTGCTGCCCATCTTCTGAATTTTCCCTTAATCGCACGTAGTTACGTAACTAAAACGAACTTAATTTAACTAATAGCATAGAGACAAATTGATTGGTCTATGCTAATAGTGAACTAGTTACATATTTGAACCCATCCACAATGTACATAAGTCATAGTTACTTAGTTATGAATTTGAAAAATACGGATGAAGTTGTATAACACTGGAATTTCAAATATATTTATACATATATGTAATATAATTATGAATTAAGCTAAATGTTCTCCGGGAGTTAAAACTATCGACAAATATTTCATCGATATTTTGGGCTTCCTTAAAGAATGACAGCAACACTGCCATCTATGAGGAGTAAAACTACTATGACAGCTGACATTTGTAATACCTATTGCCTTATGCAAAAATATACTTTAGAGTTGCTACCATTTATAATTTAATTTACCCTGCATCAAATAATGCGAAACGAAATGGAGTTACAGTTTTGGTTAAAGGTGGTATATTAAGAGTTATATTATAGATAGTTAATAGTTTAGTACACTATATACTATAAAGAACTTGAAACACGTCATCTTCGTGACTTGAACATTACCTTAATTGACGAGTAATGGCAATAGCTAATGACCCTAAACTAGCGTTTCTCCTTAACCTATTCGTATAGGGAGGTCTAGCGAGACTTTAGATTGATTCCGACTATAATCCAATTCAGTTGCGATTAAATAATGATACGGAAGGATCCATTAATAAATTAAGTAATTAATGATGTATGTACATTCAAAAGGGCACGTGTATAGAATTTTATTTAGGAGAAATCATATCTGCCTATTCCATCGGGGGTTACGGGTGTGCGTATATCTTAAAATGAATTTAGGTTATGACAGTAAATAAATTTCTTGAAAGTTAAGTTATGAAGCTGTGATTAATTGATGAATGGTTATATCTCTGCCTGGTTAGTCTTGTGGTCGCAAGACACGCTTTCTGAGCGTGAGGTCCTGCGTTCAATTATTGGGTTTTCCCTTAAGGTAATGTTTAGTAGCAGCACGAAGTCTAGATTTGTGCCCTTTTAGTAGCAAGGACCACTTTATATTGCATTGTTTGGGACCTAGACCATTTATTAGGTACATAGAATAGAAAAACTTTCTCTAATAGATGAACCTTTGATAACTTCTAAAAAAGCAAGCTTCTAAAGAAGCAAGAGTATTTACCTATTAAACTTATTTTTCTATTTAACTCAATTTAAATCAAGATAAACAAAATATCACGCCTGTCTTACCTGCATAGGTAGGCAGAAGTGTGGGTCCGATATCTATAACATTAATGTTGGTGGCTTAGTTGTTTACGGACAAGAGACCCTAGTTGAGTGGCAAAGTGACGTAAACAAATTTAATGGAATGATAAATGTACTTTTTTCACTGTAGTGAGAGAGTGGTGATCAGTGCACTTTATTTCTGTGTACCTACAAGAAGATGTCATTGCCCTATATTAGGTCAATTAAAATCTGGATATATTACGGAATCAGAATACCTAATAAAATCTTTGTTTCGCTGTACTTACCTACTGCGCCAAAATGCCGCCAATATGTAGGTAGGTCTAAAATCAATGAATTTGAAACTCCGACACCAATGACATCTGTGACACGCATAGAAATCTCTGAATTGGTAATGCTGCATTATCTATTCAGAGGTTTTCGTGTTACGTTTATATTACGCTGGATAATGACTAAACATTTATCGGAAACTATCATTTAGTGGTTTCGTTGCGTGGGGTTTTCGATTTACTAACGTAAGCATACATAAATAATGACCAGTGTTTACATCGCGTTTGTGAAGTTTTTCTCTGAGTTTATAATATTAATGACGCACGAATGAAAGGCCAGTTTTTTAAATAGAATGGATAGTAAAACATTCTATTATTTTATAACGGACTGTTCTGTTATTGTGCTACTGTTTTATACCTGCGCTGCTATACCCACAAGCGAAGAGCGCATTTTCATGATTTTCGGAGACTTTTAGTTTTGTGTAAGTTAAGGATTTATTTAATGAAGAAAATGCAATTATTTTTTAATGCTACACGACACAATGCCACTTCGGTCTACATCATCTATCTACACCGGCCATCGCAAGGTTTTGTCGTGTTTTATTCGCATTTCTCCTTATGTAGCACTGACAACCCGTTGGACTGCCAAGTCAAAGGTTGCAAGTTCAAGCTCCGGTACGCACTAATATCTCATTGAATTCATGTGCGTATAAATTAGTTAACAGTTGCTAAAAACGGTGTAGGAAAACATCGTTAGGAAACCGGCACACCTGGGTTATTCTCCAACGGTATATAAAGCCATGTCAGAGGCCTACAGGCGACTTAAACTCTGACACCAGGTTGTTCATCACCCATACTGTAAGAAGAAGATGGTGAAAAGAAAAATATCGAGGTATTTTTTAGCAGTAGGTACGGGGAACCAGGAGTCAAAATGATGGAGATAAACAGAAACACGTCATTTAATTATGAAATGCCTTAGTAGCTATTTAACAAAACCACGTAGGTATGTGTCCGATTTCCGTGACACTGTGGTTTCGAAAATTGCAATTAAGCATTGGTAACCGCTAACCGTACAATATAGAGAAAATCCATAATTAATTACAATGGTCATGTGGAGTGTTTGAATGTGAGGCAATCAATAAAAGTGATTGATAGCACGATAATAAGGGAAACCAGGAGCAGCGTTGGGGTAACAGACATGCTCTGAACGTTTTGATGAAACCATTTATACATAACATCATAGAATTCTATGAATTACTTAGATTAAACATACTTATTTGAAACACGAAAGTACTACTAAACTACCGGGTAAAGGGTTTTTATGTAAATAGATTAAAATTCCACCGCTAAACTAAACAAAATCTTTTATATTTTAATACATTTTGAATCTAACATGTCTGTAGGTATGACTAAAAATAAACTCTATAGTGATTAGGGTGTTATTAAGTTGATTAGTCGACACGCTGACCCGAATTATTTCATATTTTATTAATAGATTGAATGAAACTCTATATTATTGTTAATGTACAGGTACACTACACTACTCTACGCACTGGACTGCCTTGTTGGTCGCTGTGTGTGATTGCTGAATAAGGGTCCTGGGTTCGACTTTCGGGTCGAGCAAAACGTTATTGGGTTTTTCCATTAGTTAGTTTTCAGTAGCAGCACGGAGTCTGGATTTTGTGCCTGGTTAATGGCAATAAGCTATTAGCTAGCCCCCTAATACATTTGGACCTATTACATAACTGGCGACATGTGGGTGTACTACACACAAGTCCGGCTACCCCTTTCCGGGAAAACACCGTAGACAAGAGAACTGTGTTATGATATACAACCAAATGAGACTACATAGTAGATATAACTACATTCTTTGTATCAAAGCCAGTTCCGCATTAACAATTTGTGTAGCGAATGTCATCAGGACAGCGCAGCGTAGGAGTATAAACAAGTACTTGATATTAAAGCTGCGAGCCCGGCCACTGAACACATGAATAACATTGTACTAAAAGATAAATAAATACATTCGAGTGGATCGTCCTCAACGGTCCAGTAACTGAAGCTGAGCTACGATGATATGGAAAATAAGCTTGAATAAGCTAAGCTGGCTAAACATGACTTTACCTTTCTTATGAGCAACCTTTGCTCGATTTCTAGGTTTATAAACATCTTTGGAGGTTTGAAAATGTCCTTTAGAAATTGACGGAGTTGTAGGTATTGGTTGTAAATGCATGCACTTATCAATAAAGATAATTTATATAATACTAGCGGCCCGCTCCGGCTTCGCACGGGTATAAAATATATATTATAAGCATTTCTCCACTATTTAATGGATGTTATTATACATATAAACCTTCCTCTTTAATCACTCTATCTATTAAAAAAAACCGCATCAAAATCCGTTGCGTAGTTGTAAAGATTTAAGCATACATAGGGATATAGGGACAAAGAAAGCGACTTTGTTTTATACTATGTAGTGATAACGATTATTTGACACTTGTTAGTCTTGCTAAAACTCAAGAACGGCTGACCCGATCTGGCTTATTTTAGTTTTGAAATATTAGTGGAAGTCCAGGAAGGGTTTGAATGGCAGTACGAAGTTCGCCGTATCTTTTATATCTTCCAGATATTAATATAACACACATCACTACAAACACATTCCTAAGGGAGTGAAGTGTCTATTTGATATTTTCACTCAAGAGTGTCTGCTGGTTTAATATAATAATATAACTATAACGGTGTGCTTTATTACACAAACAATTTGTATAAACTTGTACAATAACTAAAGAATGTAGTTTAACAACTAATAATACAACTAAAACTATGTTATCGAAATTGTTCAAAATATGTACGAGCGCTTATTGATGGGTCGTAGTTAAGTCTATTTATAATAATACTTCTGAATAGTAAATTCGTTGTTGAATATTAAATTTTCTGCTAAGTAATCAATTGTGATAATTATTACATAGTAAACCATATTTTCGATGTAAACATAACATAACTTAACGTCTGTATTATCCCGAAGGGGTAGGCAGAGGTGTGTAGTAAAACCACATTTCGCCAGTTATGTTATAGATCCCAATGTAATAGGGGGCGAGCCTATTTAAAAAAAACCTAGTTGAAAAACTCAGTAACACTTTGCCCGACCCGGGATTCGAACCCAGGACCTCATGCTCAGCAGTAACGCTTTGCGACCACTAAACCATCGAGGCAGTCATGTTTTCGTTATATTTTCGATGTAAATGCAGCTTTTTAGCTTCTACCATTGAGATTTCATTTGCTAAAGTAGCATTTACCATGTTAACCGTAGCGTCCATGTTGGATCATACAGATACATGGGTACAGCCAATCAATAGGGTGTCAATGTGAATCCTCTATCTGCATCGACATCAATCACTGGGATCTGTTATAATGGTCAGTCACCGAGTGTATTCGTAATTACTCCGGCCCCAGTGCCGCTGCAATCATAATCCGATAACAAGTTTACATGATTTGAGAGCCCGTCAAAGCTTTGGGGTTGGCAGCTAAATTAGATTTTGTGAGGTTAAAAGGATTTTTAACTTGTTTAACAAAAATGTTGTTTATTAAACTGAGTTTGATATTTTCAATAAAAATACATGCTCCATGGACTACTTAGTTGGTCTAGTGGACGCTGAGCGTGACTGCTGAGCTAAGGTCCTGGGTTCGATTCTCGGATCGGGCAAAGTGTTACTAGAGTTTTCTATTAGGTAATCCTCAATAGCACGGAATCTGGATTTGTGCCCGGTTGATAGTAATAGGCTCGCCCCCTATTACATTGGGACCTATAACATAACTGGCGAAATGTGGGTGTACTAATTATTTCCACCTCTACCTATCCCTTTGGAGAATACAGGCGTTATGTTCTCCATGAATATACATTCATACTACGAGGGTCAGTTTTGCTATTAGTGTCAGTCTTGCTACGAGGTTCATTTTTGCAAGGAGGGTCAGTCTTGCAGCGAGGGTCAACTTCAAGGGTCAGTCGTGCTACGAGGGTCAGCATTGCTACGAGGGTCAGTCTTGCAGCGAGGGTCAACTTCAAGGGTCAGTCGTGCTACGAGGGTCAGCCTTGCTACGAGGGTCAGTCTTGCAGCGAGGGTCAACTTCAAGGGTCAGTCGTGCTACGAGGGTCAGCATTGCTACGAGGGTCAGTCTTGCAGCGAGGGTCATCTTCAAGGGTCAGTCGTGCTACGAGGGTCAGCCTTGCTACGAGGGTCAGTCTTGCAGCGAGGGTCAACTTCAAGGGTCAGTCGTGCTACGAGGGTCAGCCTTGCTACGAGGGTCAGTCTTGCAGCGAGGGTCAACTTCAAGGGTCAGTCGTGCTACGAGGGTCAGCATTGCTACGAGGGTCAGTCTTGCAGCGAGGGTCAACTTCAAGGGTCAGTCGTGCTACGAGGGTCAGCATTGCTACGAGGGTCAGTCTTGCAGCGAGGGTCAACTTCAAGGGTCAGTCGTGCTACGAGGGTCAGCCTTGCTACGAGGGTCAGTCTTGCAGCGAGGGTCAACTTCAAGGGTCAGTCGTGCTACGAGGGTCAGCCTTGCTACGAGGGTCAGTCTTGCAGCGAGGGTCAACTTCAAGAGTCAGTCGTGCTACCAGGGTCAGTCTTGCAGCGAGGGTCAACTTTAAGGGTCAGTCGTGCTACGAGGGTCAGCCTTGCTACGAGGGTTAATCTTGCAGCGAGGGTCAACTTCAAGGGTCAGTCGTGCTACGAGGGTCAGCCTTGCTAAGAGGGTCAGTCTTGCAGCGAGGGACAACTTCAAGGGTCAGTCGTGCTACGAGGGTAAGCCTTGCTACGAGGGTCAGTCTTGCAGCGAGGGTCAACTTCAAGGGTCATTCGTGCTACGAGGGTCAGTCTTGCAGAGAGGCTCAACTTCAAGGGTCAGTCGTGCTACGAGGGTCAGCTATGCTACGAGGGTCAATTTTGCTACGAGAAAGAGTTGCCACGTGGTTCGTTTTTGCTAGGAGGGTAGTCTTGCAGCGAAGGTCAATTTCAAGGGTCAGTCGTGCTACGAGGGTCAGTTTTGCAACAAGGGTCAATTTCAAGGGTCAGTCGTGCTACGAGGGTCAGCCTTGCTACGAGGGTCAGTTTTGCAACAAGGGTCAACTTCAAGGGTCAGTCGTGCTACGAGGGTCAGCTATGCTACGAGGGTTAGTCTTGCAGCGAGGGTCAATTTCAAGGGCTAGTCGTGCTACGAGGGTCAGCCTTGCTAAGAGGGTCAGCCTTGCTACGAGGTTCAGCCTTGCTACGAGGGTCAGCCTTGCTACGAGGGTCAGCTTTGCTACATGGGTAAACTTCAAGGGTCAGTCGTGCTACGAGGGTCAGCTATGCTACGAGGGTCAATTTTGCTACGAGAAACAGTCTTGCTACGAGGTTCGTTTTTGCTAGGAGGGTAGCCTTGCAGCGAAAGTCAATTTCAAGGGTCAGTCGTGCTACGAGGGTCAGTCTTGCAGCGAGGGACAACTTCAAGGGTCAGTCATGCTACGAGGGTCAGCTTTGCTACAAGGGTCACCCTTGTTTCGAGGGTCAGTCTTGCAGCGAAGGTCAATTTCAAGGGTCAGTCGTGCTACGAGGGTCAGCCTTGCTACGAGGGTTAGTCTTACAGCGAAGGTCTATTTCAAGGGTCAGTCGTGCTACGAGGGTCAGTCTTGCAACGAAGGACAACTTCAAGGGTCAGTCATGCTACGAAGGTCAGCCTTGCTACGAGGGTCAGTCTTGCAGCGAGGGTCAACTCCAAGGGTCAATCGTGCTACGAGGGTCAGCCTTGCTACGAGGGTCAGCCTTGCTACGAGGGTCAGCCTTGCTACGAGGGTGAGTTTTGCTACAAGGGTCAACTTCAAGGGTCAGTCATGCTATGAGGGTCAGTCTCGCAGCGACGGTCAACTTCAAGGTTAGTCGTGCTACGAGGGTCAGCTATGCTACGAGGGTTAGTCTTGCAGCGAGGGTCAATTTCAAGGGCTAGTCGTGCTACGAGGGTCAGCCTTGCTAAGAGGGTCAGCCTTGCTACGAGGTTCAGCCTTGCTACGAGGGTCAGCCTTGCTACGAGGGTCAACTTCAAGGGTCAGTCATGCTATGAGGGTCAGTCTTGCAGCGACGGTCAACTTCAAGGGCTAGTCGTGCTACGAGGGTCCGCCTTGCTAAGAGGGTCAGCCTTGCTACGAGGTTCAGCCTTGCTACGAGGGTCAGCCTTGCTACGAGGTTCAGCCTTGCTACGAGGGTCAGCCTTGCTACAAGGGTCAACTTCAAGGGTCAGTCATGCTATGAGGGTCAGTCTTGCAGCGACGGTCAACTTCAAGGGCTAGTCGTGCTACGAGGGTCCGCCTTGCTAAGAGGGTCAGCCTTGCTACGAGGTTCAGCCTTGCTACGAGGGTCAGCCTTGCTACGAGGGTCAGTCTTGCAGCGAGGGATAACTTGAAGGGTCAGTCATGCTACGAGGGTCAGCTTTGCTACAAGGGTCACCCTTGCTACGAGGGTCAGTCTTGCAGCGAAGGTCAATTTCAAGGGTCAGTCGTGCTACGAGGGTCAGCCTTGCTACGAGGGTCAGTCTTGCAGCGTGGGACAACTTCAAGGGTCAGTCGTGCTACGAGGGTCAGTCTTGCAGCGAGGGTCAACTTCAAGGGTCAGTCATGCATCGAAGGTCAGCCTTGCTACGAGGTTCAGTCTTGCAGCGAGGGTCAACTTCAAGGGTCAGTCGTGCTACGAGGGTCAGCCTTGCTACGAGGGTCAGTTTTGCTACAAGGTTCAACTTTAAGGGTCAGTCGTGCTACGAGGGTCAGCCTTGCTACGAGGGTGAGTTTTGCTACATGGGTAAACTTCAAGGGTCAGTCGTGCTACGAGGGTCAGCTATGCTACGAGGGTCAATTTTGTTACGAGAAACAGTCTTGCTACGAGGATCGTTTTTGCTAGGAGGGTAGCCTTGCAGCGAAAGTTAATTTCAAGGGTCAGTCGTGCTACGAGGGTCAGTCTTGCAGCGAGGGACAACTTCAAGGGTCAGTCATGCTACGAGGGTCAGCTTTGCTACAAGGGTCACCCTTGCTACGAGGGTCAGTCTTGCAGCGAAGGTCAATTTCAAGGGTCAGTCGTGCTACGAGGGTCAGCCTTGCTACGAGGGTTAGTCTTACAGCGAGGGTCAACTTCAAGGGCTAGTCGTGCTACGAGGGTCAGCCTTGCTACGAAGGTCAGTCTTGCAACGAAGGACAACTTCAAGGGTCAGTCATGCTACGAAGGTCAGCCTTGCTACGAGGGTCAGTCTTGCTACAAGGTTCAACTTTAAGGGTCAGTCGTGCTACGAGGGTCAGCCTTGCTACGAGGGTGAGTTTTGCTACATGGGTAAACTTCAAGGGTCAGTCGTGCTACGAGGGTCAGCTATGCTACGAGGGTCAATTTTGCTACGAGAAACAGTCTTGCTACGAGGTTCGTTTTTGCTAGGAGGGTAGCCTTGCAGCGAAGGTCAATATCAAGGGTCAGTCGTGCTACGAGGGTCAGCCTTGCTACGAGGGTTAGTCTTGCAGCGAGGGTAAACTTCAAGGGTCAGTCGTGCTACGAGGGTCAGCCTTGCTACGAGTTCAATCTTGCTAGGCGGACATTCATTTTTGCTGGGAGGGTCAGTCTTGCAGTGAGGGCTACTTCGAAGGTCAGTCGTGCTACAACGGTCTGTCTTGCTATGAAGGTCAGTTTTGCTACCAGTGTGTCTAGTTACGAGGGTTTGTTTTGCTACGGAGGTCAGCCTTGCGAGAGACAGTTTTTCTACGAGGGTTTGTTTTTTGCCAATTTGTTCTTAAAGATTAATTCTGACTAAAAGGGTCATTGTGGCAAAAAAGGTTATTATTAAAAGGATTAGTCTAGTCTAGATCATTTATCGTATAGTGAACTGTAGCCATTCGTTCTTTGGTCTGACAGACCGGATGACCGACTTTGGTCGGACAAGTTATAAAAAGGAAAGAATATTGCAAAGCATTGGGTACTTAATAAGTTGCCCCACAAAAATTGATTCATGTATATAACTATATACCTACCTCTACTAGGTATAGTAAATGAGGACTACAGACGTATATTTTCAATGACCAAATTGACCATGATCCACAGAGTTCTGAATTCCGATATTCAGAGAGCATGTAAAATATTGGAGGCTATCGTGTTTATGGTATTGAAGCGATATCCATAATTTGAAAGCATACGTGAACATGTGAGTGATGAATGATTGGTAGTCGTGTACTGAAACATGTAATTGTCATTTATGTGACCGTGTAAGTGAGCACATACCTACATTACGACATGAAAGTGAAAAGACAAAAGGTTAAATCAACACAATACTACGAATTACTGTCACTAGTGCGAATACAAAACAGGCTAAATTAAAAGGAGATGACCTGTGCCAAGTATTACATTTTTTTGTTTTTAAATAACGTCGCCCCACACTAGGAATTTCTCCTGTATCGTGGGTGCGTTTTACAAACATGAAATATCATATACACAAATACCCAGACTCAAGACAAACATCTGCGGATCACACAAACTTCTGTCCGTGAGGGAATCAAACCCGCAACCCATAGCACACCAGTCGAATCGCGTCGCCACTGCGCCATTATTTCCTTTCTGAGTTTTACGCCTTGAAACGTTAAAATAAGTTTCTTTGAGTTAGTTTTCTGTATTTTTTCTTCGGTGGTGCTTGACTGTTCACTTGTTGAACAGCCTCGTAAACGGGCGCTACCGACTATCGACTAAATAAAATATACTTATTCATAGTCAAACACATAAAACACCCAGTTCTACCACTACAATTTAGGTTCGTTTGTTTATAGTTAAGTCACCTTCGATAATACCTACTCGTGGCTACGTAGGTACAACATACCTGTACCATACAATTGGCGTAAGATTAAAGATAAAGACACACACACATTTATTACACATTACATTTATGTACATGTATGACAATTGTGGAACATTTTAAAATGTGGTGTTACAATGAACTATGTGGTATCAACATGTCCTGCCGTATAAGACGTACAAATTACTTAAAATTAATCTAAAATAATTATAATATCAACAGTTTTGGCACAACTATTTCAAATATTATCTCTATCTTGAAAAAAAACATTAACACTATAGTATCCTTTTATACAAATTATTGTGAATATAACGCGGAAATAAGAAAGATGGGGAAATGTTACTTACCTACATGTCATGTCCCCTAGCCCCTATGCCTAGGTACTATTGTTTTATGAAGTTATAAGAAGATACATAGATTTAATTAGGTTAGCTCTGTTTATTATAGAAAGCTAAGCAAACTTACATACTTTCCTAAATTGCCAAGGTAATTGTACCAACTGATTAAGTAATCAACATAATGTTGATAATGTTTCTTCGAAATTCACAGTTGTTAGACTAATAACAAAATAATTGCCGTGTCATTATCTAGCCATAACTTATTCACACAGACGTTTACTAACGCTTTTACAAGTAATTAAGTGAATTATGATCACACCTGTAATCTCAAAGGGGTTGAAAAAGCTAAAACTTCATTGACGTCATAGCCTCATAGTTTAACAGCAGTGATAGCCGAGTAGTATGACCGTATGACTGCACAGTTTAAAGGTGCCAACCTCGGCACGCAATATGTGCGTATTATAAATTAGTTATCTGTTGCTAAAAACGGTGAAAGAAAACATCGTGAGGAAACGGGCACACCTGAGAGATTATTCAACGGTGTGTATAGCCATCTCAGAGGCCTACAGGCGGTTTAAATTCTGACACCAGGTTGCTCATCCAATATACGATAGAAGAAGAAGAAGATTAACGTCATAAAAACAGGAGCGACACGTGTTTTAATATAGGGTATTTTACTATAATCATCCTTTTTGTTAGTTATGATTTGACCAGCCCTTGGAAAACAATTGTAGGCAGACTTTTATGTTTAGCTTGGCTCTCCTAAATCAACCAAAACAGTCAGTTTGAAGTAATCGCGAAGTCAAGTGCGCGATCGATAGCAGGGCTTCGCAAGGTTAAGACGCCGGCCAGCCCCATCATTATCTCATTAGCAAGCACGCGGATTGATACAATGACAGACAGAACGATTTACACCAAATTGTAATGTAGTGTACCATTGTGACATGTACGGACAGCGGAATATGTTATGATCAAATGGAAACAGAGTCAGACTTAAAGGTATCGAGTAGCTTAGCTGTTAACATAAGGATTTTCCTAACGTGATACCTGGCGTCACACGTGACCAATCTAGTTGAAACTAAAGTAAAAAGTTGTGGTTTTATAGTCTTTGACAAGAACAGCTCACCTACAACGCAACTTTTCAAAATTCATGAATTGCCCGTAATAACTGTTAGAAATAGACACACTCCCACACACACAGACTTAAACGGACAGTTGGGATCATAGGATTAAAAGTAGGTGCTGTAAGTAATCCATTTGACCGGATAACTGTAGCAGCAAGTTTTCCCGTGAGAACCGTAGATAATATTATCAAGTAGGTATAATAGTGTCGTTATCACCACATATCGTACGTCGCGTCCTATCTATCGATCGGGTTCTGCTTATGATAACAAAAACATGAAACGCCCGCCTTTATCTGTTATTAGATATTATTATTTATGTTATCTTAAGGAACAGTGATTGTTTTGCGGCAAAACTGTAACGTAATTGGTATAATTATAGATAAAGTCCCTACTTAAGCGACAACAGAAATATATTATAATATCTTGAGATATTTAAATTGAATTCAGAACTACATATTGTAAACAAATTTTAAATAAAATAAGCCGCAACAGTACCGGAATATAACATTATTCAGAAGTATACTGTCGGTATGCAAAAGTTCGAAGAGATAAAATATGTTGGCCTCGTGGAAAATGTGGAGCGGGTTGACATCGGGTGATGCGGCGAGCGGCGACGGTTACTGAATATTGTAGGGTTTGGGAAAATATCGGTGTACCCTCTGCCCCTTTGGTAGTACCACGGAATGAGACCCACCTTTATAGAAGGTATATGAGAATACACTGTTACTTTTTTGTTAACTTTTGTTTGATGGAAACAATAATAAGGGATACATAGGATGAAGTTTGACACAATACTCGCATGCCTACGGATTAAAGTAATATCTTTATTCTTTCGTAAATAATTTGACTAGTTTCCTTAAATCATTACGTTTTATATGTGTATTTAAATGTTTATTATGCCGCAGGGAAACAAGATATATATACTTAGGATAACTTGCGAAAATGCGGTAGGCGTCGCCTACAAACTATGGTCATAATTTTCGTTTCATTAATTAAAACATGTACTAATTTTAATAATTTAAAACGTTATTTTCGTAGGGGTTATATGACGTCCTTACTACAGTGTTTTCAACGATATTTACATTTGTGAGCCTCCCTGGTATCCGAATATTGTCTGGTTGTCGCGGTGTCACGGTTGTTATTGAAATTAATTCAATATCCCGACCGTCAGTTGCATGTCAATGTCAGTTAAACGTACACGGTACAAAACGGCCAATCGATGTTTCAACAAAATAAAGCCGAGGCCATTTTTATTGTTTCCTGATAAATAAGAGTCGAATCAATAAAAGGCTGATTGATGTTTATATTTCGGACGCGAAATCATACCTCTTCACTTACTTACTTGTTTTTTTTTTGCAATCCTAATCAATAATGATCTTGTTTCTTTTTTAACCGACTTCAAAACGAGAACTAGAACAAGTGGTCCTTCCCATAGAGGACCGTCGAAGGCCAGGGTCTTTGTATCCTGCCTTTCAGGTCTGGGTAATTTACCTCTGGATGTATTTTAGACATAGATTTTAACTAAACTTAAACGTTCCATAAAGCCATTAATTTATTTTAAAACATTTAAAATAATTTAAAACCTATTAATTTACTTTAAATCATTAAAATGTGTTGTTTGAAAATAAAGCCTTTTTTTTTAAGAAACGTCACCCCACCACACTAGGAATTTCTCCTGTATCGTGGGTGCGTTTCACAAACATGAAATATCACATACACAAACTCGGGACAAACAAATGTGGATCGCACAAATTTTTGCCCCGTGCGGGAATCGAACCCGCAACCCTTTGCGCAGCAGTCTAATCGCTTACGCCAATCAGGTATAGGTCAATTATTTAAAAGCTATTAATTTATTTTAAAACATTAAATGTTATGTTTTATGTTCATACTGTACTGTAATGGCTGATGAAATCTGAGTTACGTTGGTTGTTGACCTGTAATCTGGATCAACATGAAAAATTTGTTGACATGCTCGTCTTGTAGGTTATTGACTTATATAATCTTTCGTCATGCTACAATCTACATAGGTAAGTATGAATATAACATAGAATCATGTTTATGCATAGAGGAACCGTAGATAACGATGCCTCAGTAGATATAAGCTTCTCCGCGCCTACCGACGACGTCGCTTGAATCGGTCAAAGGAAACCCAGTGACACGCAACAACATCCAACCTACGGCTACTACCGCGATAATCCAGTCTACCGTTCTAGGAATTGATCCTAACTGGATCTATGAACTTGGAAGGTAATCTTGCAATACGACCAAACTAAACAATCTTTCGGTAGTAAGTACGTAAAGTGAAAAAATCGAATTAACCGCGATAATATCCGTAAGAATATTATCATTTCAATGAGGAGATAAACAAAATAAATGCTTATAGAGTCTAATAGGTACATTATTCTAAATGTTGAAATATTGTAAATTCCTTCCACCACCACCAGTACCTATTCCGACCAGTAACTGCGCCAATAACTAATGAACAAAGACAGACAGAGGCTGAATACATTTGTTTGCGACTCACACTTTAAACAGAGGTCTTGTTTCTAAGTCCGCGGGCATTTACAACCTCGGTTTTAAAGTTACACCTTGGGTATTCCTTTGTGGCTCCAATTTTACCCTAAATAGGTCAAGGCTATAAGTTTAATAAGAGAATTGTAGGTAATGGTAAGTACACCAGTGTGGATTTCAACTGTTTGAAAATAGTAACTAAGTATCTACCTATCACACTATAAATATTATAAAGGCGAAAGTTTGTGAGTGTGTTTGTATGTTTGTTACCTCTTCACGCTCTAACGGCTGGACCGATTTTGTTAAAATTTGGTATGGAGGTAGCTGACAACTTGGATTAACTAACATATAGGCTCATTTTATCCTGTGAAAATGTAGCGGGTGACACCGCTGGGCACAGCTAGTATATTTATAATATGCAGTTATGTGAGGCCCTTACTCAGGATTTATGTTATTTCTAAGATGTGGAATGTAAGGAATATGTATTTTGTAGTTTTCAGGATAAGAAGTAACCATCGTCCCGACGCACGTGGAATTCTTAGTAGGTATACATTCAAGTAAGTCCGATCGAATCGAAGTTAGTGCTGTGTTGACAACAATGACAACACAGTTAACAGCACCTACCTATATCTATATAGTTATATAGGTCACAGGGACAGCGATTAAAGGCAGCTTATACTGTTATATATATATGTATAATGTTTTATTTGCGAAGGTGGTGATGGTTATGAGTTCGACTACTATACGGTCTATACGGGACTAATATTTATATGATTTGTTATGACTTCAGAGTTCGGGCTTGTGAATTAAGATATTCGTGTCTTTCAACGCAACCACATACGGTGAAGAATCTAATAAGGGACAATTAGTAACAAAATATTAGAGATTTAGTGTGCTTCCATTATGTATTGTGTTTATTGTGAGTCGTATAAACTAAATTACTCGGCGTAACCAACCCCACAGAAGTAATATTCTAAAGTAGACGGTGTGTCAAGTTTCATGCTGAATGTTTGTGTAAAACCCTCGTTAATTATAATCAGATTTAAAGATTACCTTGACGAGGAATATTACTACGGTTAATTGAAATAAACTCTACTGTTTTTAACATAATTATGCATGTAGGGTAAACATTATTGATTTAACTAGTTTTGTAATTATGTTCAATGTTTATGTTAGGTAGGTACTGGAACTATTATAGAATACCGACTAAGTCTAAATGAAGGGATATTCTACGTGAAGATTTTATTATTTACTAGAATTAAATAACATTTTTATAACTACTTTTGCGTAGAGTAAAAGTTGACTTATCGTTAAGTTGAATATTAAAAACGCGCTAATGATTTCGCAAAACTAACGCCCGAGAGTACAGTTACACTACCTACCCTATACGAGGTATACGTACGTGCATCACAACTCAACTTGTTATGAAAGTGTGTGCACCACAGACAGCAGCCGTCCCTCTCTCACAGCACATTGTTAAAACTTCCACAAGCGACAGAACGCGGCCCGAAACTTGATGATGTGAAGACAATCCGCTTTGAGGTCTGCAGCCGACTTACCGAGCCTTTTGAAAGCGAACACAGCCCTCACCGCCGTCCACATGTCTACGGAGACTTTGTCGGCGACATCACTACACAGCGCCTTCTAGAAGGTTCACAGAACGGAGAAGTAGTAGTCGATGACGTGCGCGATATAGAAGAGGACGCAGGTGGCGATATACATGAACACCAGTATCTGGATGAGCATGGTGCTGCGTCCGTGGCCGCGGAGCGACTGCCGCCTGCCACGGAAGCCCTACTGCAAGGTGAATGCTGAACGAATGCCAATTACACAATGATCCGTTGTTACGTAAAATGATACGTGCAGTTTGTTAGACGGTGTTAAACGACGAAACACAATTAAGTATAGCTGGACATGACATCTACATAACTATAATGTAGGTAACTACCTATAGTATGCATGCACCACGGTCACCCACGTATTATATACGTTGTACTTGATAGTTAGTTTATGAAACCTTTGTAACAATAAAGAGTCGAGGACTAGCCCAGATATGGGGACAAAATACAGTCTGGCAAAATATACGTGCACTGGCACACCTCTGCAAATGCCATCGAGATTTACAAACGAGATGCTAAACAAAACTATCATACCTATCCGTAAATATTAAGAAAGGATCTTCTGAAATGTCTTGTTTAAGTGTTGACCAAGAATTCAAGTGAAAGTATTATAGAGATACATTCTACATACATACTTATGTTCTACGAAACAGTAGTCATGTTGAACAAGACCGCAACGTGTACTTAGCTATTGTGACTATGTGTGTACCTTTCACACATGAAATAAGGCACCAAGGGTCAACTCCGACCGTCCCGAGATATTTGCTTGCTACAGACATATGATCCACGGAATATTATGTAATGTGAGGATGTTGCTACCATATGCGCTGCATGATCGATCATCGTATGGATGATATATGGGAGTTGGGGACGTCTGCAGAGACTATAGAAAACTGCGTCAAGATGCTAGTTTACTTAGTTTAAGCGAAATGTGAAAAGACCCGTAGTATACAGGGCCTCAAGTCTGCTATTACAATAGTGTCAGAATGGTCTATCATTGATTTCATAATTGTTGATTTTGACAAGTTTGGTAATCTACTAATATAAAAGCGTCATTATGACTTTCCAATGGTCAACCACTGACACTCCATTGAAAGAAATGGTTTATAATGGTAATCTCGTACATAATGACAAATCAATGACAGACGTAGACGGTAATCTGCTAAAATTTTGACAGTTAACTCACAGACTACAATTTAATATGGTAAGGTATAAAACACAATTACTAAACTTTAATATTATTAAACTCTTTGCAAAACACGGACCACAACAAATAAAACAGATTAACGTCAGACGTCAGTAAGCAGTAATGTCACATTTGACAGCAAAACATTAAATATTAATGAGTTTCATCATGTTTTTTCTATTTACGAACAAGATTGCATATAACATTATCAAATAATATCATAGATAATATGTAAAAGTATTTAAAAAAGAAATCTGGCATAATTAAATGTTTAAATTTAGTAGTAGTTTTTCGAAAATAATTTTTATTAACGGGTTTTATAATAATGGCAATACAATAATGTCATTCTACCACTATTCTATTACGAGACCATTGACAGACCAATGATCGACCATTATGAATTTAGCAGATTACGAACTTTTAGTAAAATGACAATGGGATGGGAATTGGATCGTGTTGGAATGACGAATTTATAAAAATAGCAGACTAGGGGCCCTGGTAATGTGTTTGTAACATGACGTATGTTTTCCCAAAGGGGTTGGCAGAGGTGAAGCCGAAGACATTTTTAAAGCATTTTATTCAAAACACGGTTATGACTACTATCAGTCGAACCCGTAGTGAAAAATTAGAAGCCAGTGGCAGATCAAATTAAACTGCTGCAAAGAAATGCTACACGGTCACATTAATAGGTAGGTACTCCAATAGTAGCACATTTTCTCGGTCTCTTTAAGAACTTTCCTCCATTTTTTATACTCTTGTATTAGACATTACAATCCTAACTATAAAATACTTTCTACCGACACACCCCGGCACTTTATGATGGTACGCACTACAAAGTACAAACGGACACCGATGAGGGTCAGTGCGACCCTAAGTCGTTCTTTACCGATGACAATGGTGTCGCATTGCTGATACACATACCAGAAATATTTCAGTGTCCAGTGAGTAGGACGAATAATACGAGATATAATATTATTCATTTTTAGAATGATTACATAAGGGTTCGTATGTTCTGTGCAAATAATTATATTTTTGGGGTAACTAATGTTTTACAATACCATGTAGGGACGGGTTTTAGAAACATATATACTTTCTTAAATTATATAAGCTGAACTTACCTAAGAAAAACATGACGACAAACTAAATTAATTTGGGATTAGGAAATTCGTAGCACTCAGCTGGGATTTAAAACGGGGCTCGATTAAAACGGGTTTAGTAAAAATCCCATGGATTAGGATTAATTACTGTAAAGGACTACATTAACTCTTTGGGAACAAGCACAACGTGGACAAGCGTTACAAAGGAGAAGAAAGTCACCACGAAGAGAAGTTTAAGAAGTACCCGCGAAGGTATGGAGAGGGAATGACCGAATGACCCACAGTAGTGTCCCTCAGTGACCGGTGAGACAACACTCGTGTCTGCATCGGGAACCTATCGCTCCTAATAAACCCTTCGCGTGTCAACTGGGCCGCAGCCCCCACAGCCTCCCACGGCCCGCCGCAGGTCTCCTCTATGCAGCCGAGATCGGATTAAGCTCGTAAATACTTGCCACTGAAGATTAGTTTTGGAAACTAGGTTAATATCTATCTCGACAGCTCTCACAATCGTTCAGAGTGTAAGTCATAATTCAGATTTACTGCTGCTTTAACGTTTTAATAAAAAAATGATCAAATCAGTGTACAGTTGTTGTCAGAATAATGCCCAAAACTGTGATATTTAAAAAAAAGTTACAGTTTCTCTCGAAATTTATATTTCCACCCTTTTAAGTAATACATTTACAGAAATTAATTGAGAAGTAATTAATTTAAATCGGTTATATAATGGTATGATAACAGAATACTTCAATAATGCTAAGAATTAGCATAACTGCCCCCTAGACAAGTGAAACATTTGACCAATAGAAATTGAATAGAATGATTAATGTATAGGGGTGACATAATGTTTCGACTATGTTATCGATGTCATTTGACGACCTACTTAATTGGCGCAGTGGCTAAGCGATTGGACAGCTGCGCTTGGGATTGCGGGTTCGATTGCCACATTAGACAAAAATTTGTGTGAGCAGATGTTTGCCCTGAGTCTGGGTATTTGTGTATGTGAAATTTCCTGTTTGTGAAACGCACTCACGATACAGGAGATAATCCTGGTGTGGGGCAACGTCTTTTGAAAAAAAATAATTGTCAATCCCATATATTTTTCATTCTATTCGATTACTATTCGTCAAGCGTTTTGCCACTTATCTATGGGGGCTGTAGTGGTACTTGAGAGCGTGTGGCGTCACTGAGCGGCTACTTACTTGTCCGCTGGTGTCCGTTGACGACGGCGGTGGTGGGCACTGCCAGCCGGTCCACATCGTCAGTGGTGGCTTGCACCGCCAGCTCCACGGCCTCCGAGCCTCCTGGCCACGCCATCGCCACGCGCGCCACACATCACTGGGCACACACACACATCACCACGGCACGCACGACTCTAGCGCGCAATGTAGTACTTACACTTTGAACACAATTGGTTGTCGCTTGCACCTGTATAGTCTTTACGTTGTTTTCTTATCACTTGTATGTCCTTAGATTAAAATGTTGGTGTTTTCATAAATTTTTGTATAGAAGTGTGTCTGTTGAGATAGGTGTTATAGGTTAAAAGTTCAGTTGTACAGCTTGAGAAAAACCACCCCATCAAAATGAAAATGTCGAAAAATATGCAATAGTTCGGCAGTATATGAACTTAAAGGCCTCACTCTTAGAACATGAAACTTATATTAAAATCGTTGGCGAAAAGTTAGCGGGCAACGGCTCTACCCACCCCTTCGTAAAATATAAGCGCGATGATAAACAAATAGAGTAAACCTTTTCGCAAATGATATACGATACTGTTACCCATTTTATAGAGCTTAAAAAGCTTTAAATAAAATAACATTTTATCGTATTCTCATTAAAAGTTTCGTCGTTATCACAAATAACGATTAACGTGCCTACCCCTAACGTAAATCTTCTATAACTTCATAAAAATCCTGTTCAAGAAAGCGGTTGCCGAGCTTATAGAATTACTTATCCAAGGTTGGAGCATTGATTTACCAACGGCTTTTAATATAGTAGCTATAATAAGAGATTTAAATTATAAACAACTACCTCATCGTATATAAATAACGATAGCTGAATAGAGTACTATTTTCTGGGATGCCATTTGAGTAACTAGTTCTAGCTTTTCGCCAACGTTTGAAAACTTTTTGTTACATGAATAAAATAATTGCTAAACAACATCCCTGCCTGCCCGTCAAAGGAAATATGCTTTATGGAATAGTATCTCCATTACTCAATCGATATAATTGCCATTGATTACTTTTTTTTATCTGGGATAAGTTGGACGTTGTATTTGTAACATACACATAACATCACGCCTGTATTCCCCGAAGGGGTAGGCAGAGGTGAACATATAGTACACCCTCATTTCGCCAGTTATGTTGTAAGTCCCAATGTAATAGGGGGCGAGCCTATTGCCATCAACCGGGCACAAATCCAGATTCCGTGCTGCTACTGAGAATTACCTCAAACTCAGTAACACTTTGTCCGACCCGGGATTTGAACCCAGGGCCTCTTGCTCAGCAGTCGCGCTTAGCGACCACTAGACCAACGAGGCAGTCAAGTTGTATTTGTAACTGACGTTAAAGATAAATATGAATCTAATTTACAATAATACCTTGCGTGAGTGTTATCCATGTTATTTATATTCATAGTGACTCTGTTTGAGTCCGACACTAGTATAGTATAGTCGAGCATTCCCGAATATCCACCTAAATAAAACCGACATAATTAAGTAAATAATTATGAACCTGCTAGCATACATTTTGGTAATACTATCTACTAGAAAATAGATCTATCTACTTATATTGTAATGTGCAAAAACTAGTCATAATTCACACAACACCATAAAACACATGCACAATTGCACCTGTAATTCATGAAGGGGTAAACAGACTACAGTTATATTATAATCATGAGCTTATAAACACACTGCGCTTCTCTATCAATCGCATCTATGAAAGAGAAATTTATTATATTCAGTAAAATCAGAAGAAAAGTCTTTGTACCATACGCAGCGACCCTGTGGTCAGAATATGAATTGATACCACGGCACGACTACTAAGAAAACCTAGATTAGATCGACGCATGATAGGGAGAAATTGAGAATATAAATAAAAGCGATTCTACGACCTGATTGGCGCAGTGGCTAAGCGCTTGGACTGCTGCGCTAGGGGTTGCGGGTTCGATTCCCGCACGGGGCAAAAATTTGTGCGACCCATAGATGTTTGTCCCGAGTCAAGGTGTTTTTGTATGTGATATTTCATGTTTGTGAAACGCACCCACGATACTGGAGAAATTCCTAGTGTGGGGCGACGTTTAAAAAAATAGCTTTGTGTTTTCCTGTTTACAACTGAAACGAAATGATTTCCCAATGTAGTCAATTAAAAATAAATATATAAGGTAACGCTAACTATGAGGAAGGAACATTCGCTTCAGTAACTCGGAGATGAAGTACGTTTGTAATTAAACGGAACCGTTAATCGAAATACTAATTGGTTCTCGAGAATTGCAATTATTGGCGTAAAAACTGTGTTTGTATCATAACAATTTATGGTAACTAGTAAATTAATTGTTGTTGTAAATAAAATATCAAATATGTATTTAAATCAGCACTAGCTTTTGCCCGCGGCTTCGCTCGCGTTAATTTAGTATGTTGGTGAGTATTACATGTATATATAAAGCTTTTGCCCGCGGCTTCCCGCGTTACCCCTATTTTAACGCCTTAGAGGGTTGAATTAAAAAAAAAGCCTATGTTCTTTCTCGGGTCTTAAGCGTTCTACATGCTAAATTTTATCAAAATCCGTCCAGCGGTTTATCAGTGAGGACGTAACAGTCAGACAGACAGAGTTACTTTCACATTTATAATATTAAGGATTATGAAGTACAACTTTTACAGTATTTTTACGTTACATGTGTAAATATAAAAACGTGCAAAAGAACTATCAACTCATATGTATATCGTTCAGATATGTAACATTTAATAACTAATAGTTGACATTACTAGTATCAATACATGTTTGATGACAATGGGAAACCGATGTCAAAGCGATTTGCCTGTCGCACATTACTGAAAGGCACTCGAACTTATTGCAGAGTGCGATTATATCGAGCTTCGAACACTCTGGAGCTTCATCACAATGAACGACAGACGAACACATGCCAGCGTTGTCATAGAGATGGGTAGTACAATTCCTTTTAGATCTAGTTGACACGTGTACCTACTCGTGACACGTGTATAAAGGAGAATTGAGTCAATAATACACAAGTTTTTCAATTAATATAGTCGGCAGATTTTAATAATTAAAAAACTTAGTTAACTGCATTAGATTTTAGTAGTATAGTTATTTGTTGACATTAAATATATTATTCGTGTAAATCCGCTTGGTTATTAGGTGGAAGGATTAAGAATACAATTCCGTTGCGCCATTGGTAAAATAATGCGTAGGAAGCTATGAACCTCCGATGACTTACAATAGACTCGTCGTCACTAATACTTGGGACTTATGTGGACCTACCTACAGGTTACGGACTCCTGCCCCTTTACCATGAACTATTAAAGCAGGACATTTTCTGTTGTGAAAGCGAGACGCGGCTACATTCAGTGTAATACGGCGTGGCGGCTCACGTCCAAAACGGAAAATACCCTGTTTTTTGAGTTCATGGTAAGGGGGCTGATATAGAACCCCTCTGCCTACTCCTTTGGGAATTAAAGGCGCGATTGTAAGTGCCCATGTGTAGGCTAATAAGTCCTCTTGTTAACAGAGCCATCGAATTTCGTGTCCATTGTTAGGTCTATACATATCTTCCTCTTTTAGACCAGTCTAAAACTTTTGACAAGGGCCTCAGGCTGTTGCGAAACTTTCAGGCTTGAGTTTAAAAATAAATGGGAAATGGTCTCGGAGTAAAACCTGTTGTAGGTACCTACTAATTGAAATACATATCTAGGGACCTACTCGCGGACACAACCGACGGGTTATCTTAATAGATATTTAATGAGAACTTGAGTGCTGCGGCTATTTAGCTCCTCATGACAGGCAGAAGTTCAATATTTAATAACTGAGAGGTTTAAATAAAGTCAACTTTGAATGCCTAGAATTAGGGTTAAAATTAATTACGTCACGGTGCTACAGGGTGTGGGTTCATGCTGCATTTCTCGGAAAAAATCCTAAAAGTCGGCCACCACTCTTAGCAAGGAGTATCGTATTGCCCCTAGTTGTAGAGGTCAAGATAGGCAGTCGTATGTAAAATACTAATTCAGCTGCACTACGTTAGACTGGAAACTAACCTCTAAATAGTTGGGAACAAGCTAGGCAGATGATATTGCAAGCGTCGCTACAGCCTAGATATTTACGAACGTATTTCTGCTACGTATTGCCTCTCTCTTAAGAGTACAACCGGGTTGTTACGAACGCCCACGACACTGATGACGTCATTATAGCCCACGCATAACAGGACACCCTAGTAATCGGAAAATCCCAAGCGTTGAATTACGTAACCAATGATCTTTCTAGAACTTATATTGAAACTTTTTCTAGAGAATAACAAAATTAATAGCGGTAGTGGTTGAAAGAAACGATCACGTTTTGCGTACGTAAAGATTTATCAGTTTAGTTATTTAAGCGTAATAATACCGCGAAAGCTTTTAGTTAGATTGAACGTCAGTAATATTTATATTTTGGTAAGACTCGATATGAAGACACAGCTTAACAATACTATTTCTTACAACTACATAGGTAAAAAGTAAAATTGACCATAATTAATTGAAACTTAGAAATTATGAAAAATAGTCCTAGATATGCGGGACGCACGTGGTAAGGAACTGCGAAGGATAGACTGTTTTGGAAGAATAAAGTGGAGGCCTTTGCCCAGCTGTGGGAAACAAAAAAGGCTATTTGAAAAAAGTATCTAAATATTACAACATTCTGTAATTGTAATATTATCTCCAGTGTACAGATACACTACACACTTAGATTTTTTGCAATATCTGAAAAATTGTATTTTTTTTATTTTAAGGATGGATTTTAAAACTGAGTTTAAAACACTGATGTATATTTATATGACACAAACACACTAATCTTATCTGTAAAAACAAACAAAAAAGTATTACCAACAGCTCAACTAACTAAATTGCCACCAAACTATGTCACAATCACAATTCACACACAAATAATTATTTTATTGCCGAATGTTTTACTAACGAACGAACATAGCTGAGTGAAGACGGTAAACAGTATGTTAGAAGATACAGATAGCAGTGATAAGATACTGGTTACTGCAACAACACGGACCAATGACAACGCAATATGCCACCAAGACTCATCGCTCTCTACTGGGCTAAATGGCACTCAAAAATACTTAATTACCTGCTTGTGATTGGAATTATACCTCGATATTAGTTTGAACGTTAAAAGACCATTAAATTTGAGCGGTATGAGTAATGTAATATGTTATTTTAGTGTCCGGTGACTAATCTGCTCTTTTCTCTATTAGTCGTAATGAGTTTATTAATTGATAGATTATTCGGAAATCGAGATAGGTAGTGTAGGTAGGTACTCTTTTGTTATGTTTTGGGAGCTCAATTACATATAGGTTTAAACCTCTTCTTTCTTTTTAAGAGTTTTGCTCTTGTCTCTGTTCTCTATTTTCGGCATTCCATTTGATCGCTTGGACGCTTGGTACGTCTCTACTAAGGTAAAAATAAACTGTATTTCGGAAATATATGTTCAATGTACACCTACAATGTTAGTGAAAAGCTTTCAAGATGTAATAAAAAATTAACAGTTAGCTCTACGAGCGCTGTTTTTTGTGATATTTTATTCACATGCACGTTAAAATATTACGTGCGTTATCGCTCGTCTTGAGAATAAGTACCTATATTTTAAGAGCAAGTTTTAAAGCTATATCCGAAGGATTTTAAGTAATATAAAATCAGCTTTTGAAACAATTAACGACATAAACAAACAGTTGTCACAAACGATTACATACCAGGTAGTAAACAGATAATTATATCAAACAGAAGGGTATGTCGACAGACAGGTCCATCAATCAGGGCAGGTCGTCAGTGTAGCTGGTGAAGGCGTGGTAGGCAGTAGAGTAGGTGTGTCTACGGCCGTGTAATCTGAACGCGTGACGTCATGTGAGCCATAAAGAGAATTAGAGTCCCCTTTTATAGCGGGGCGACCACGCTCGCCGCCTGGGCACGGTATCCGGGTTTATATTGGTATTAATGATAGTCTGTTTTATTTTTGTGGCCTTTGTGCTGATTGAGAACAATACTGTCAATAAAAGAAGGTTAAGGGCGAGCTGTCACGGAATTATTGCGCTATAAATTATCACTTCATTCGTTAGGCTGCGTCCTACAGAACGTAAAGCTTAGCGTCGTGTGAGTGACTAGTCAAATACAGTAAGGCTTTGGTTTTTAACCGACTTAAAAAAAAAGAGGAGATTCTCAATTCACTGGATTTTTTTTAATATACGTGGTACTTCCATAAGTATGACACAGACCAAAAAGCTGCATTGGGGACGTTCGGCGCGCCTTGGGCAGTCATTTCTAAAGTTTTTCCACGTAGAATCTTCGTAGTAGTTTGCCCACGTTTATAATTAAGATGGCAAGGCAATAAGATCCAGGATACATTCCTACGCCTGTATGGGGTATACAGGCATAATAATAATATCAAGGGAACGGATAGAAATTCGAATTGTCTAAGAAAAATAACTACAAAACCAATAGCTAATTTCTATCTGGGTTTGAAAACTTTAAACCCTCATCTTTGACCATATGAATTCAGTTCAAGTACCAACCTTAGAACCATGGATATCGTAAATAGTGTACAAACGTTAATACCGTCATCACTAAACTGTCGGGGCGCATTCAGCTACACTCCTTTGACTTTAAAGGTGCGACAGTATTACGTGGAAAGCGATATCATATCAATTTAATTTGAAGCAAAATATGTTATGAAAACACACGTGGTTGACTTATCTAGTTATCTTTAGCTTAAAGTAAACATTGGCTATCGGCAATACATAAGATCAAAGATATTTCTGCTTATTTCAAATAAAAATATCGTCCAGCCGACCTTAAATAAATAAGCTAGGAAAATGATTTTTGTGTGTATACTGCACAAGCTGAAAGAGGAAAAAAAATACATTCAAGTATTTATATTTCGTATACTTTGATCTGAGCTTTCGGCAGGACTCCTACATTTTTCGATGTCCGTCCGAAACGATGCGCCGCCGTTACGTGTATTATAGTACGGCGTCTCGCTTCTACAACGGTAAATGTCCTGCTTGAGTTCATGGTATGAGGGAGGATCGGAAACAGTAAGCATAAAGTCAAACGTTTAACCCTGACGAAGTAACAATGTAAGTTTTACAATAGTCACTTTTACTTTATAAAGAGAAGTATATTTTAATAGACAAGTAATTGTCTGGCTACAGTGTGTAATTAACATAATCTATATCTCTTTGCCTGTCTACAGGGAACATAGTTACAGGTGTTTATGTATGCACTCACGGGTATATATGTATATACTTAGAATAACGTTACGTTTGATGCGTGTTTTTTGTAGATCATCCTTGTATCGCGAGGTTGTGTTTTGTTTTGCGTCTGGCAGCTGTTTCTTCAAAGGTTGTAATAACAGCGTGAACGTACACTTTAAACAATAAACTAAACATGGGCACTATCTCATAAATATTCAAACAATTAACGTTTCCATACACTTTAAATTTTATTATGTTCTTATATTCGATTAGCATTGTATTATTTGGATGATATGCTTAACCTAAAGCTAAGAAAAACATTTTTTAATTAGATGCCGTCGTATTCATTGTTATTTGCACCGAAACATCATAAAATGTAAGGTGCATAGTGCATACCTTACTAATCAAGATTTAGGATATTTAGGTGCCTCATGGTCACCGTACTAAGAGGGAGAATTCCACCATAAGCTGGTCACTCTCTTGACTTAACTTTACGAGAGACATCGGTGTCTGAGATTGAATTAAGTTACCTCATACGACTCGCTTCCATAATGAGTTCCGCGTAAGGTTATAACACGGTAAGTTAATATGTTTATACAATTAGCCCTTCATGAGATAATTAGCTTCTGGGTGTAGGTCAAGTCGCGATGAGCCTTTCGATGGGTGAAATATAAAAGCAAAGATGAACCCCTCTTTTGTCCGGTTACGCCCAATAAGACCCCCCTTGGGGTCGTCGGCATAAAATATACCGAAAAAAAAAGTAGGTACCTACATATTATTATATATAATCGATAAGTATATGGTTCAAAAGTAATGAGTCCCTTTAAATATATTGAGGAAAGTTATTAGGTACCTAATTAACGGCCATGCATAAGAAATAGTAATCAAAATTAACCAATTTTTAAACCTAGAGGTAGAACTTCTCGGTTTAAAAATTCACGCGTCTCCTCTATTTATTACCTATAAGTCAGAGTTTCCTAATTGGATCATTCTGCTAAAAACTTTGTTTATTAGAGATTTTATTTGTTTTAATTGTGGAGTCGTGCTTGACGAGTGACTACCGTTGAAATGCTCGTAAGTAAAAATGAAAGTGTCTCAATTATATTGCTTATGATTGCATTGACTAGGTTTGTGTACTATTGAGATAGGGCACTGTGTCAGCTAGCATGGAACACGATAATATGCACGTATTTCATTCGTATTAGAGTAAACAGACTACAGAGCCGGATAGTACCTGTAATGACCGTAGGTTATAGATTACCCGCGGCTGGCCAACGGCTGGAGCTGGAGAGACGCCAAGCAGTCTGCCAGGTGTCCGGCACAAGCGTAAAGTAGGTATCTACTACTTGCTCGTCAATGTTTCTTTGTAGTTGTACCTACGTCCTTACATGTGAACGCATCTTACAAAAACTGTATCATAATTATATAATAATCTAGACTTGATCATCATTATTTTAACACCGACGCAACGGTGTGCTGGTTGCTTTGAATAAACAAAACAAATACGCCACACATGTAGGTGCGCAATACAACGAGCATTTATCATGACGACCTATTGCTAATATTACTTAACGCAATTTTCATTTAACTCTGACACCAGATTGTTCACCAACCATACAATAAGAAGAAGTCTGGAATTCGAAACTCAGTAGGTCAGTAGTAAATAATGCACATACAATATGTGATCCCGATGATAATGGTGTGTGTGAACCTATCCGCTAGTTGTGCCGCTAGATACATCTCAACCTAACGTATCTAATCTTCAGCCGCACTCACACGCGCGCGTCTGTTGCGAATCCAATCATTGCTTCAGTATTACCGGTGCCGGGAGATTACTAGCCCTCAGCTATGAATATTACACCACGCAGTGTCTGTATGTGGGAACAATATCTCTGATTGCTATGAATCTTAGATATTATCGTGTAATTTCTACAGAAATCCATCGTGTTGGAGTAAAAAACAAATTATTATTTTCTTTCCTTGTCTTCTTTAAGAAATAAGTTGTTTTAACGATAACATCAGAAATGACAAGATACTTTAAAATAAAAAAGATTTTGCGAAGTATCTAAAATCAAACGGATTACGACAGTAGAACCTGGAAAATCTTTTCGAGGGTGGCATTTTCACGTTGATTAAACCCTCTATTATATAATAAAGATTTAAAAAAAAACCTGGAAAAAATTACCTGCCTATTTAGGAAAATTTATCAGTGGAGTGCTTCGAAAATGTTTCCAAGCGGACGAAGATGCGCGCGGTAGGTAGTTATATTTATAACTTTATTACAAAGAGAGGGGTGAAGATGTGTGTCCCAAATGTAAATGTAGGCCATACACACGTATTTGTGACATAATTGTGTATGTCGAACGTCCGCGCCCACTTCACACTTGCGATGTAAGGGTCCGATGACGTCACACTGGACACCGGTGCGGGTTTTCATTATAACAAATGCGCGCGTTTTATTTCAGCGAAAGTTGAATCACAAGTCTTTCGCGTCTATTAATTTGTAACTCATTGAAATAATCATTTGAAACCAACGTTATTATCGCAACTTCATCTGCGTGAAAAGTACTTCGCCATTTTTGGCATAAAAGCTTGACTGTGGTTCGAGCGGTCTTCGTATCAAAATATATAAATGATCGAGTGACTTATGTCATTCTGACATCTAAGTATTTAGAAATAGCGAAAAGACTTAAAAAATAACAGTCTAAAATTGAACTATGAGTAAACAACTCGATTATACAAAGACCGAGATAGGAATTGAACCGGGGATTTAAAGCATAACAGTAATATTAGTTAGTTACCTACATATTTGGTAAATCGATTAAACTAATACCTAGGTGGTGGACAATATCAGAATCAACAATGTTGATAGCACTGATAGCCGAGTGGTATGACCGTTGGACTGCTAAGTCAAAGGTCGCAAGTTCAAATCCCGGCACGCACCAATGTCTTTTCGAATTCATGTGCGTACTAAAAATTAGTTATCAGTTGCTAAAACGGTGAAGGAAAACATCGTGAGGAAACCGGCACACCTGAGAGATTTTTCAACGGCGTGTAAAGCCATGTCAGAGGCCTACAGGCGGTTTAAACTCTGACACCAGGTTGTTCATCAACCATACGATAAGAAGAAGAACAATGTTGATCGAAGGCTAGTGTCGAACTCACCGCGGATTTAGAAGTGAGTTCGTAAGTGATATCTTTAGAATAGCACGGAGATACAAATTGATCTACACATACGTAAACACAGAGAGGAAAAAATACAATTTTAGTCACTTGTGGTCTGGAATTTTTGATGAACATTAACACTACATCTAATTTAATTAATTATTTTTTTAAAGACGTCGCCCCACGCTTGGAATTTTTCCTGTATCGTGGGTGCGTTTTACAAACATGTAATATCACAAACACCCAGACTCGGGACAAATACCTGCGGATCGCACATATATTTGTCCCGTGCGGGAGTCCCGTAACCCTTAGCGCAGCAGTCCAATTGCTTAGCCATTGCGCCAATCGGGTACATCTACATAGCTATAAGTATAACACACCCAGACTCTCTGTCTGTTAAATGACTTCGTACATTACTTATTTACCTATATACATTGTATATTATGTGCAGCACTTTATTATATGATTTATCGTTAAATATATCGAGTTACATTTTAATTATCGTATGTTTTTCTGCGTAACATCATAATTGTTTAGCTCGCTGTAATAAACATATTTTTAGATAATTAATGTTTCTGGAATGTAATGGGATTTATGTCATGAAATATGATAGAAGCCTAGCTGTTATGGATAGTTTTATTCTTGTATAATATTTACTACCTATAGGAATAGTCGAGACTTTACGTCTGTCTAGGTGGTAACAAGAAAAGCAAGCAAGGCATGTTATCTCATATAGGTAGGCTAGCTCCAGGGTCCCAGGGTATACTTTTCTAATCTATGTTTGTGTAAGACCCAAGTCAGTCGTTACATATGACAAATTAGGCACCGAGTGAAGTGGTCCTGGTTTGCTGCATTGGTAATTATATTCCAATCCTTTAAAAAGGTTTTACATTTGTGTCAGATTGATTATACAATATATCTTACTCAAATCGTTAATAACTAATCCTACAATAGGTATAAATAGAAACTTTATAATATAACGGTTTAATTATTCGGTTTGAATTCTGAATCTAGAGCAAATTTTGGAGAAAACTCCTAGTTTTAGGTCCTAGATTTAAGCACACTAAAGCATATTCTCAAGCCATTTATTAAAATTACCAAGCGTGGAGTCTAACCTAAATCCTAGTTTAGTTTAGTAGACAACTATGACGAAGCAATTAGCTAGGAACATCTACAGAAGTTAAATCGGTACGGATTTAATTATCCACATCATGATATACGACACTTCATGAAATGGCACCGTCCCTTGTGTTGACCACCAGTTGTCACCAATTTTACGATCGGTCGGCGACGGACACAAAATAGTCTAGTTTATGATGCACGGTACAATCTAGTATGCCAATACAATTGTATGTTGTGTAGCATTTACATAAAATACGTGCGATATTGCAATGAGTGTTATTTGTACACTTTTTGGTTCCAATCTTTACAGATCAGCAATATACATTGGGTAATAAATACGCGATTGTTTGTAGTTTTGCTTCCAATATAGTGTATAGTCTTTTTCAAACCGTAAAAGTCTTAATTCTTTAATTAAAATTGATGCCTATGATAAAATATGGTAATTACAATGACTTATATCTTCTTCTTATAATTGACGCAAGTATCTGAATATAGCATAAATTAGTCAAGTTAACCCTCCCCCAGTCAGAGCCATACATATACGGTACATGTCGATTGTTTACCTATTGTACGCTACGTATTGCTACGCGGACAGTCCAATTTAATATTCCAAGAACTAGCTAGAATTTCCATTGTTACATTATTCTATACCACTCGTACGCTGTACTGCGTCGACTAGTTTCATCCGTCCTCTGATGAAAGTGGCTTGTGAAGGATTGAGTTATTCTGTTCTGGTATTATTAGAAACTATTTTCCGCACGCGACTTCGCCCGCGTGGATTTCGAATGTTTAATAGCCTATAGCCTTCCTTGATAAATGGGCTATCTAACACGGAAATATTTTTTCAAATCGGACCAGTAGTTCCTGGGATTAGCGCGTTCAAGCAAACGAACAAACAAACTCTTCAGCTTTATAATATTAGTATATATAACTAAAATCATTTTTATCTTTTTAACCTCAAAAGTACACAAACATAACCTTTCGTGTTGTGATTAAAACGCATAGCCATAAAAATATAGTCTTCAATGTCTAAGACTTGAGTCAAATCAAATGGCTGTCATGTCTGTAGTGTCTGCCTACCCCTCGGGAGTCTTGACAGACTTTCCTGTAAACACGTGCCCTAGGTACTATGTGTTATCACGTCTTAATTCCCTGAAGTGGTAGGCAGTAGACACTGGTATCAACTCATGTAGTATATGTCTCTTTCCATTTAGGTATCAAGCACAGTTAGCAGTCAGCGGAGTCTTGAATAATCTTATCGTACCTTAAAACTTCTATTAGAGAGTCTAATTGCTACTTGACCGGATGTGTACTTGCAACACTGTGTATAATAATATATTCACAACATATTTGTTATCATCACATCTGTATACGTCGAAGAGGTCGACAAGGAGACACACCTACCTACTTATATCGGGTTCTGTTCTTTCATACGCGTAACAACCGAACTTGCGACCATGAGCATCGAAAGCCAACTTCTACGTCACTACGTTGGTAAAACTAGTATTAGGGAGCTTGACTGGTGAAGTGGCTCAGGCCTCATGTCTTTAAGCTAATGGAAGTTTTACAAGTTTGTCTCACTACGGTAACCAAGTTCTAAACAGAATCATTCGTTAAGAACAACAAGCAATGCTTTCTGTAACGAAGTTATTTTAATCTTATCGGCAGACTAAAAAAATAAAAGCTTGTAATAAATAAGATATTTCGCGAATATTTCAGCGCTAAACCACAAAAAAAAATTACGAAGCTCTATTTTATTAATTCTCTATGATTTATTTATTTTGTCGTATGCCTCATTCTGTTAACTTCTTCCTCCATTCTGTTTACCGAAACCCACAAACAATATTGAGGGCTAAGTGGATTGGTTTATTGTCAGGGAAATCTTTTCATACAGTAATAAATCAACGACAGACTCACAAAACATATCACAACATTCAATCTACGTTAAGGAGCTTTTGTAGACAAACGTGAAAGCAAGTGACTTGGAATTTTCATCATCACTACATAGTATAAAACAAAATCGCTTTCTCTGTCCCTATATCCCTATGTATGCTTAAATCTTTAAAACTACGCAACGGATTTTGATGCGGTTTTTTTAATAGATAGAGTGATTGAAGAGGAAGGTTTATATGCATAATAACATCCATTATATAGTGGAGAAATACTTATAATATATATATTTTATACCCGTGCGAAGCCGGAGCGGGCCGCTAGTAATATATATATTTTATACCCGTGCGAAGCCGGAGCGGGCCGCTAGTTCATATATAAACAACTAATTATGATTAGTGTCTATGTTGACTGTTTATGTTATTAAAAAGTTAGGTCTTAAATGTATTGCAAAAGTTTTCGGGAACTCACCAATTCTCAATATTAGTTATATCACTATAAACGTAACAATTAAAAATATAATTTCAAACAAAGTTGCAGTGGATTATTATTGTGTGAAACAAAGTTTGTTGGGGCTGCGATCGGATATGTTCGTGATATGGGCGGGCGGGACGAGCAGCCGGCTCGCGACCTCCGCGGACACTGGCGCAGCTGCCGCCCAACAGAGTAAACTCTTCAACTGTTTACTGTGATAACCCACTCAGTTATCAAGCCCCGCGGTGAGCTTTTATACGTCACCGATGTATTTTTGTAGCTATCCGCAATCATAGGACGAAATTAAAAAACGTATTATTTGTGAGAGATAAATGGCTGTTCAAGTACTAAAATAAAGTTCTTGACTCTGATTTGCGTTTAGCTACCGCGTGCTTTTATTTTATATCGAATGCGTTATTCCGCGGACATTGGTGTGGGCCACATGTGTACTTCTTCTTGTCTGTAAAAGTATCCAGGTGAATCATCTATTGTGGTGCAAGAATAATAATTAGTCTATTGCTTTTAATTGTAAGTCATTTTTTATACCAGATTAGATATTGAACAAGAACTACTAAGTATAGAATACCATTATAACAATAAAAACAATTGTTTTCTAGTCACTTGGAAGATAACATGCAGGATTTTAAAGTACAAGTTTAAGGGTTAACCTTTAAACTTACTTAGTATGTTTATTTAATAAGTTATTTTACGACATTGCTGACTGAGCCATCGATAAAACCTGACCTCTACAGTCAAAACAAATCACAAAACATAGTGTAATAGCTTGGTAATGTGAGTTCTCCCTCCATATAAACTTGCCCTTGCCTAGGAGTTTACAGCCACATGGTAAGTACTTACCTATATCTATCTCAGTATGATCTCCGCTTTATTTTTAACACTAAATTGCGACGTATTTTTAATTCTAACGGGGAATTTAAGTAGATACGGCGACGTTGAGACGTTCGGGTTGAAGTGCCACCCATCACGTTGTTGATGTCAATTGTTTAGGGAGTGCGAAGGTACACTAGTAACGAGCTACCCACATCGCCTGTGATGTCTGCGAGGGTATCACAACCAACTTTAAACTAATTGGGCGGTTAACAAAAGAAATGTATGTAAAACATCAATGTTTATAGCAGACAAGTCTTCTCACACGACTTTGCCTGCTTTGGTACTGCAGAGTTACTGGGATAAATACTTACGTAATTTTTGTCCTTTTAAAAAAGATCATAAACTTCAGACGCAGCGTATGGGTGCCAGGAGTATATCTACCCAATTTCATCAAAATTAGTTCAGTAGTTTAGTTGTAAACGAAACAAATAGGTAGAGACACTTTATAATGTGATTGGTGTGGATAAAACAAAATGCCAACCACGTTTTGCTACAGGGCAAGGGGTCTGTTCTTGTCACAACGCAATCTCGACGACAGATTAACTTATAAACACATTTTTTTTATTGAAATTGTGGAGGAAAATTGCTTTATGTTACTTCGTTAAAAGAATTATAATGTTTAAAAAATATATGTGTATCTTACAAAAAGGTTATATATTGTTCATCCATTCTCATTTTCTATAAAAAGATATATTCCGAGGAATTGAGAACTTCCTCCTTTTTTGAAGTCGGTTAAAAATGATCTACTATCATGTTACCAGTTCGGTGTAGGGATGATTTACATACAACTTTCAAAGGTTTCATAAACCATGACCCAGTTATCGCATCTCTCGGATGTAGCGGATGTTATCAAGGTGTGATGCCGTGGCTACAGTGTTGGGATGACGCGAAAATGTTGCAATAACCTGAACATAAACTACGATTACGTCTTTGGTACCTACACTTATCAAGCTCATGAATCCTCTTTGGACTGATAATCCAACACTGTAAACCCCAAGGGTTGTTTGGCAGAGCCATTGACATAAGCTTGAAGAAGACTCGTCACAGAAAACTTTTTATTTTTAATGCCTACGAGCTTCTGTATATAATTTTGACGGCGGCGTAGAAAATGCTACTGCGTCTTATTCGGGATTAAAAGTAGCCTTATTGTTTCTCTCATTATATATAAATATTAAAGTATAATACCTTGTGCCTGACAGGGTACATAATTGTTACCTTTTATTTGGCCTACCATTTGTCAATTTGATACAAAACAATAAAAAAGGAATATGTTAATAACAAGTTCGATTCTAGTTAGGATGAAATAACAGTCATTCAAGGTACATTTGCATCGATATAAAGAATGTGATTAGATTAGTATAAATAGATTTAGTACACCAAGTAGCTGTATATATTTTGACGACCCGATTGGCGCAGTGTCTAAGGCATTGGACTGCTGCGCTGAGGGTTGCGGGTTCGATTCCCGCACGGAACAAAAAATTGTGCGATCCACAGATATTTGTCCCGAGTCTGGGTGTTTGTGTATGTGATATTACATGTTTGTGAAACGCACCCACGATACAGGAGAAATTGCTAGTTTGGGGAGAAGTTTTTTTTTTTAAAACAAAGACAAACAAACATATATTTGGCCTGAGGTATGACTTGACTAGGATATATAAGAACAAATTTACGTTTTACAAGAAGCATTGGCTTTATCATCAACGTCAAGTACTGCCGTTAAAGTGTCAACTCAGCCTTTTTCTTTGCAGAATACAGGAGTTACAATCGACACATACCTCGAGAAGGGTCACATAAAAAGTGAATGTGTCACACATTATTATGAGCGTGAACTGCTTATACAATAAATATAACACGGCGTGATGGTGATTGTTGCGCAATATTTTACGACGCCGACGTGCGCCAACTTCGTTAAAACAACAGTTTTATAGCTAAAGTCTTACAAACTACGACGACACATTATTTCATTAGGAATCATCTTATAATGTTCAGATTCAATAACTAAGAAAGATTTAAATATGTGGGATTCATTCTAAAATAACACTTGTATTACTGAGAGGTTGAAATCTAATCAAAATCTAGTTTCATTTCATAATCACAGAACTAAAATACATATGATTACCACAACCACATCTCTGAAAGGAAAACACTGATTGCATCTTTTTATTTTGCATCTCTCATTTTCCACCACCGCAAACCAAATAATTTCCTCACACATCGTACATATGAGCTTAAAAAACACTAACAAAAATATATTACACTTCACACTGATATTATAAAGACGAAAGTTTGTGTGTGTTTGTACGTTTGTTGCTTCTTCACGCTCAAACGGCTGGACCGATTTTGAATTAATTTGGTATGGAGGTAGCTGACACCCTGGATTATCACGTACGCTTTTTATCCCGAAAAATTGTAGCACCGCGGGGCAACTAGTCCGATATAAATCTGGTGTGCTTCACACAGGTCCCGCACATAGAGCGTATGTATTTACATTTATACGCTGATTTCAAATAAAATATTCAACCCTTGAGAGTCCTTTTACGTTACAATCTTTGAATACATAAAACAGAGTTTACTTTTGTGTAAATCCAAAAGGCACTAGTGTATATCCAGCGTCGGGGATCACAGAATGTGTCCTGAAAGAGGTCCACATCGCTGTACGTCAATGTGTACATTCGTAACCCTCAGTATATGAGATTTTGCAATCATTACGGCGGTTTTACACAGAGCTTCACCGACTAGCGTTCATTAGGGCACGATCGAGCGCTACTCAATCGCAATCGGATCAAAAGCCAATCGTTTTTCAAGATCCTTTTTATCGCGGGAAGGTCTCGTAGATCCATTCCGCGCGAATACTAGCAAAGAGGTTTGCCGACACTCGTAACTAAAGTTACCAGGCATTCTGTATAATCTCCAGTAATACGTAATAAATGAAAAATAAAATGGATACACCTCTGGTATGTTTCCCCTCCCCTTGTTGTTATTCTCATCTTCTAAGAGACACGAGGAGAACATGATAGGCATACCAGCGTCTCCGTTCTGTCTACTTAGATGTCTTGCTAAGTATTCTAAGCAATCATATCATCTATCATCCGCGGCAAACTTTAACAAAATATCTTAACTAAAAGGCATCTAAGTTGTTTAAGAATCGTCTTCTGTAGTAAATTTTCTGGAAACTTTACTCTTGTAGGTACTTGGCTAGACAAATGGGCGACATTAAATGACCTCCAACTTGAGATAAAATAAATTCTAAACAAACGCCACTAAGAGTGTCTCGTGAAGACGTTCCTAATTAAAGCTATTTGTAGCATCAGGCAGATAGAATTAGTTGGACTATTTTGTATTCTCATGGCAATCATCTAACGTAATGCCGTCAGTGGAATGTGTGAGCAGTAGAAAAATATTTTCACGTAACGAAGGGATAGTAGGTACTTATGTTCAGTACTCCCCGGATGAAATTTCGGTATACAACCCAGAAACAATTCCACGAACCTTTTAAACACTATACTTGAAATTAACCAGAGTCTTAAACATTTTAAATCCAAGAGAATTCACAGTGAATAGAATTAAATTCTTAGAAAACGACGTGCCCTCTATATAAACATAGCATTAAGGCGACGTAGAACTTAAGTAGCGTACGGCAGTGCATGTGCATTATAGATGTCATTTGCATAAAATTAATTCCGTTTCGTTCGTATCTCACGAGTGCTAATAACGAGAGAGTTTGCAGTCGGATTCTTGGAATAGAAGCTCTTCTTGTAGGTGGCGTAGCCTCTAGAAGGTATAAGGATGTAAAATCATCTTGTATAAGTACATTAAAACTACCAAATTTGTGATCCTGCGACAGTCATGATCTTTCACTGATATCTTCTGAAACTTCTTGGCACCGATCCATTGGCTCTCCGGGATGAGGAGGCAGCAAGTTACTATTTTTGCACTTTATTCTTTTTAGTTCAACCGATCAATAAAATTAAAGTGTGGATCGGCTTAGTTAAAATATAACGTAGCCTGATCTATAAATCATACCGTTACTTAACTTACAATGTTAGTTGCGGCAAATACCACAAATAACATCAGTTTTTACCACAGCACAATGTGACTGCACACACATTCGTATTATTGAATGGACCTTAGAAGATGAGCCACACAGAAGATTTGATCTATTGATATAGGGACCTCCTGCCTTATAGAACTGTAGAGCACAAGGACGCCTGGTCAGAAATACTGCATGTCTTTGTTTTTTAACGTTTAACCTTAACTCTCTGAATATGAATGCTTCAAAGTAAAAAGGGTTCAATTTGGATTGGTCAGACTTATTCATTATTTATTAATAAAAGGAACGGCTGTCTTTGGATGGCTTTTATTTTTGCTTACAAATTTTTTGGGACTGTTGATGACTTCGGTTACATACATTCCACACTCCAATAAGTCTTCCCACGAGTTTTATTGTGAGAACCGCCCTATATTTCCTAATTTAATTTAATTTTATAGATTTACAAACTAACTCCTTATTTCTAGAGGTAAACAAACGAATACGAACTCTTTATTTATAAATTGACGGCGACGGTAAATCATTGCCCTGTAAGCCAATACAGCAGTATCAATCAGAAAGCTTCGCACACCGATTTACCAAGGGCGGGTGGCGCGTCCTCGACTTTAATCGATAGCATCGCAGTCATACGTATTAATGAAACGATACTGAATCAAGTGACCTTGGGTGAGGCACGTGCGATCCTGGTTCATCGCCAATTGAAATTAACTTGAATCACTTCGCCAGTTTGTTTTAATTACCGTTGGAGGATTAGGTTTATAGAGAGCTCGAAGCGCCTGATTGATACTTTAGGAGCGTAGGTTTTTTTAAGGACAGTGAATGTAATAAAAAGGACATTTAATAGTGTGCAACTCGATAGCTCTTTCGACAATTTTGAATAGAACTGTTTGCACGTACTTATCTAACTTTTAATAACATAAAGTTACATTTTAGACGTATTACTTGAATATTTAAGAATAAACAGTGGTGACAGCAAGAGACATTGATAAGTAGATATTGAAAAACCGTTGTTAATGTTACACATTATTATTATATTATTCTATTAAATAAAAACCTTTCCTTTTGAAACAGAGAGGTTAAATGATGACGTGGCAGGGCTGGGTTGCGACAGGAAGTGGGCGCGGGCACCGGTGGGCGACGCTTCCGGCCGCCGCTGCCAACGGCATACATTGTAAATGTGTAAAGTAATGGCCGATTAACACCTCGCTTAACTATTTTACTGTAACTTATTGAGCAGTAAGGATATATTCATGTAATGACTTGATTGAAACAGGCTTAGTGCTTGAAAATCTTACAGGGGTTATGTGGGCGTCAGTGAAGGGTTTAGAAAAAAGCAAGTAGGTAGTATTTTGGAGGTAGACTAATCATCATCATCAGCCTATCTCCGTCCAATGCTGGACATAGGCCTCTCCTTTGGCACGCCACTAAGCTCGATGTTCGATCTTGAACAAATCAAGTATTTTTTTCTACATTTCTTCGCCTTGTATCCTTTGAATAAAATTACGTTTAAAATGTCTTGTGAATCGTCGTCTAAGAGTTTATATCGAAGGGTTACGAACTTTGTTCATAAATGTTCTGCCCTCTGGGAACACCCGAATTCCACGCACCAGCGGAATGCCACAACAGATAGTTATTTGATAACTTGAAGTTCAAGGGCCGTATTACGAACTTTGGTGTTATGAGTAAACTTAGAATGATGCCATTGATAACAACTTTCAAATAAAAATATAGGTATAACATCTAAAACTACTCGTTTGTAGAATATCTTGCTTTTATTTTATGAAAGGGAAAGCGGATAATCTTGTCCAAACTGGCACAGTGGGATAAAAAAAATTACACTATGACTACACAAAAAATGCAGAGGAATGTACTGGGACTGTGTTAGGAAAAAAAATTAAGCTACTTTTAGCTATTATAACATGTTTTACGAAAGGGTTTCAACTTCTAGTAAGTACAAAACCAAATACTTAGTAGTCTTAAACAAACTATTTTAGTGCAATGCTTTACAAACAGACACTAATGTCTGGACTTTGAAGACAAGTACCTTAACCCTGAGTTCGTGTCAGCGTTCCTTCTACTAAGTTTGTACAAGCATTTAGGTGCCGTCATGTTTTAGCCAGGGAAAGTGTTTCATAAACATAATATTTCTACTAAATGATTTATCAAACACACGGACAATGTGAAAATAATAATGTAATGTCCTCATAACCTTATAATTTTCACAAACGTCGCTTCATTATTTACTACTAACTTCATATATTATTCACCTGTTTCGCGGAAGTTCCACAAATATTACTTTGAAGTTCAGTGTGAAAGTCCTTGAACTAAGTGTGTGTTTGTAAAACATACCTACATGTGGCCTTCGTGATAGATTAAGGTGCGAACAATGGAAAGTAAAAAGTTAAAATTCAAGAAGATTCTATACAAACTCATTGTACACACATAAGTCACGCCTGTTTCCCAGAATGGTAGGCAGAGACCACGGATTTCCATTGAATAGTGTCTGAAATAATCTTCCTGTAAAATATTCTATAAATTAATCAAAACCAGTGTTAGTCATGACGGCCTATCTCAGATGACACTAGTCAACAAAGCTGGAGAAAATAAGGTACCCAGTGGATACTTCATTATTTCGTTTTCCTTCTTCATAAACGTTGACATATAACAACGGTTAAATGAAAATGTAAAGTTAAAACGCTACTACTTTTATTCTATAATATGCCAGCATTGCCAGCCCAGTACTAACATAACTAAGTAGGACATGGCCGAGGTTGTAACTGTACTGCGATTGTCCAGGGTGCGCCGGGCGTAAGTATTACACGGGGAAGGGATTTATAACTAGATAACAGGAAACTTTTACTTAAATATGTTGTTATATAGGTGAAAGATTTGGGAGGAATATAGATACAGCCTTCATGGTCATAATTATGATCAGGCGTGAGACTGAGATCTGCGAGTCTGATTCCATGTTGTATCAAGTTATATTTGATTTTTTCTCTCAGGAAATTGTATGTAGCAGCCTAGGGTTAATTAAATTACGTAAAGCTTCATGTCTCGTTCCATACGTTCGATACAAATATTCCAGGGACGGGTTGGGCGGGGTCAATTATGCAGTTTAAACTACATCTTTGGGATATAACACTCGTAATATTGCATTTTATTAATTGGTATATAGCCTACATTGTCCAAGCTTATCGCTTAGTTTTAGCGTCGGCCACCGCCGGCTACTGTGACAGTTACGTGCACGCGACTCGCCTGGAAGTCGCTCCCTCATGTCAGCTTCGACCTTTTACTATCTACTAACAATAAACAGGGATCGTTTGTTTATACGGATCATTTTGATTGCTGAGCGGTCAAGATTGGACAACTAATGGAAGCGTAGTGCGTAAATGCTAAATGTTATCAAGGTGGTAAATAAAAACCTAGCGTTGACGAGCCAATTGGTGTAGTGGCTAAGCGATTGGACTGCTGCGCAAAGGGTGCGTGTTCGATTCCCGCACGGGACGAACGAACCAAATTTTGTGCGATCGGCAGATATTTGTCCCGAGTCTTTTATACCACAATTATTTAGTACTCACCGCTTAATTGAGGATAAACTACAAAAATAACATGATATCGAACAGGTTATGTATGATCAGGCGATTGTGTCGTTAGCTCGACACGCTGAAACCATACCACAATTTATAATGTTAACAGGCAAATAACTAGTCATCACAATTATCAAATTCTATAAAAATACTGGTCATCGACAGGATACTCCAATTATCTTCTATTTAAAAAGGAATGACTGAGATATAATCCATTGTTCATTCACCGGTCACTTGGGACCATCTCGGAAATACAGATAGACTTTGAAACAAACAAAATCTGTTTACTATTGGCGAAGATATTGCTGAAATATATCTACTACAGTCGAATTAAATCTTTAAGCTTTGAAATCTTTTTATGAAGGCGGTTTTACAAGTTCGATATCACACTAAACACCAACAGTTTTTATAGCTGCTTATAAATAAAAGTATAAATTAATGAGCACGTGTAACCGCAATATTCAAGTGAAGTCACACACTAGAACATGTATATTATCTGGGTTCAGCGCGAGTCGGGCTCTTCATAAATAATCTGAATGCTAACGTTCGTGGAATATCATCGCGTGTCGTGCTCCTGCGTCACTCGACCCGCTAAGTCCATTAAATTAATCATTTTTAGGCAAATTTAAATGATGTACGAAAAAGATTGAAGATATAACGGTGTACTAGAATAACACCCTGCTTTGCTGCTTAGTTCTAGCATTTTGGGTTGACCGCCGCTTTGTGTTTGTGGTTGCTGGCAATGTGTGGGTCTCAATCTCATTACCAAGGGTGTGGGATTCAATTTTAGGAAAAAAAACAGTATATAAACTGAGCAAGAGCGAGAATAAGTATCATGTCACAAAGGCAACATTAAATTGACACTTATAAATTATACGGTAGATTTGTATTGTATGCCTACATAAGTAAAAGTAGGTAGTAGATACGTATAAAACCCAAGAGCGTATAATAAACTTACCGAAGCTTAGTGAATTATGTCAATAGAGATGTTATTGTGTTCACTAAAACGGTAACTTCCTATTTTTCAAAATGTCAGTGAATATCAAGGGCGCCCACCGTGGGGCCGACGTTTTTATTATGCCGCGAAAGGCCAGTCGTCAAACTCTGTTTGTACAATGTTTTCTTTATTATAACTGACATATTTGTAACTTTACTAAGTAACTAGAAATTAACATTAATATGTAAATTAATTAGTAAAATTTCGTTGTTATACCATCTTTTGGAAATGGGTTATAACGGGGTTTAATACCTAAGTCCTTTACTAAGTTTTTAATGTAACCTAGCACATTCTAAGCTAGTAATACCGAGATGAAACGGAGCTTTGAAGTTATAAAAAGAAACTCTTCAAGTGAATGCGTTCTTGAAGCAACGCGCGACGCCGCGCCACGCCGCGCTGGTGTAATCAGAGGTGGCTTAGGGATACTTAATTAAAGTTTTTAACTCATACAAAATATGGTAAATGTTCATCTTTATACCATGAAGTATCTAATCAGTTTGTATCTATGTTTCTTTATACCTGTTTTCCCCATAGAAGAAGGCTGAAGTGCGCTTACCCAGCCTGAAAGTTTATCACCATTTATCGTGCATGAAAATGTGTCAGTTATATCTCACAAGAACTTACTTGCATAAATATGAAAAATTACCCACTACTACATACAAACACAAATTTCCTAGAAACCAGAGCACTCGTATTATGGTCTATTAATTAATATGCTGTTTCATGACGCTGAAATCCAGTTAACGTCTAGATTTTACAGCCATTTTGATATTTGCCCTGGGATCGTCCTAGGAGTGGCGGCACGCCATCCGCTAATTATGCCTGTGTTACACGCATGTGGGCTTCTCTGCCTGTTTCAACTGTAAAACATGATTATACTCACAAGAGAAACAAGTGTTTGAAGTTAGGAGAGATTCAAGTCTCGGGTAAGTTGTTGTAAACAAGGTATTTAAGCATTTGTTTATTAGATTTGATTTGAATGACAAAGTTAAATTTTTCTATAAAGTAATTCTAAATTTTAATTCTAATAAACACGATTAGGTTATATTTTAAAACTGTGTAGGTACTGTATCTATGTTCAAATTTGTGGTATGGATAATGTCAAATAACATAACGGTAGGAAAATACAGGTAAGACAGATAAACAGCACCCTAACCAAGTGGCATGGCAAGCGGCAAGCAGTGACGCTTAACGAATAGAAATCGAATAGAATGAAAAATAGGGTTTGACATAATATGTCATCGATAACAGTCGAACATTATTCCATCCCCATACATTTATCATTCTATTCGTCAAGCGTTTTGCCACTTGTCTAGGGGGGCAGGTAAGAATAAACACCGAGGTAATCTTACTAACAGTACGTAGAAGCTTTTATAGAAAAATCCGCCCCGACTACCACGTACAAGTACATGTACCACGTATGTCGTTTTACTGGGAATTCCTGGAAATAAAAAAAATGTCGTTTTCCCGAGTTTAGCTGTAACAGTACCACATCGTACCTTAATCGGCTTAGCGGTTTTAGCTGTAGAGATTGAAAGAAACTGAAACATGGACGGAGGGACCGTGTTGCTTTCCAATCTATTGTAGAATGGATAACTTTTACTGCGTCCCGTTAAAATGTACTACAATGTATGAAAAATGTATGAAAAGGTCAGCTACTACTTTTTTAACTGACCTTTTCAAACTATTTTAATAACGGGTGAGCTTAAAATCGAGTGTAAAATGTTTTTTATCAATTTAATTACTTTCTACAGTATTATGAACGTGTGTACTGTGTGTAGCCTATAAGCTAACCAAATACACTAATTACATTGCCATACCTTTGACAGGCTATACAATAACTGAATTATTTTATAATGGTATTCCAAGAATTTGCACAATAACTTCACTAAGCTTCAATAGCCACAATTACCGTCGCGGTAATTGTGGTGGTAACACTGTACGGTCAGTTAATTAATGCAATGCGCTGAATGGGCGGGACACCGTTTAAAGTAGGCACCTACGTAACGTGTCACCTCCCTAGGGTTAGACAGTATGAAGAGAGCTATTATAAGGGTGCGTACAGAAGGCTTTTAGTAGAAACTGAATGGTCGGTAAATCAGCGTCAAGTCAATTGTATAAAACTATCTTGCTTATCAAAGCTACTACAAAGAAATTGGGTTAGCTTAGGTTAGTCATCAATTTCTTTATTATATGACCTTTTTAAAATGTTTACGCAACCATCATCATCATCAGCCGAAATACGTCCACTGTTGAACAAAGGCCTCCCCCTTTAAGAAGGGTGGGGCGGGGGGTGCAGCGTTGGTGGTCAAGTTACAGAAGACGCTGCTGCCCATCTTCTGGATTTTCCCTTAATCGCCTCTTACGACACCCACGGGAGGAAAGGGGGTAGTTAATTTTAGGCCGGATACCACACGGCACGTTTACATAGAAGAGGCAAGAGGTACAGAATTAGTTTTAAGGTTTTGGAGGAACATTCACCGCATAGTAAATAAATTGACCCTCACCACATCACGGACCGTTGACCAGTGGACACTTGACCAAGATGACGGATGAAAGATGACTTCTTACAACCAAGATAATCTACTAAGAATAACGAAATAAGGAGCGCGTGCTAAAATGATGGATGTGGGGGAGTAAAGGCGTCCCATATGCCTACTACAAATAACTGCGCACCGGACAGGAAAAAGATGCTAGATATAATTATATACCTACTAATACAATTTACAATTATTTTTGACGACCGAATTGATGCAGTGGCGCTAAAGGTTGAAGTTTATTCCCTTGCGTGGCATAGGCTATGGATGCTACGGAATAGTGCTACGTTCGACAAGCCTATTTGTTAATCCAGGGTGTCAGCTACCTCCATACTAAATTTCAGGTAAATCGGTCCAGCCGTTTAAGCGTGAAGAGGTAACAAACACACAAACACACTTACAAACTTTTGTCTTTATAATATTAGTGTGATGTGTCATCTACACTACACCTTAAATTTCCATAATTAATTTAAATGAATTACATTTGAATAGTAATTCTTTAATACGGGTATTAGAACCAATCCTGTACACACACGACACTTGAACTATCACGGTGATGACCCACATCATGTACACTCCTTATTCATTTAGAAACTGGTTTGCTGCGTGTTTCGCACTCATGATTTAAAGTAATTTTTATTATTTTTCTTGACAACGGGTGATATTTTAATGTTGTAGAATAATTACCTTTCCCTTCCCTGGGATAGCGAAAACTTACAAGCTATGAATCCGGTGTGATCCTGACCAAAATCACACTAATATTATGAAAGCGAAAGTTTGTGAGTGTGTTTGTATGTTTGTTACTTCTTCACGCTCAAACCGCTGGACCGATTTTGCTAAAATTTGATATTGAGGTAGCTGAGACCCTGGATTAACACAGGCTACTTTTATCTCGGAAAATGTAGTGGGTAACACCGCAGGGCGCAATTATGATGAATAAGTGCATAGGACTAATGACTCCCGGTGTGATGTGTAACGAAATATCATACGGACGTATCAGCACGGACGCGAAATTGAACGGAGCATAAACAGACACGAGATGGTTGTGGGTGATGACAGCATACATATCTTTCTAAGATTGCAAGAGGGCGCACCTACAGCTACGAGTCAGACTACGAGTGCTACGAGGTGCTACGAGCCTACGACAGGATAAAACAATAGAAGGGATTGATTAAAAATGATTATTGTTTAGTTAGTAAGTAATTATTATGATACATAACTATATTTAGTAAGAAAAGTTTATATGTTGTACAAGCTGTGTCCACCTTAAAAAGCTGTGCAACTGATCATGACTGTGTGTTTTGTTTATACTGGTGGTCATAATAAATAAATAAATGTAAATAGAAACGGTACCGTATTATAACGTTCTCAGAAACTACGTCTGATACTGAAATGTGGGTCAACTTGTTCTCAACATTGTGCGTTATCTTTGTTTGAATATTGTTATATGCTTACGTTCTATGTATAGCAGTGAAAATATATTGCGTAATGAGAGAGTGTAGGTTCGAATAGAAGTCCAAATAGGTTAGGTAATTTCTGAAGATATTTCAATACAGCGTGTATTACTAATCCCAGTAAGAACTATTATTAACTTATATATATATATTATTTAAAAACACAAACTAGTTCGACAACTTTTCGTTTGGCAACCTTTAAACATTCTTGCCAATTTTTCTCCAACAGCTTTAAGCTCTTTATATCTTAATATAATAGAGAATAGGTACGTATCTACTTATAAATGTTTAAAAACCACGATATTTATTCTTTTAACGAACCTCCATCTAGTGTACAAAAAGTTTAAAAAAAGAATAATTAAAAAAAGCTTGTACCAACGCGAAAAAACTGCTGTAATTGGTAAAAAACATTCGCCGAAATGTTGTGAATTCAACTCACCGTAACTGTCGCACGTTTTCAGATTTCCCAACAAAACTTTTGATTGGAAATCCATACGAGGGTATCGTGTGTAGGTACTGTGTGACCATACCAAACACAAATAAAAGTTTATATTGGACGCAAGCCTTTTTCAGTTCCTAGTATTACGTCAGTGGATAAAACATGACTACAAACACTGTACTTTTACAACTTAAATATTAAGAAACATTTAATCTAAAATAATCCTATGGTGCGTGTGTACCTAACTAAACTTAACATTAGGTTGCACTTAGCTGACGAGTCTCTACGCGGCGCGCGGCCTACGGCGAGCAGTGCACGAAATATCGATTATTCGATCGATTATCGATTCGATATTTTTATTAGTTCAGTTAAAAACCTGCCACGAATTAACTATGAGTAGGTACATAATAACTAGATAATATCTATGACAGGCGATGGCCTGGCTAATACAATCGTGCCCTGTGCACCAACAGCAGTGTACCGCTACACACACAACAAACTCTTGAATATATAAAAATACAAGGTCTAAAGCTACAAATGAAATATAGCCCAAATTATTAAACAATAAATTCTAACAAGAACACACAGGTCTCTCTGAAATAACAATTATCTTCCGATCTTTTTTTGAAGGAGTTCGTGGCAACACTGGCAACCATCTGACATGTCAGCGACACTAAAAGCTTCCTGCATCCACTGTCAACAAACGCTGGCGGTCATTCACGACCTTCGATTACACTCGGCTACCCTCGGCTTTTCCCGGTTGCCCTTGAGGCTCGACGCGCGAGGCTGCACATTTATCTGACAACCTGATCCTTCCCTCGGGGATACAGCAAATTATAATTTTAAATACAAAGGACTGAACAATCATTTGTATTCATAACATAATTTCATCGTCACAACAAAGTGTAAAAATACAGTAAACAGCCTAATGTTCGTATGAAACCGTTGTTTGTTTTAAAAGGAAGGTTAACATTTACGAGCAAGGCAGGTCATTGATGTAGAATTATGGATCGGTTACACACAGGCAGCTGTTTCTGTGGTTAGACCAATATCATAAAGACGAAAGTTTTTGAGTGCGTTTGTACGTTTGTTACTTCTTCACGCTCAAACGGCTGGACCAATTTGATAAAATTTGGTATGAAGGTAGCCAGGTAGATTAGACAACCCTTGTATACAAAAATACTTTAGTGCAGTTTTTGACCGGGCTCCAAAATAAAAACTGTATAGCATATAAAAAGGTATTCACCGCGTGCATAAATCGAACCTACAGTATTTACATACAATATATTGTATTTATTTATAGTATTGACGAATCTATGTGTTGCATTTTTATTTCAGTTGTGCCTGACAAATTCAAGAGGTTCTAATGGCTTTTAACAAAACTTATAATGGAGGGTTTTATCATGGTAAACAGTGGTATCGTCAACTTATATATCGATCCAAGACCAAATAGACGGAATAGGGAAGTAATACTTTCATTGTTTACACCGAAACACGCACCGTTGTTTAGTGGAATATGATGAACTATGAATTGTTGTGTAGCTGTCAAAAGGATGGCAGTATGATTAATGATGACCAGTGACCAATTACTTGCCGTACCTTTTTCAAAAGTCCATAGTATTAGTTTCGACCTAGTTCGTAACATACCGCAAATAGAAAACATATAATTCTATTTCATTAAGATCTCTCTCCTCTCTTTTCTAGTTATTTTATTGTAGAATTTGTGGCATTTGTCAATATATGTACCTATAATGAGCTACGCTGTTAAAATTGTTAGATATAAATAACTATTAGATAGGAAAAGTGGTATTAAGGTACGATATCTTATAATGAACGTTGCCCTAAACATTCAGGAGAAGCAGTACCTAATTTCCTTTAAAAGGTAGTAAAGATACCCAAAAGTAGGTAGTAAAGTTACTCACACTGGCTTTGTTAAAGCTGGGCTTGGCGGGTAGGTATTAAAGAAAGCGCTAAACTACAAGCACTGTGAGGAACCAACCACCTACCTACATGTAGTTCATTCCCTGTTTTCCACTACACTGACTCGTATATTCTTATTGATATATACTAAACAAGAAGAAGGTACTCACATAACGTCCTCCACGGCTGTGCGAAGTGTTGTAGGTACTGCACAACGTGGGTGATGGTGGTGTACAGAGGCAGCAGCGCCGCGCGGCACGCTTCTATCCAATGCGTTCTTCTACCTGCAATATGAACTTCATCAGAATCGGGTATCTAGACTGGCGATCTATTCGATGAAACGATCTCATTACCTGAAGAATAAAAGTGAGCGTCAATTTAATTTGTTTTTCCTGTTTTAGAAATTAGTTTTACCTAGTTTCTACTCACGTGTATCTTCGAATTCATGACTAGTTTCGTAAACTAACGCAATAAGCACGTACTTATGTAAAACCGACAAATGAGTAAATATGGATAATATAAATAATGAAAAAATAATTTACCTAGGTACCTGCTTCAAACTATTTAAGTCCTGTCACAGTTAATGACCGGGAACTACTGAGACCTGACTGTATGTAGGTATACGTCAGTGCTAGGTAGTTCCAGGTATATATTTATAAGTAGTTGGAGGAAAAACTTCTAGTTGCGTTTGGCTGATTCTTTAAGAAGTATCTACCCACATAATTAAATTCCTGATGTTATAAAAAACCACCTGTGATGGTGTTAGTTATTTACCTATATTAAAGCGTAATATATTACCTAACTTGCTCAATGCGATCGCTCCACTGTCACTATCCTAAGGCCATCATATACCTAGTCACTTGAAGTCAGGCCTGGTTCAAGAGTATGCAAAGTCCACGGCTTCCTATTTATTACGGTCCAATTCAAATGTAAATATCACATTTCTACGGAAGATAAGGTACCTATTTACCAATATACTTCGTTTACGATCACAATAACCTAATTTTCTCGAATAACGGTAACAATTAGGTAGAATTACTGCAGCGCCATCTACTGAACGTGTTATAGCTGCGATTAGCTCGCAACGGTTATGGTCGCAGCGACACTAAAGTTTTGTTGCAAGCGGACAATCCCGGGTTTCTCAAGATATTGTTGTTAAACTATCAATGTACTGAGAAAATTAGGTAGAACTATAGGTACAGTTAGTAGATTATTTTTTTAAAACTTCGCCCCACACTAAGAATTTCTCCTGTATCGTGGGTGCGTTCCAAAAACATGAAATATCACATACACAAACATCTGCGGATAACACAATTTTTGTCCCGTGTGGGAATCGAACCCGCAACCCTAAGCGCAGCATTCCAATCGCCTAGCCACTGCGCCAAACACGTCGTTAAAGCTATCTATTTGTTCCTGGTTATGTTGTAAGGTACTTTCCTAAGTAGAAAAGATTATAACTTTCTTCTTACGTAACCTACTCACAGCCGAGAGCACTTAATATCATATTTTATCCTTATCTTGTAATCCGTCGCCTTTAGCAGATATCAGGTAGGTACCTATCTATTTTTAGATATGTTTTTTTTTGTATATATTAATTACGTATAAAAGTAATTAAGTACTTAGTCGTTACGAATAAAATCCTTAAGAAAATGAAGGTAGAAGTAACTACTATTATGTGGACTACATCGTTGGCCCAGGAATCGAAAGCGCGACTGCTGAGCAGTAAGTATATACCTACGGATCCATACGTTTGTTCACTGAAGTGTACAGTATTTATGTACTTACTTACTCATGTTTATCGTTCCAATTGTATCGCTGCAGTAGGCTAGTTCGATGACACATTGATGTTGAAACACGCCTGTAACAATACCTACGGTAGTTTCAGCTTATCAGGTACCGATAATCATTTTTATACCTATTGCTTTTCATGCACTATCTAGTGATATGCGAATACAAAATCTAGTACCTGAGTTAACAGATCATTTTGTGAAATGCAGATTTTGTATTTTATTTATTGCTACAATTCTATAGAAATAATTGTTGGAAAAAAAAAACATGAGAACTGTTTAATAGATACACATTATAAAACTAACGTAGGTATGTACATTATTTTAGTCTGCATACTCAGTGCCTAGGGAGATTAGCGAAGTTGCTTTCAAGCAAGAGTTGACTTTATAAGCATGAACACAAGATAAAGACCTGGGTACATTGACCGTGACGATCAGGTCAATTAGCGACCTCTATGTAAAAGAGGACGTAATTATAAGGGCGCAAGTAAACAAGTCTGCTAGGCGGAAACTACCGAAATAGACACTGACTAATAATGCTATAGATAGTTATTACAAGTAATTGGTATTGGCTGATTCAATACAATAGAAATCACTATGGCCGTGAGTGGTTTCTCTCTTCAACTATCACATAAGTCAACAAATAATATAAACATAAAGAAAGCCTATCCTACGTATTTATCTTTACAATATGCATTCCTTGTTACTACTGCTAGCTATCAAAATTACTGTATTTTCTACAATAAGTAATTATTTCATGTAAAACTCGTTCTATTCACGAAGGTCGGTCACAAGATAACCATGTAAAACACTACGATTGAAGCATGCGTAGTAGAAGCTGTTAGGAGTAATCTACCTAACGAGGTATCTAGTTCCTTTAGTTCTACCAACTTTTTACAGTACACGCCTACTTTAATTTACACCCGGGTAATCATAAAGTAAGTTTGGCACCTACTAAATAATATTGAAGTTACCTATATGTAGGTATGTTGTTTAGGTACCCACCTCGTCCAAGACCTTCGTAGCTCTGCTGACGCCGGCGTGCCCCGGGAGCCATGATCACAATTATTTAGTCACTGCGACGAACATATCGTTTGGTAAACAAATATAGATAACACTGACAGTACAGTAACACTACAAGACATAACGTTATCTGTTCCGATGCGTTCTTTTTCACTCAGTGGCGAATTAAAACGGCGATTATTTTATATAATTTGTTTATTATCAGTTAGCGAATCCACAATAAATGGCTCATATTATGCTTTATAATTTACAAACTTAACTGTATGGTCACACACATGAAATACTCATAATAATACTAAGTAAAACCACTACGTTACAATTATTATAAATAATAATACTATGTAAGCAACTGCATTGAAAGGAGACTTATTTTTATAACTATTAACATTTATTTTTTATAAACTGGTCAAACGTCTGTTCACTTTTATGCCAATATATTGGGTAATTTTATTAGAAATGCTTATATTTATAATAGCTTTTAAATGCGATTTTGTATTAAATTCGATAAATTGTTCTTAATTTAATATAGCTTGCCGCCATAGTGTTGCTACAGGAAAATATCTAATTGAGTCTGGCGGGACTTATACAACGCTGATTAACTAATAGAGTTGTTGTTTATCAGTGGTAGAGTATCTTCGGCGTCGGATTTTTCGCTTTCACTCGTCACTGTAAAGAAAAGTTCACTTGTAGGTATACAAAAAAGTGAATGACAAAATGGTAACAAAATACTAATAGAATTTGCGAAAGAAATGCACTTTGATCATATAACCCAACTGAAGGTACCTTTCTTAGACAATTTAATTAATGTAGGAATTATCTAGAGTATAACATCTCTTTCATTGCTGGTTTAGTTTGAAATGTGCGCTCCCTTAGTATCGGAAAATGGCAATCTTCAGATGAGATAAGCAGTACTTTAACACAATATGACTTGAAGACGTGTGTAAGCAACGTGAGAACGACATAGTATTATAAATATCTGTAGGTATACAGTTTGAGACAGAATGGCAACAGAGAGGTATTAGTTTGGTTAGTTCCTACTACTACAAAACTAGCACACGCCAGACCTCGGTCCAAAATGAATAGCTTTACATAAATATAAAAAGCAAAAACAAACTTGCAACATAATTTGAATTTTAAGCTCTATAAACATAAGATAAGGTTCATAATTAAACAATAACACAAGCTCCACTGACCTTAGCATCCGTACTTGTTGCTTGTAGCATATTATAATCTTATGGATACCTGGTAACGTATCAACAACAATACAGCGAACATAGAACATACAATAAGTATAATTTATCTTCTACATGATAACACATTGGTATGTTTATGGAACTTTTTCGAATTCGTATTGAACATACATAGCATTGTCTTGCTGCATGTAACTCTAATAACAAACAATGGTGAACCACAATGTAAGGTCATCTAATAAAACAAGTATAATCAAAATGTACATTTGTTATATTTCACATAAAAAATACATTTAACAGTATATGTTACAGCGGGCTTGCGTCTTGTGTAATATTCAATAATCAACACATATTTACATTCTTAGCACTACACCAGCTGCTCTAACTATACCATTTGAGCAGTGTCCTTTGTTCTGGCGGCGAACACCGCCGACCGACGAACTAACAATATAATTCATCTACATCGACTAGATGAGAAAGGACAGCATGACAGACATCTGATTAGTAATTATAGTTGCAAGCGTTCCTAGCACTTCATACATATAACAGAGCACATACATCAGTAGGAAGAAAATATTGTTTATGTAGCGACAAGTCGCGCGGATAGAATTAGTGGCAACCGACGTCGCGAACGTCGGCGAATATTGTTAGTTTATGATACAGAATGGATGAATCGTCGTTACTTTGAAGGAGGACTAAATTTAGTATTTTTTCAATTCACTATCTAGTTTCTTTAACATGTTTCAACACAAACTAGGGTTTTATAATAAGAAGTCAGTAATTCTAAGGAACCTCTTGGCTGCGAAGTTTAAACATAACTAACCAGTGGTATATACATCATGATGTAGATTATTTATACACTATCTAATTTCGTACAATACTTGCCAGTCAGAGACCGACGAGAAATTATAATTATTACCGTACCTTGCTCAAAGAATGCTATCACTTACATATAAAAACACGTTTCCGACTACTAATTAACTATTAATAATTAAACTATACCACATTTCTTCATAATAACGGTGCAATATTAACAAAACTCGTAATGAATAATATACATTTGTAAAATTATATTGTTTGACTCATGAATACTTTGCACTTTTAGCTATTTACATATATAATTAAATAATCTAATATATTGTAAGTTCTAGCCGACGTCTACCTGATCTAAACTAGCTATTAAAATAACTCACGTTATGACAGGCTACGGGACTTCGCGCGAATTTACCATGAAATTATGATTTAAGAATGTTGACGACCCGAGTCTAACATGCTTCAACCGTCCAGTTATAAATAAATTCACAGTAATTCCCGTACCAGTCATGCAACGCGACATGTTAAAGGTTAGTAATATTTATACATACAAAGCTGCATTCTGTCAAATCCAACTAGCTTGCTACCAATAATGACATGGCAACACTTTCCGTAAAAAACTACATTTAAATTTATTTATTTATTTCTTACGTCAGACCTGCTGAGCATACATTTGACTTAACCCTTCACCAGAATGCAGCTCAGATGTAACAACACGGTCATGGACGATTGTATAAATACTGTATGTGACTGTATTGATGTATTCTAGGTGTCGTTGTGATAAAACATTAAAATCAAATAGCAGAAATACGAATTGTACATTTTGTTTTAAGACGCAATACATCCGCCATGTTGAAAGAATTCAGCCTACTCACCATAGAAAAGTATGTGAGAGACTTCAAATAAATTGATAAAATTAACACTTTTTATAAACGAAATATTAAATTAACAACTTCATTCATAGTACCTTAATAGTACGTAGAATGCTAAAAAGAACATTTTGTTTGGTAGAAATTTCGTATTTTTCCGCTGGCAACACCAGAAAGCATACCGTAGCCTAAATTCTCTCAACATGGGGACCTGCACAGCCTACCGCCTCCTACCCACAACCCAGTCTACAACTAGTTGTTACGCTGACTCATCCAACTTACTGGTCACAGCTTCCTATGTAAATGTGATAACTTTTGTCCAAAATACGCGCCTTATCTACAACAATGACGCACAGTTATGCCATCTGTTACTATCGGTACCCAACCACCTTAGGAACTGAAGCGTAGTGAAGGCATGCAATCCTTAATTGATAGAAGAAAGTCTTGTTGACGTCAAGTAATGAAAGTGACTAATGTTTGTTAGTAAATCAATTGGAAGGTTTTAATCAGAAGTGCATTTGTGTCGTTCTGCGATAGTACGGTTTTTTCCAACATAATTATTTGGAACATCGTGCTAAAAAAGTTACATTCAAGTAACTGCAAACCTAGCTTTCATCTGTATAAAAAAAATATGTTTTATTTATAATTTTGGCTTCAGATATGAATGTAGTAGCGCTATGACTTTGTTCACATTTTAACTAATTGTATTAAACTTTTTTCTTTCTGTTTGGATTGTAATTCAGGCAGAGTCAACACGTTGATGTACATTTAAAAAGAACAAAAATAAAAGTATACCTAACAATACTAATATGAAAACGTTATCTGAGAGCGATGATTTTATGCTATTCGAGAGCTGGCAGCCACGGTGTGACCGCGGCCGGCCGCCATCTTGTATTATACATAGAATAAATTACACCCTTGGGCTAAATAAGGGATTGTAACGGAGGTCGCAAAATTAGGGAACACAGAACTACTATAGTTTTGTTTTGACTAATTTTAACCGGTATTAGATAGTCAGAGTATGTTTTAACTAGAGATGTAACTAAGCTATGCTATGTACATTGACTTAAGTTGTGAGAAACATTGTTATCTTTCGTCACATCCCTTTTCTATAGAAATTCAACTACAAAAAAAACTGTCCATCTTTAATTAAGTTATACCGGGTCAAAATCTGTGCTACGTCATTGTTAGTCTGATTTTATCGATATCGGTATTATTATAACACCCATTTCTTGTTCGGACGTAATGTGTATGCAGTGTCATGCACATCAGTGTACGGTGAGATAGAGCAAGAAAACTAGAACGGTATTACCGCAGCCTTATCCCGAAGAACATCACTATACATCCCGAGCCTCGACTAATCAACAAAATAGTTAACGGAAATTAGTTTAGAGCGCTGCTACGACATGAGGTTCAGAACGCTCAAGTCCGCCAGAGTCTCCCTAGGAGTGCCGCTTGGCGTGTCGTGCGGGCGCGCGGCGCGTACCGTTGGGCGCGGGCGCGGGCGCGGCCGCCGGGATGCGGAACAGCTGGATGCGCAGGTGCGCGCAGATCTCCAGGCAGATCTGCCCGCAGTACCGGACCAGGTCCACGCACACCCACACCTGAGGACGGGTTACACACTATTAGTGGGTGCTGCATGATATTACTTATTTACATGTTTTGCAGTGCTTCCGATTAAAGTATCACGTGGAAAACTAGGTAAAAAGGATGTAATAAAATAAAAATAGTAATTAAGAAAAAAAAACTCCTTTTTTGCTGGTTCAATTAACTCAACCTAATAAACTTTTTAACAGTTATTTTCACACACTCAATATCTTCAATGTACTTATTATTTACATGTAAGTACTAACAATTACTAATTAAATCTAATCTAAAGCAAAGTTTCAATCCCCGATCATTTGTAAAAAACCTATAAACTAAAATTAATCTGCGATGGACTTGCGAAGTTGAACAGGTCCTCGGTACTGACCGTGCACAGCCACAGCACGTAGTACTCGGGCAGCGCGTGGTTGAAGTACTGGTTGAGGAACAGCATCGCCGGGCCCAGCAGCGACCAGTCGTAGTAGTCCATCTCACTCTTGGTCATGTGAGCCACCTGCCAACATACGCACTCGGTACTACCATATTTTACATACAAGAACAAAAGGATTTGATATTTTCGGATAGTTTTGGATTTATTAAAGCATATACGAGGACTTGGCTTAATAGAAGCAAGGATTGAACCACTATTAAAGCAAAATCTTTTCCAATGATTAAACTTTTTACTCTGAACTATTCCCAAAAACCAAATTCAAAGTTTTGAATGAATTATTTATATGTTTTGATGTTTACAACGAGGGTCTCATTATTTAGCTCATATAAACTTAAAGCGAAGCTGTGTTAAGGGTAGAAAAAATCATCTGAAATACAAATGTAGCAATAACTTACCACAAGCCTATTGGTGACTTTAGCAGCGACCATACCGAAGGCCAATATGTAGAGCGACGGGTGGTTCTGGTACACGTTGGACTCGCTCTTCTGGAAGATGATGAAGGCCGGCACCACCACCAGCGAGAACGGGATCACCGGCGACAGGATGCTGGTGCCCTGCGCATACGGGACAGGTGTACCATGGTCTTTGGAGACGCGGGACGGGCAGGCGGCAACCAAACCAAGTTATTGCTAGTTTTTTAACTTTAAATGAAAATCTCATCACACAAGAATTTTAATTTTAAATAAAAAATCAAAAGCTTTAGCAGCAGTTATGTTAAATCTTAGTTACAACAGCATAAAACACACGTAGAGGGGGTAAAGTTAAGCGCCACTCGCTACACTGCTAAGCGTTACTTACAGACTAACATGCAACACTACAAGCAACAAAACACACATGCGATAAGTAACGAAGCCAAACTACATGCGATGGGGATGCGGACGGAGCACGTGCACAATGAGCCGGCCACAGCACAACACTACAGGACGGTACGGGACGGTACAACACTAAGGTCGAGTCGGCGAGCCTCCGGCGGCGGGAGCGAGCGGCTGCGACGCCGTTAGTCTGTGCAGCGTTTACTCTTGTTAAGTGTTATTCATACGGCACAATGCTAAACAAAAACTCTTACTGCGACAGTGGAGCCGTTTTTCCCCACTCCACCCTTCATTATGAGAGTTACGTAACCGACGACTAGGTACATGGTGAGCAACACGACTGCGTAGTTGGATATCAGATTGAGACTGACGTTTATCGGCAACTGTAGTGTTAGACCGTGATATGCGATGGTGGTGATGTTCACATGGTGATCGTCATGCGGTTAGGTCCCGCGGGCGGAGCGGCGCGGACGGCGCGGACGGCACGGGGCGCGGGGCGCGGGGCGCGGGGCGCGGGCGGCGCGCGAGCGGCGGCCGGGCAGGAAAGAGAAACACATACATGCCATTAATATCCATGAACATGGAGCTAACTGTTCGGACTGGGAAGCGATACGACATCCATTACACTGTACTTCTTATTCTGCATGTGCTGTCTTCACTCATTCTTGTTGGTCTTGTTCATGATATGAAAGTGATTGTTTCTGAATATTTATTGACAAACAGAGAAAGTATTCCGACTAATTAGGTATGCCCTGGAATTGATATAGGAGTTTGTTAGTACCAGCATGTCTGTGACAACAATGAGTCGCGTGTGACGTAACATATTGTGTATACTTACATACATGATACTTATGCCGGTTATATGTTACATAAATATTGAATATCTCTACGCACAACTTCGGGTACCAAAGTTAATAAATGATTAATTAACTACACACTTTTATCGATAAGTACACAAGTGTTTTATTATAGGAAATTTGTGCAAGTCACCATATCTGTGGTCATTTTAATAAGTAACTATGTGCCACCCTTCTTAAGGATTATAGGTTAAAGCGTCCCTTTGAAAATTATCAAGTAATAATAATAGAAGAATAAGTAATTTCACATTGATTAAAAGTAATATCTATGGAGACTTGTCAGGCGAAGTTAGCTTGTGGGTAAATGTTACAGACATGACATTATCATGTAAAATGTTTTCTGACCCCAGGTGAACAAACTTATACAATATCCTTTGCGCACGACACAAGCTTGCTTGCCAAATGATTGCCCTTTATTCATATTTAGCCAAAAATTCAATAATAATTCCACAACTCGCGATACCTGATAAAAATAAAGCTCGACAATAACTTCATGGTACCTACCCCGTTGTGCGTTATGTACACGATATCCATGCAATATTGTTAGAAATACGAGATGTGACGATTCAGTCGATTTCACTGCGATAACTAAGGTTATTATTAACGAAAAGGTAACGTAGCGAGGGACTTTTAATATTGAAACTTGGTTTAAATTATTTCGAGTCTAACATGCACGTCTATTTGTAGTACGTCAGTCTTTGAACTTGAAATTAACTCTCATTATGAAGCTCTCCGCGTGTTTAGCTCATGATAAGGACATCACCAGTCACCACTTAGAGACGAGGACAGACGGAGATGCACGAACACAACCGACACAGTCGATGGTAGAGACAAGTTCAAGCACCCCGTTGGCTACATGTGAGTGCAGTTCAGCTTGCGATCTCGATTCGCGAAGAGCTTCGTAATAAGGGTTGATTTTTATTTCGTAAGACACATTTGACAGACGAAATTCTTCTTGTTTTCTTTATTTTTTACTCTAATGTCAATCAGGCGTATATAAGACTGAATCGTCGCATTCACCCAATGTCCCACGAAACGAGTGTCCAAATACACAATATGCAATCTTACAGCAACGGTTGATCCGTTTTTGCCACATCCCCTAACTTGGAACGTGGAAAAAAAGTTGGTTGCAAAGTAAAACTGTGCGGCGAAGCACATCGAGGTGGCTTGGAGGCTCAGCGGCACGCCCAGCGCTGGTATCTGCGGCAGTAGCAGCCCGTTACAAGGAGTCACACAACATAGGCATATGGCCGACACCTTAACTTAATACGTCGCATATTATCTACATAATATAAACGTCAATTTATCAGAATTGTATCTGTAATTGTGTCCAGTTACTTTTAATATTCCCCACAGTACAATACGTCACTACACACGTTTGAATCGAAATGAGTGAAGACCCACATTATAGACAAAATAAAAAGAGAGACGCACCAGCCACAATTTGATAGTAAAGTAACGATTATACTAACACATGACTTTAACAATCCTACACGGAACAATAACAACATTCTTAAAATAATAATAATAGATCATGCTCCGTGAAGGACATACAACGCTGCCATATAAAAAAACAGGCGCAGATAATAAAACTATTACAATCGATTCGACAATACTCGATGCTAAACAAAATCAAACTACTTCTACTCCGTCGTCTCAACAAGGAGCATAGTCTAAATAGTTACATTAATTAATCGATTCATGCTATTAAAAAAACCCACATGATAATAAGCGATGAAACCAAAATTATCACAGTTAACAGATCAAAGCTAAGATACGGGGGCACTTACACGAACACATCGACTTAGGACTCGATATTATTTGCTTATACATACTCTAACAACACTAGCTAATTACATCACTAAAAGTACATAATAATATTTTTTTTACTTAATATATTTTACTTTGACAACACTAGTCTCTAGTCATCTGTGGGTCTATTGGGGTCTAAGGCGCAGTTGTAAGCCTACTTGGCCATCGATAGAGAATAACAGTTGCCTAAGTGGTCGGCTTGATTGGTAATTTTTTATATAACTGAATTTAGATATACCCGAGCAATAGTGTTCTGTGTAACCTAACGTAAAGGTAACAATCCTTGATATACTAATAATTTCTAAGTATCTAGATTATCTGGAACTAATCCCTACCTAGTACAAATATAGAAAGCAGGACTAAGTAACATACCTGTCTAATTAGGACAAATATTATGTACAATAATAAAAACTAAGTGTTACCATGACATTATTTCGAATTCTTTGATATTTTTGATAATATCTTAGTAGTTATCACAACTTCAAAACAGTAGTGCCATGGGAACACTAAAAACTAAATTCTATGTACAATTTATACAAAGAATAAGGTGCTACATTCTGAGGATATGAGTTGAGAATTCTACAACCATTTTCTTTACATTATAAGCAAGTAGGTACTTATAGAATTGTAGGCGCACATATCCTTCTACACATCGGAGAAATCTTCTAGAATCGTGATTACGAGACTTTATACAAAGAAATGAGAAACTTATATTGTCCCGGTCAAAATAAACTATGTTCGTGTGTGGATGTGTGCGCCTGTCGCTAGTTGTAGTGTGTAACGAGTGCGTGTAAGTGCCATGTAACTAACTGCTGCCAATCTGAAGCCGAACTACTTTCCGCGCTAGGTTATGTATGTCAATCGACGATGATTTCACAATACGTTACAATTCAGATACCCAGTCATTAGTCCAATCAGTATCGCCAGTGTGGGAGACTTCAGATATTTGAAACAGTTATGATCAAAGTGCTTGTAAAGAGAATACAAGAGGACGATGTATAGAACAAAGCATGTGTTTTTAAAGTGTGCTACTTCAAACTTTTTTGAACAAATTCTAAATTCGAAAGGACACGAAAATCAAATTGTCAATTCTTATTTACAAAATTACCAAATTTTCTAGTATGTCACTAATAATAATACTTCTTTGTTTATTATTTTTTGCGATGACCTTAGCCGTGTTACATTTCGTAATAAGTACCGAGTGAGATGCCATAATTTGATTGCTCTATCGTATTCTATTTACCACCATTTTGATGTTGTAATTATTCAAAGAAAAAATCTGGGGGCACGGTAGTGCGACCAGCCAAGTTCATAGAATGATCAAGAAAGATTAAGATCTCCCAGACGTGGCGATCGTTCGTGGGACTGTAAACAATGTCTCACAGCGACGGTGGAGCCGTTCTTTCCCACTCCGCCGGTGACGATGGCGGCGGCGAGCGCGCCCACCGTGAGGAACGCGCCCGCGACGGCGACCATCGCGAGCGAGTAGCGGACCTCGAGACCACCACCGACCTAGTGCGTATTGTGCGTTACTTGCGACGAACACTTTGCTTCAACATTCAAAACGAATAGGTAAGTTCTGCCGACTAGAGAACAACATAGCCTCTCTATATAAAAAAACAATTGTTTTTATAAACTGCATAACATAATTGTTGATCAACCAAAATTTTGTTATCTTTTACATGATCAACATTATGTAATAGGTATTCTAGTTGGCAGAACCCTAATCATAATTATATGTGCAAGAATCGACTGGACAAAGGCGTCGTGGTAAGATTCCGGTCAGGTTCAGTCAAGTTACACCTGATCATGATGTTAACACCGACAGATGACGACAGCGCTCATGTGGGTATTTTTAAATATTACCTAAAATCCTGGATTGTCAACATTTTTGATTAAATTTAACTGGTACCTGTCATTTAGTATTTGTTAACGTTAAAAACAAATACACAGAGTTTATTTGTATCGCAGAAGAATAAGCATTTTGTTAATTTAGAACTACCCTCACATTAAATTTTGTAAGTTTTGATTACTGAGTCGTGTGATTATTCCTCTGTATACAACAATCAAATATTAAATGATAACGTATTGTAGTAAACATAACATCTCAGACAACTTGTTTTAAACAAATAGTGTTATTGAAATAATAACTAAACATCGGACAACAGTGAGCTAACATTATCACGATAATTAGTGTGGTTCATCACGGGCTCTTGCGTACCAAATGACTTTGCAGTATGTTTTGGTTGCGTCTGTTTATTCACATCCACATAATTTGTCGAAACATAAACAACTACGGTGCGAAGAGTGCAAAGTATACGTCAGTACATTTCAGTTACACGATATTAATAACAAAACGTGATGCTTTGATAACGGTTGAAGACTCGACACATGTCTTATTTGATTACAGACTCAAAGTCATTTCGCATCAAGTGGGTGGTAAGTGGCGTAGTGCGAAACGGTTAGACAACGTTACCTGAGTGGCCCAGAAGTTGGGGCCAAGCGTGGCGGACACGAGGTGGATGGCCATGATGGAGTACTGAGCCTCCGTCACGTCTATCCGACCCATCTTGAGCGTGCCCGTGACGTACGCCTGCCAGTGCGCACAGTAGAACAACGTCATCGCGCAAAAACACTGTAAAACACATGCAAATATACTTACTTAACATATTTGTTTTATTTTCTTATGCTACGACCTAATTTAAACAAAATATAATTTACGAGCCCTGATTATCAAGCTTAAGAAGTACCTAGGTTATTTTAAATACACAAAAATCCTATAAGCTACAACTGCCTATAGGGACTCTGAACGGATATGACTTAAACAATATGTCTTAACTGTCTTGTCATGAAACTTGTAGTGTACTTGGCTAGTTTTTTTACTTGGTGCTCCAAGCTTTTTAAACCCGAGTTGTTGGTAAACACCTTGTTTTAATTATCCGGTCCGAAAATCTTTATAAATATGTTGTTGTTTAATATCAGTCAGTAGGTCACAATAACGATTGATATCGTGACAATTGACAATTACATCAGCAATCGTTAAGTCATCGTCAAAGTCGTTAAGATAAACTGCCATTATCACCATCAATTTGTCCCGCAGCGTGTTTTTATTTATTTTTTATTGACGCATACGTCCTAATTCTTCAGAGACCACACAGTCCCTAAAATGCCACATACGATCTAGGCACGAAACGATCTCATAACATTTGTGTTTATTCTCCGCCAAATTTAGGTAAAACTTAAAATAGTGATTCACACAATTGGCCGGTTTCCAGCTGTGTGGCGGTCTCCGGGCGCGTTAGTTTGGCATCCCTCCCAAATAAGAATATTCCGATAATGAGGGTCATATCGCGAATATACGGAACCTTGCTTGCTAGTTACATCACTGATACTATCGGAGCTACGCATAGAATTCATTCATAATCATACATTACACTTGTTAAATCAACAGTGCGGCACGGCTCGCGATATAACATTTTGTCACTACGACGGTTCTTCAAAATCAGACATTCACACAATTTGATGATATGTCTAAAAAAAAGATAGGGAACAGGCCAAAAAGATTAAAGCGATCATTCCTGCCAAGTTTTCAAACAAGTTATTGTATTAAACCGTGTCCTTGGAAGCGCCTTCATAAAAAAGGGTGGTCTGAAAAAGTAGAGGAGGTCGTTGATTTGCTGAGATGGGAATAAATTCGAAATCATTGCTAAGTGAAGCTTGCTTGACATATTTACGTTTTACAAAATATTTCGTAGCCCTTTACACAAAAAAGTCTACGTCAGATGTCAAGAATTCAACATAATCCTTCACCTTAACCTTTTCATTTTCCGTTCGCACGACAGGTTTTGGTACAATAATTACAAGAAAAGGTCGACGACCTGACGACCGCTTCGTCGCCTTTACGATGCACAAGCAGTTAGCTAGAGCCTGCTCTTACCGCTAGCTCGCTATTATGTTTGTTTACCATTCTGCTTTAATGATAATTTTTATGTGTCGTTCGTGTCATAGTTTTATATCACCTCCACAACAGTAGTAGATATGGAGTTACTTGCCGGTTTCTATATATGTAGAAATAACACTTTGGAACCGTGTAATCTAGATATAAGTTTTGTTATTGCTATTTTGCAAGCTATTAAAATGTATATGAAATAAAAACCGTACCTATGTATTGCCCAGTTTCTGCAAGGCTGGTGAAACTATGCATAAATCAACTAAAAGACTTCTCAATTTCAAATGACTGTCAAATAAACTTAAGTTTCTACAAGGCTATTAGTTTTTCCAGCACTTTAAAATACTTTTGACAGATCTGTCAACTTAGCAGTAAGCTTTCAGTTTCAGCAATTGACACTAAATTCATTTTGACGGCTTCTCTCTCTTTATAGATCAGTCTCTCAGAAACCGGGTGGGTTGAATAAAATACGTAAAACATTTGAGTATAATTTTTGACGCTTACTCAATATACGTTTTGGTTGCGGCCTTGTTATCTCGTGATCTAGATTGTCTAACGCGTGAATCTCTAAATTTCTTTATCAAACGCGTTTGAATGTACTATTTCCGTGTTCAATGCCGTTGATTAGCATTTTTCTAGCGCACAACAATTTATTGCCGACTTAAATTAGAGGAAAGACGAATTACCCAATCTTTTACGTATGAATATATTTAAACGAAACCTTTTCGGTTATTAGTATATGTTTCAGATCTGAGATAAAAATGTAGGCTCAAACTACTGTGCATTTTGCGATTAGGCTCATGACTTTTAAAAAATTCTACCGGTAGATCGTCTACAACGACAATAACGAAATATGTATGTATGTTTTACCATACATAATTCACAAATCTATTTCGCATACAAAAAATATAATTTTCGTTTACATCCCGGACCCGGATAATAAAAGTTATTTTAAGTCCAGATAAACATCTGGACTTAAAATAACTTTTATTATCATTTCCACGCAACGAGTTTCTAACTGAAATAAATTATACAAAAACTTGGTTTTTAGAGTAATCATTCGACGGATTTGGATGTGAATATCATCATCATTCATCTACTTACTGACTTATAAGGAAGGTAATAAAGTTGAAAGTACAATAGCAATCGAATGTTCCATATATGTAATGGAACGGGAACTACTTCTTCGATGGACATTCTGCGATTAGGCTTGTTCCGAATTTCTTCTCAGCTAACTCTAGGCAAGTCGTCCTACTTAAATGGACGGTCGTTGAGCGACAAAGGGCGACACCTCACAAAAACGACATGCCTCGGTGGCGACAAGAGGCTACAGGCTACATCAAAGGGAGTATACTGGCCAACAATAAAACTGAGGCCTGAAGATGGCTTAGGTACCTACCTACTATTGCTCTTACAATTTTTAAGTCACATAACATAACATCACACCTGTACACCCGAAGGGGTAGGCACTTAGGCAGAGGTGTACCCACTAGTACACCCACATTTAGCCAGATATGTTAATGTCCCAATGTAATAGAGGGCGAGCCTATTGCCACCAACCGGGCTCAAATCCAGACGTCGTGATGCTACTGAGAATTACCTAATGGAAAACCCAACAACACTTTGCTCCACCCAGGATTCGAACCAAGGACCTCATGCAGTTGCGCTTAGCAACCACTAGACCAACGAGGCAATCCAATTTTTAAGTCAATATGTATAGTAAAATACTGATTGGTATTGCTTCCCTCTAAGTACCTCCTAGCTACAATTTCTTTGTCAGAATAATGTCAGCCGTATTGGTCCACTGGGCGCCAACGCCAGTCAAGCGTGAAGTCCTTGGTCCGATTCCTAGGTTGATCAATGTTTTTCCATCGGAAATGCATTATAATCTGGGGTTAATTTAAAACCTTACCTCTAAGGCTTGACAACGCACTATCACACTAGATAAAATCGAGCAATTTGCCATCTAGAACTTGAAATAATAGAGTAGTCAAAATTCTTTGTTAGAATAATCTCGCTAAACGTAACTATTTACATAGTAACCATGTTACCATACGTTATGTACCTAACAAGAAAATGTCAACAGAACGATTCGCATACCTGTAATAATTAAATCAACGACCTATGTGAGTAGGTACTGGTCGACCTCGCAAAACACGCGTACGCATAAATGTCTTTTTAAATATAATAAAAAAACGTAGATTACAAATATTTGTTAGTCAACCGCTCTGCAATAGACGAACGGCTAGAGACATTTAAGGAGTTCGTTTAGCACATACAGAGGTAGGTACATTCTTGACCCGAAAAGCTGTTAAAGTTGCCTGATAATTATGTTTCCACCTCCATTGAGATAGTTTTGTTTAAAGGAGCGCCAGCTGCAACTTGTTAACTAATTTAGGTACTGGTTTCTACTAACTCAATCGTATAAATAATGAAGATTATTCTCACGAATATTTTGGTTTCAAAATTCATTTGGCAAAAAATTCACTCGTATCTAAACATAGAACCACAGGGGTAAATGCAATACAATTGTGATTTGATCAATGGTTTATTGCAGTGATTATACGATACAAATCCGGATAAATTACTATGTAATAGGCTTATCCCTATTAATGGGATAAAGCTCTGGCAAAAAGTGTTTGATATAACCTAATAGTAGGTACTTCTGGTTACTTGGTTAAAACTATGAGCGTGAAACCGATTGTTATTCTTATGTCTCAGCCTTATTAATTAACACACCGGCATAATCGTGGTTATACGTAAATGATAATTGCAGACAGAAGCCAATATACATACACCAGAATGAGACACGATATGCTACGGGGAATTCTTTGTTGACCCATTAGACGCCTCAGGGAAAAGTGCGCCACTCGCTTTCCAGTTAATTGCGCAGTTCTCGTAGCATAGCCCTCGACTATGTTGGTGATTCACTCAGTGTAGCTGGAATTAACTGCTTCATATCAGAATATTCGGAATAGTAGCTGAATTAGGCAATCCAACGAAACGGTACACTTATCTCCTGAGTTTTGTGAATGCTCTTTTGTGGTATATGAAATAAAAAGCTTTAACTAAGACCCTGTCGTTCTTGACATTTATTAGGGCTACTATTAATTAGTTTTTCCATCTAATTTTATTTGGGGAAAGCATCCAGGACAACGGAGTGACAACCAGGTCAACAAGCCGAGGTCATTAGATGATGATGATCATAGCAATTACCTGATTAACTCGCTATTGTTGCAGTGATTGAAAGGCTTTACATAAGTACCGGGTAAATATATAGTTACAGGCAAATAAATGTTTGATCTTTGGTGGTATTTCCTGCTAATATAACCCTAAGTATCTCAGTGGCCAATACAACATTCGAGGTTTTGAGGTCTCCCAAAAGTTTTAGAGTGGATTCATGACAAGTTTTTTGCTCAGGCAATTTTCAACTTAATTATTTATTACAATGTAATACATAGATACCTTCCTATCAAAAGGATGGACAACTGTCCATAGATTATCCATTAAGCTCAGATATGTAAACATGCCCTACGAAGAATATATGATATTGACACTATCTTAATAATTATGATAATTTTAGACTATAATTATGCTAATTAGTTGCTCGTGACATCGCAGGTTAAATATCAAGTAGATTGTTTACACATTAAGTCTAGACCCTGTCACACGCTTCTTTTAGTCATTCTCGGCTGAAGGATGACTAAGTTATAAAGCCCGTAGCTCTGTAATCAAGGGTCTATTAATGTTCAATTAATCAACATTAACCCTGCTCATAATTAGTTTTATTCGAGTTTCAGTCAGAGCAGAGTATCATGACGAATGTTTGTTTTATCACAAAAACTTCGCGACATCGTCTCGTGGATAATTTAAATTTGAATGACAGTAAATCTAGGCTTTGCTATTGTGCGTTGAATGCAACGAAGATTTGAATGGAAATGAGTAAGTGTATCTCGTCCTGGATTACAGAAGATTTAACTATTAGATAATTTCATTTACAACGCCATAGGGTCGTGGGCAACTCGCATATAAACACTAATTTGCTACTACGTCGTCAGACCTTTTATTACACGACTGGCCAAAATAGGAGTATAATGATTTCCGCATTGTTAATGTTGTCTTCCGACAATGTAATTAGCACGCTACATAATTAAGTAGAGAAAAATATTTAGATGGCTGTAGTTGAAATCTCATATCTTGTAAATCTTGTTTGAATAGATCAGGCTTGAACTATAACTGGAATCAAAGTCTATAAGCTTCACATACCTGGAAGAACATCCACGTAGGGTACTCTCCAAGCTTAACAGCGATACATGCTCCTAACGCGATGAACACGGTGGATATGCTGTCACAGCCGTGGTCGAAGAGTTCTCCGAGCGGTGACTGGCTGCCGGTGCGGCGCGCCTGCTTGCCGTCGATGGCGTCTAGGCTTTGGTAGATAAACACCCCCAGCGCGCATAGTGCGCACGCCCATCGCGGCGGCTCCTGCCGCGCGTCGGGACTAAACCTGGGACGTAACGTGACGAGTTAGATTTATTGGCCGAATGGAGATTGATTTAAATTGGGCTTCGCAAGAAGTGAGACCAAATGTTAGTCGCCCGTTTATTAATTTGAGTGACCCTAAGATAAGTTATTAAGAAGAAGGGTGGGTGTTCTTGAACTCGAGTCGCATCTATTACCTAAGTAAACACTGACAATTCCTTCGAATAATCTAAGTGGGCGTAAACCGCCCATAACGGACGTTTACAGATCACTACGCCTCGAAGACGGGTCATTTCTGCGTGCTATTATTAACTACTAAGGGCTGCGCATTCATCTGATCAATCCACTTATATCAGAGCATCACGGGTGACTTCATCGGAGCGTGCAGTACTACACCCACGTCTATCACACACGTAAAGGTCAAAATACGGAACGATAAGACGATAGCACTGCCCCAACGAGGTATCGAACTCTAAGGTTTAAGGGCATGTGCATGTATAGAATATAGGTATAGAAAAACTGTTGTTTATAGACATTGACAAAGGACTTTTTAAGTGTCATCATACACTAACTCGAAAAGTACTTTCTGAATAGGACAGTGTTATTTTTAAAAAGCCTGATATGGCTCCCACTACTTGGACAAGGCTTCTAATTTTAGTGAGTTTTTAATTCTCCTAATCTTTTGGTTGGATAGCTCTGGGACTCTGACCACTTGTTTTAATAGGCGTACCAGACATTACTTTAATCAAATATGGATAGCCACGTCTTCCACAAAAACTGGCATCGACAGACAAGCACCTACTTCTCAAATATAACTGACAAAAAACGAGTGACAAGCATTATTTGTATAATAACATTTTTTGTTTCTCATTTTTTAACAATTCATAGGTAGGTACATAGAATACAGTAATTTACACACACATGAATAATATCTAAAGTTTCGACGATATATATATAAAAGCAGGTTGTATATGGTAATAAACCTGTTCTAATGAATTTAATAGTCAAAAAATATTCCTTAAATAACTTTTTAGGGAAATATTTTATTTGAATATAAAAAATCTGCTCATCATGAGACAATCAAGTTTAGTTTGATAGTTTGTTACTCAATTTCATACTGTTTTAAATGAGCTATATTAATAATAATATTTACAGTAATCTCCATGCTCAAGTTATTTAGCACAGTACCTAGGGTATATCTAAATATATATAACTCAAAGGTGACTGACTGACATAGTGATCTATCAACGCACAGCCCAAACCACTGGACGGATCGGGCTGAAATTTGGCATGCATAAAGTTACTATGACATAGGAATTTCCTAAGAAAGAATTTTGATAAATTCCACCCCTAAGGGGATAAAAGTTTGTATAAATCTATTTAGATTTTCAACTGATTGAACTGAAATTAAAGATTGGCTACTATGATGAAGACGTCCGCTTAAATAGGATTTTGATAAAATCAACCCCCATGGGGCTAAAATAAGGGATGATGGAGGATGTAAATGTATTAGTTTGAACCTATAAGTACCTAATGGAACTAATAAATTAAGACGAACAAAATAATTTTTAGTTCTAAATGTTGACAATAGATAGCTTCTTAACGCGACGGAAGCAGCGGGCAAAAGCTAGTGAATATATAAAATCACATCAAATTCAAAGGAAATACCTGGTATGATAAGAAACAATATAGTTTTTAACTGATGCATAGAATACATTGTAAATAACCAACCATGTGTGAGTAGCATTCATAAATAATTATCAATGTAAATAAAAAGTATAGATTCCCCGAAGAACTTGAATATCAATGACTTTTGTCTAAATAGTACCTAGCATTATTTTCTTACATGTACCTACATAAAAAGTAACCTGTTTCCTACAGGGTTAAACACAGGTTATCATATCATTTTCAATAATCCTGGCATACCTTTTTACCTCAATCACTCTCATTTTAATTGATATAGAATTAAAAAAATGAATTTAATTTTATCTGTATGCTGCAGAAATAACATGCAGAACCATACTGGTGGCTATATGCTTACTGAGAAATTATTGGCCTAATAGCAAATCTGATCAAAGCTATCGTAGATCATTCCTATCTACATAGCACACCATTTATCTCTACTGGGATTTAATATAATGTACAGAAGTTTTCTTAATATACCTAGTCAAAATATAACGGTAAAATGTAAAGTAGAAAGTAAAGAATAATTAGTTTTCTTAGCAAGTTTCTACGCAGAGGTAGTCAAGTAGGACAGATGAGAGGCTATTATATTATATTTAAGTGTTTCGTGAAGTATCATAATAGGTACCTACAATTATTATTTTTAACTATAAAGTATAAACTCTTAAAATATTATTTACATCTGTTGCTCAGCTTTTTAAATAGTTTCCAGATGGATCTCCATATTGAAAATCTATATACATTTAGGGAATCTAAACTTGTTTGTTAAATAAAAATTATGTAAATACTTCACCAGCTACAAAGGTTTGGAATAAGGTTAATTAACATACCTACCCAACTAGAACTTTTTATCTTTTAGATTATAAATTAATTAACATAATTAAAATACATATTAGATATAACCTCATTTTGTCAAAAACTCTTTAAAAAGATGTTGTTTAATATTATATGCGACACTGGCTGCTAAACCATAATAAAACCAGTAAGCAATTTAACATACTGACGAACGAGGTAATAGGTAAAGCCAGTAAAAAAGCATCATGGGTCAAATGATTGATTCAAACAACAATATTATTAGAAAATCTATTAGACTATAACTAATGGTACCTATTTAAATCTAGTATCTTGAGTATTTTGAACTTTGCTATCAAAGTCAAGTGTTTTATTCACATAAACAAACAGGCATGCACTCCTAGACTAGCAATTTCAAATGTCAACTTCTAATTGTTATGTAAAAGAAAATGTTAAAAATGTAATTTCCATATCTTGAATGGCTTCATAGTATACCCTAAAGAATAATTACTCTAACTACAATATCGGAATCAGATTATTCTGTTTGTTGTTTATCAGTTAAGATAAAATTAACACATTAAGTAGGTACTTATCATTTTTTTACTTATGAACCATGATTCATGATTATTATTGTAAAAGGGTGTAAGATAAGTCCAAACTAATCAGTCATTGTGATGCAATAGTATCTTAGCCCACCTGAATTTAACAAAAATACCAGTTGTCATGATTTTTGATAAACTTAACTATATTATTCTGGTTCAGCTTTGATGCAGATAATTATTCCAATATAAGAAGATTGCAAGTTATTTATCATAACATAGGATTTTAAATACATAATAGTAGTATTTTATAATTAAATTATACTAGCGCTGCCTCATAACCAAACTTCATAAAACAAAAAGGTCATGTAGTAATTATAACTTGTAAGGAAGGAAACAAGGAACTCAAAGGCAGAGTATAATAATCAGGCAATTTAAATCTATACATAATATGAAGTTTGTTAATTGATAACAGTATAGAAGACAGCTATAATTCAATTCCGTGTATCTTATCGCGACAGACAGTGGCGCGACGTCGCCTCGGCCAATCGCATGCCTGTTTTTTCAAGCATTACAATATGTAAACATGCGTAAATTATGATTTGCTGAATGGAAATGCGATGGTTACAAAACCATTACAGTACAACTACTAGGACGTCAAATATAGAACGTTAGAAAGTCTCAGTCCCATCAGAAAATGAAAGTCGTTACGGTTGGACGAGATCTGACACAGTTCATATGGTATTGATATAACCTTCGATGTACTTACCAAACTAATATAAGTGTGGTGACTATATTTACTATTAAACCTAATATTGTGATGAGATTCGGCGCGAGCCATAACGGCGTTTTTGACACCAGCCAGCACCACCACGGTTGGAGCCATGCATCTAATATACTGGCACTCGTACAAGAATATTTGTGTTCACTTAGTCTTTTTAACTGAGCAGCATTGAGTATTCTCTCTTTGTAGAACTGCATTTTATTTCACTGTCACGACATTACAATGTACAACAAAATTCCACCATTTACTAAATTCACGAGATAATTCGCAAAATCGCAGAGCAAATCACATCACACCGTTCTTGATCGTACCACAGACAATGTAGCACTTTTTAAAGCTCCGTTTACACGCAACGATATTCTGTTCTGTCATCCAGCCACGCGTACAGAATCCATAGACAATATTATTGACATTAAAATAAAAGTGTTGCCAAAAAATAAAATTTAGCACAATCATGGGAAATAAAATAAATAAATAATTTTCAAAAAAGTTTTTTTATACAGAAAACTACAAAAAGTAAACAAACAACATGACTAATTGTGGAGATTTATGATCTTGCTATGTCAGATAGAAGTTACCCTAGATTCATAAGTAGAAATGGCTGGCCTTTAATATTGCCCGCCAGATTAAAATACTTATTGGGCTGATTTTAGTTGGTAAATAATATACCTATTTAGCAGAACCATTCAGTACCTACTACCTATCTACTAACACCGAGCAACGCCGGTATATATGAATACCTACGCTAATTTTTATAAGGTTTTTATGGAAGAAAATAACAAATATTACAACACGAAGCTTTATTTCAACAATAATTACATTACAATTATTACAAAGATATAATACTTTCCAGTTATAAACTATTTAATAAATGAGAATTTCTGACAGAATTACAAAATAAAGACGAAATACATTTTGTTACAAAAATATTCATACCTCAATTGTACTTGTTATTATAATATTTACTTATCTACATAAAAGTTAATTTAGTACTTACATTATTATAATATAAAATTATTATCAAACTTCGTTACATAAAGGTATTTTCAGCATGACAAAATTAAAGCCTTATAAAAATATTTGGAAAAATATTTTATTTTCTATAAATCAATTGTTATATAAAAAGAGTCATTCAGTTTTTCACTTAACAACTCTTTGAAAATATATTTTTCTCGTTTACTAAAAATGTTTCATTTTCAATATTTTATTTACCACTAGATAAATGTTATCTATTCTTAGCTTGGCTTTTTCTGTTTTCAATTCTTTTCTGTAACGTAATCAAAAGAGCACCAAGTACGTTATGACCGGGTAGCCGTTTTCCAAAGAGCAAACGCTTGACGGAATCGTCGTACGTGAGAAGTGCTACCATATTTTGAAGTAGAAATCCTTGGCAGTATTCCAACAGTTGGGTAGCACCATAAACCTGTAAAGGAACCAACTTGATTCATAAGAGTCTGATTTATTAAATAATGTTTCATTGAAGCGAAAGTTTCTAATGAGTTCTGAGCTATAAATAATAGATTTTATTATAATTTATACAAATTGTGACTGCAATGTGCGTACCTTAGCATGAATATAAACAGAGACAAGGTTATGCAAGTCCACAGACTTAGCTGCTCTCGCCTCGCAGTGTCGCTGTAACGGCAGGAGCTGGAAGAAGGAGGCAGCGGCGAGCACTTCCAGCACGTCTGTCTCCGGTATATCTAGGCCCGTACATCCACCGGAGTACAGGTACTTCATAACTTGCTGTAGTCATCAAATAAATGGTTGATTAGGAAAAAAAAATATTGAGGAGATTCATTCATTTTGTGATGATACTTTTACCTCAAATATGTGGTATCGAATATCATTGATTTGCACTAGAGGTGGAGCTGTATTTGTAGGTGGTAAAGCTTCGTTTGAAGATCGCGGTGGAGCTAACATAGCTCGTAGCCGTGCCGATTCCGAAACGAGAACTATCTTGTGCCCGTAGAACAATCGACCTTCAACCCTGAGGACAAAAAAATATGTTTTTGATTCAGAATCTCTTTAGTTTAAAGGTTTTTTTTTTCTAAGTTATCCAACAAGCTTTACTAAGTGCACCAATTTGGCCATACGGTAAATTAAACTTAACATTTTATTAAGTACCTAAATAATAACTCACCTAAAAGTGACATCAGCGAGCGATGGGTTATTCACATACGAGGGGTCGACTCTAGCCGGCGCAGGCGCAGCTGGCGGAGGAGGCTGGGCCACGGCTGGCACAGCCTCGCGACCGTAACATGCACATAGGATGTCAGCCAGCAGTAAGACAGTGCCCTCCTTCTAAACATAATAGACTATTATTATTTCTTAATCCATAAGCAGAGGTACCAGGCTATCGACGGGCATCGAAGAGGAAAAAAGATAGTCATCAAAATATTATGTTTAGCATGATTACACATCATGGACACGTTCACTCATCATCGCAAATCGATATGCCACCTTTTTTTAATTCAACTTTTTTCTTTCAAAACGTTATACCTATTTGTATTTTGTAATTTTCATTACCTTGCTGTATCGTAGAATATTAAACAGCAGGGGGAGGCACTCGTAAATAAACTGTTTACTGTAATGGCTGTCATCAGATGGGCACACCTGAAACATTAAAATAAATATATAGGTAAATGTACACTTTAGAGTCTTAAAAATCCTATCATTCACATAATCATACATAATGTAATGTTATTTACCTGTAAAAAGTCTTGTAAAAGTTGATCGATTACATTATCCAGTGCGGCGTCTGCTGCGGCAGCTAGAGACAGTGTCCACGCGTGCAATGACCATGGAACTCCAAGTGCGTGCAATTCTAATGTTATATCTAAAAATAAACACAATTAATATATTAAAGATTAAAGGTAAACGTTGGAAAGTTATGTTTTGGATACTGGCAATACCAACGCTTCGGTTTTATACAAACACTAGGCATAGATCCATTTTTAGAATTTCTCTATTTGTCAGAGTTATATACAGCTTTATATTTATAATGCCATAATTTGTGTTGATTAAATAACACCGGACAAGATTATAGTTGTATATACCTAAGTGGTCAGTCTCAGCGGCACAGTACATGGCGTCGTGCAGCGCCCTCTGCTGCTGCTTGGTGAAGGCGGGGGTGCGCGCGGGCGGCGCGGCCGCGCCCTCGGCCAGCACCTCCTCCAGCGACAGCACGGCGCCGGCGCCACCGCCGCGCGCGCCGCCCCGCACTGCTGCGCGCAGACATGCGCGGCGGCCGTGGGTACAGCACACCGCTACCGCGCTACGAAAATGCTCATAATTAAATGGGACAATTTTGATATTGAATCAACCTTTTGTACTGGCAGCGTTTATACTCTACAACATTAATTTAACAATTTACACAATAAGTACGTAGACGGTAGCAATTGGCACTGGCTCACCTGTAGCATCCGTACTGTGCAGCGACGGAATAACACAAGGCATCATTGAGCTGCGTTGAGAGGAACGGATCTGCGCCGTGTGACAGCAGCAGCTGGACCAGCTCTAGATTACCTACACCACACGCCACCTGGAAACAAAAGATAGACCTAGTTAATGCAAAATTAAATGAATGTAGACAGGGAGTAAAACACCTACTGTATCTTTGTGGTTTAGGTTCGATGTTTATATTTCCGTCACTTAATATAACTTGGCAACTTTTACTTCGTTCAGGTTGGTATGTAATAACTGACGTACCGTATTTAAACTTTTCTCTCTTGCGTTAGGGTCTTCTATCTCGTACTACGTTTACACGTGGCCATCTTCACTACCTTCGTAGATACCAAGTAGGTGTATACCTAAGGTGGATAAGATGAGACATACTTGTAGAGGCGTGAGCGTGCAGACGTCGTCCCCCCGGGCGGGCGCGCCGTCCACCCGCGCGCCGGCGGCCAGCAGGCGGCGCGCGCACTCCACGGCCCCCGCGGAGCCCGCGCCGCCGCCCGCGCCGCAGCACGCGTACACTAGGGCCGTCCAACCTGCAGATAAAATTATATTTAATTTAGTTTCATAATAATAAATTGCATCGTTTCCGCAATCATGAAATGAAAAAGTCTATCGGCAGTGATAAGTTCAAACTTCAAAGTACTCTTTTACCTGCAGTAGGTGGCGTGTAGGTAGGACTACTTTGAGGAGTGGAGGGCGAGCGCGGCGATAGTGGTAGTGCACAGTGCGCTGCACATGTTCCGCCCGTCTCGATGTTAGGATCTGCGCCCGCTTCTAACAGTAGCTGCAAAAATGATTATATAATAATTCATTCATTCATCACAAGAGTTATTTTAAAATATGTAATATGTAGGTATTACATATTAAAGTAGGTAAATAACATTGACAAAAGGGTAGCAATATGTCTCAAATAGCATCGCAACACGAAAATCTTGCTTTCTGATCGAGGAACTTGAATATTTTAGGACTGCAAAATGGCAGTTTGTTACACACTACTAAAAAATACATTTCCACTTACGGCAACTATCTGCTCGTCCCCTACGAGCGCCGCTTTCATAAGCGCCGTGAGTCCGGATGCATCAGGCGCGTCGACGCCAGCCGGCGGTAGCAGTGTCCGGACTCCTCCCACCAGTTCCGGTCGACCGCTGAGCAGTGCCCTCTGTGCGACCCCCACGGCTGCTCTGCTGAGCTCGTCTGCTGTGCGCGAGCAGCGGGACCAAACTGGTTCGATAGCTTCCTCCGCACTGGTAATATATGCAGGATGTTTTAAGGTTTAAATTCAGAACATGTGGAAAAGTAGGGGAAATTGATATGGATTAAAGAATTTTTAGAGAGAGACTTCTAATTTCTATAATCGTCATATCAACTAAACTAGGTTTTCAACCTACCCAAAAGCACCAGTAACTGCTTAACGATTCCACACATGTTCTTTAAACAAAATAGGAAGGCCTTGTGTGACAGAGGGTTAGTTATAATAATAATGTGTTACGTGATTGGCCTAGGGGGGCAGTCGGCATGCGGCAGCAGCAGCCTGGCAGCTTGCATGACGTCATCGGCGTCCGGCACAGCCGGCGGAGGGCGCAGCGTGGCGTGCGCCCGTATGACGCGCACCCACTCGCCCAGCGGCGGCAGTGCGCCTGCGCCGCGCTCGCCCCACAGCCCCGCACCACCGCAGCTGCCACCGCTTGTGCTTGAATGTTCCAACTGAAAAATATAGTCAAGAGTTATGTACTAGGATGTAGATGCAGTATAAGTAATTGAGCTATCTTTAAGTTTCTTGTCTATACCAGTAACGTATTGATTGCTAAGTTTTTAATAATGATTCAAGCCTGCAGCGTAGCCATTTTCGGTTTACCGTTTCTTACCTGAGAACATCGCATAAAATAGTACAACGCTCGTTCAGCTGAAGGTGCAAGTGGCGACAGTCGTGGATGTACCCTCCGCAACACAGCACGGAGCTCCGACGCTGACCCAGCACACGTTGTCAACAGCACCGACGCTGAAGATCCACCTGAACTATTGTTAGATCCGGCCGAAGTCCCAGAACCACCTGTACAAAGAGAAAGATGATTAAACTTGTAAGAAACTTCACCTAGAGAGCTTGGTCCCTTGGTACGGAATATTGGAACTTTGATACATACCAGAACCGTTCGTAGTGATACCAGAATCATGGCTGAGTCCTAGCTGACGATGTTCCGGTCGGGATACTCCGGATGATGACCCGGATCCTAGTGAGCTCATTGATTCCCATCGGGATAGCGACAATGCTCCTGTAATGTAAATAATATACCTTATAGTCACATTGGTTTTTAGAACAATAGCCTATGTCATCTAAAAAGCTGCCAAGCTTAAATGGGACTGGCCCGCACATGTATGCCGCATAACCAACAACTTATGGACAAAAATTTGCACCGACTGGGTGCCACAAAATATACGACGCCATCGCGGCAGACCCAGACGACGGTGGCATGACGATCTGCTTGCCTACAGGAGAGACTGGTCAACTTTAGCACACGACCGCGTAAAGTGGAAGAGTGAAAGGGAGGCCCTTGCCCTGCATGGGACAACACAGGCTGAGAAAAATAACAAGAAGAATCTACACTCGATCCTTAAGTAAGTGCGTAGGGAGCCTTGCTAAACTGTACCTGAAGCCACTCGTCCAGCATTCAGATGGCTGTAAGGCTGCAGAAGTCCCCAAAGATCAGCGCAGTTAGCCACAGCGTGATCGACGACTGCAGGCGTGATGGGGGCATTAGCCGCACTGCTGCCGGCTATCAGAGCTATCTCCTCTAGCAGCGTCTCCATACCGGCACAGAGGTAGATAGCCGCATATCTGAATATAAGAAAAGATTATGGGTGAATTATGAGTTACTTATGTAGGTACCTAAAATTTGAGGTCAGCTTATGATGTAGGTAATAAATCAATCTCCGTAATCTTAAAAACTCCCATGAAAATTATGCGTTTCTCGTTAAAGGTCAGTCACATCCCAAAACACTCACTCGTGCACAAACGACGCAACACGGACGTCCAGCATCCACCGCTGGAAGCGTCCCGGAGCGAGACTGGTCCGAGCTCGAGCCGCCGAGCCAAGGCGTCTTGCTGCACTGCCAGACGTCGCGTACATTGTTGCCGCACGTTGGCAACCCTGGAAAATATTATTAACCTTTATGATTTACGACGTAGATGTACATAAATTGAGCTCAGATACTTGGATAAAAAATATCGAGTGAATTTATGGCTTTCAGGCCCTATAGGCACATGACATAATTATGTTTATTTTTCTTTATTTAAAGGACTGGTCTAAAAAATCGTAGTATAAGGGCTAAAAGATTTGCAAAATTTCCAAATGATTTCTGAGACGAACCTTGATACAGGCGTCAGCGAGTGGCGTGCTGAGTACAATCCTGAACGCTCCAGCCACTTCATGCTTCGAACAGAAACCGAAGTTCTGAGAGAGACGCTGAGCCTCCCGGGATATCCTTACGAGGGCTCTGAAGAGGTGAAAATATACAAATTAAAGTAAAATACATACACAAAAGAAGGTTCTAATAACAATGAACGAACGAACGATACAAGATCCAGAAAAAAGGTGCAAAATATTTTAATATTTACTGCTATCTAACTGCTGTGCACCTATTTTATAACCGTTCGTTACATAGAAGTTGTTACCTACCTTTGCAATAAATAAGCGAGTCTTGACGGTGTATCGGGCGCCATCCGCGGCGCAATGTCTCTGCATCTCCCGGCTTGCAAGGCTCGACTAACCTCACTTGCTGTCCAGGGGACGCAGCGTAGTTCTACTAGTCTGGAATAAAAATATAAACATTAATACTTACAAGAAGTCAATCTTGTCATGATCTTTTTCTACTTTGAACCAGATTCGAAATCCTAGATTTACATACCAACATACATGGTACATGGCTACAATTTTCTTTGATATGGCCATCACTACAAATATCTGCAGCAGTCCAAGGAGGATTGTTTTTAATACACTAAGGTCCATCGTTAGATCATATAGCCAGACAGGTGTGAAATTAAGTTGATATAACGATTTGTCTCACCTATTGTGTGAATCGACCCAGACGAATTCGTCAGCACTGGTAACGTTTGTGCAGACGGTGTCCAGTGAGGGCTGGCGGACCAACGGAGCTCGTCTCCTACGGGCCTCCGCAGCGCTGCCGCTTTCTGGAAAAATCAATGTATCCAGTAAGGTTTTGATACAAGCTTTAGAAAGTAAAATTTCGAAATGCAGACGTGGTGACCTATGTGTCTGACTCATTATCCTCATTACCTCAGCTGCTAATAACAAAATCATACCTGCACGTCTTGATTAGAACATTCTTTGTCAAATAATGCCTAGTTCTATTTCTATACGGTAATAAGGTAAACGTAGAAACCTATGGAAAGACAGTGGTATAATTATTGGATATTCGTACGCAATCATTTATCAGGTATTCCAAATGCCGTATCGCTACGGAGAATTCAATTAAAATCCAAAATATTTTGATTCTATGTTCATAGCTGTACCTGGGGCTCCATTATTACTGCCTCCTCCAGCGCTGGAAGCCCCACTAGTAGCAGTGCTACTGCTGTCCCTCGAGCGCAGTGTCAGCTGCTTGATGGCTGATCTGATGTCCTCCAGGCCTCCGCCACCAGGCCATGGAGACTGTAACTGGAAAGAGAGAAAAATAAAAATGCAAGAGAGTTCCAGAAAATAGGCTGAAAGGTTTGTGTAGTTCTCTGTTACACGTATGTGTCTGTATTATTCAAGATATTATGTGGTTTTACGATATTCATATGTTAGGAATTTTATCGACAAACAGGTAAAATTGCATAATACATATCAGAACGGAAAGTTCCGTCCTTCCTCTTTCAAACGACGGAAAAGGTGTTTAGTAAGGAAAGGGAAGGCATTCGTGTCACGCGATCTCAACTTTCACATGCTAAACATTGTGCGTCGTATTAATGAAGACTTACAGAATAAGACTCGTGTCATGAATGACTAAGTTAATCCTAGCAAGAAGCCAGTAGGAGCTTTGAAGGAGCAAGGTGGAGCTCTGTAATATTTGGTACTACTGTTAGGTACCTCTGGTTCTTTAGGGATCAATAGAGATGTGTACCATGTGAAGGTACACCTTTGACAGTGACACAGAAGACAGTGTATTGTTATACCTTATTATGTGGTCGATGCTTGGTCCGGGTGTGAGGCGGCTGCCGCGTCCGGCGGGGCTCGTCCCGGCCTGCCTCGCCGGCGCCGCCGCTGTCCGACATGGACGCATGCCCCGATGACCTGTTCTCATCAGAACTGCTGTTGCATTCGCGGACGCCATTCTGCATTCAAGAATCGTTATGAAACCTACTTATTTATAGCGCGAGGCTCCTTGGCTGTTCCTGATCGTTATTTATACAACAACGCTGGATTTGATTACTGAGTAAGTAAGCTGTACTGGATTTTGTGAAATATATATCTGGGAATAGTGTGTAGTAAAATAATTAATTGCCGTCAGTCCAAGGTTAAAGCAAATTTCTCCTAATGTCTAATAAAACTCGCCAACAAGCGTTTAATAAATAATTTTACGGTAGGAATTATGAATTAATCAAGCCAATCAGTATTTAGCAAGTGAACAATCGTGTATTATTACAATATACGCAATTGTGAAACTCGTGATGTGTTATTGGTTATGGTAGCTACAAAATATTCATTTACAAATCACAGTTCCCAAGAGTAGAGGTCAACGCACCCATCTTTTACGACACCTGCTCTGTCTGCATCTACAGCATCAACGTATTGAATCATCCGTCATTATTAAGATAAAGACTGTTCATTAGTCTTATGAAACATGCGCTGACGCATCTCCTTGCACCGCACATGGCTGCCATTGTCACTGATGCTTTCCCTTTCAACAATATTTAAAGCTTCCCACCGATTACGCTTTTCCCTATCAAGAGATCGTGGGATTCTGTTAAAAACAATGGTAATTTATTTTTTGTAGCGGCAACACTTTCGCCGCGTAACGCCGCGGTCGGGTAATTATTGTAATGGTTACCGACGATGTGATCGCGACTAATTACTAATTAGCTCACGATGAAGTGTCTATCGGTGCCCGGTAAAGGGCGCACACACAGTAGATTACTACTTCACAGCTGTGCTTATACATTAGTTTTCAATTAAACCTAACTTATTAGTTCTAATCTTAATGCAATTTTCAAAAACGCTTGCACTTTAATGATATATTCCTTTTTCACGTAGTTTTTTTACCATATTATTAAGATTATACTCTTAATTACGTGCGTATTATAAATTAGATATCAGTTACTAAAAACTGTGAAGGCATCGTGAGGAAACCGGCACACCTGAGAGATATTTCAACGGTGTGTAAAGCCATGTCAGGTTCCTCATCAACCATACGAGAAGAAGACCTTAATTAGGCACAACATTTTCTTTCATAATTACATCCTGAAAGACGTTTCTTACACGAATGAAATATATTTTCAGTAAGGATACATTTTTCAACTATGGTATTTCTATTTCCGTCTATTTCAAACACCACAAGCACCAGTTTTAGTTGAACATGTTGTTAATCAATTATCACGCACGTAACAGATTTTAATCTGCCCAATATCTAGATCCCGTAACTCTAATATCGTTTTCGCGTGCGCCGGCGCAGTTAACGAATCAAACTCTTGATGACCCGATGACATCAATTTATTGTTAGTTAGTACCTAAGTTGTTAAAATTCCATGTTTTAACAATGTGTTAATTAATTAAGATTAGTTATTTTAAGTAACATAATCGTTACAATACATAATTATGCTGTCTTGTATGTTTGTTCATATCGGTGTCAAGACTATTATGTCTAGTTTCGTTAATTGAATTTTGTAATTGTTTTGTTTTAAATGTTGTAATAGTTGTTAATTGAAGAGTTATTTTACTTTTACCAACCCTGGCTTTTATAGTGCCTCTTTACTAAGATGTCTGGCATTCATCGAGCGAAGTGCCACCCCTATCGCTTCGCCTATTGTGATGGTGTTTACTGCTCCAAGACCCAGAATACTGTCGAGCGCCCATTACAAACCTCCCCAAGCCGCTTGCCAAGCGTGGGGATTATGGCAACCTCCCCGTTTCTAAAAGGGGAGGCCTTCGTTCAACAGTGGACGTCTTCCGGCTGATGATGATGATTTTACAAACCAGATTGCATTCGCAGACAGACAATTCAGATTGTTGTCATAATCAAATCAAACAATCTGCTGACGACAGAAACATATACCTACGTATTATGTAAAGGTACAAAAAAGAAAGGGTTTACCAATACACATCTACATGGTTTTGAAGACTACCAAAGTGACTTGTAATTCGATAACAATAAAACTGGAGAGGACATCAAAAGCCTATAACACGTGCAATAAATTAGGTTTAATATTCATTTGATACGTTCCAAGACAAATATTACTTTGACACCGTAAACGTATACGTTAAGGTTTACGCAGTGCTCTTAAATATCAATAAAATGTTTTATATTCGTTCTGCTTGTTGATACGGTCGTGGTTGACCAGTGTTTTAAAAAGCGGGTTTTATTGTAGGGATTAATATTTTTAAAGTGATTATTTAAGATAATCATAAAGTTGCTCTAGCTAAAAAATAATAATATCAAGAGATACTGTAAACGGACGCGCGAAGACTTGACCGATCATTATTACCTTATTGTCTACTAACTTTAAAGTTATTGCTCCTATCACTAAAGTTATATCAAATACCGTCGCCCCACACTACGAATTTCTCCTGTACCTTGGGTGCGTTTTACAAACATGAAATATCACATACACAGACACCCAGACTCGGAACAAACATCTGCGGATCACACATTTTTTTTGTTCCGTGCGGGAATCGGACCCTTAGCGCAGTAGTCCGATTGCTTAGCCACCGCGCCAATCGGGTCTTATAGTTAAGTTAACAATCAAGTAAAAATCTAGCTTCCAGTCTTCGAAATTTCCCCTCTACAGAGGTATGTTATTTTAGATGTAACAACAATAAAACTAAATCGTAAATTCGTAACTAATAAATAACGAGAATTTCTCTGAAGCAAACGAAGATGAGAAAATTCTTGGAAATGTCGCCATAACAAGTTGTTTGATCGGTCTCAAGTATTCGTGTAACTGTATGTTATTTAATTATTACCAAGTCAACTGTACAATGTTGTGGTAATAGCCTGCCGACCACAAATAGATCAGCATGTTTACCGTACTTGCCGCCATCAAAGAAAACCATCAAACTAGACGAAACCACAACGTTGCGGTTGACGTGTAACTGACGGATTATAATCTGGTTGAAGAATTTGGGTATTAAAATTGTGTTGGGTGCGGTGTGAGGGTCTTCACACTTTATAAATATGGCATTTTTTGTTTGGTGGTAGCAATGCCTTTGCCAAATGTGAGTCGTTAGATTCAAGTCTTGTAGTCATTTGTAAAAAGCCTTAGCTCCTTTGTTTTATTCCTTTCGTGAATTGTATTAAAAATCACTTTACGAGTCGAAACTATATAGACAACCTTTGCTTGTCCAGAGGAAGTTGGTTGTATCATAGAGATCCTTATGTCACCAATTCGCTATAAAACATAATAATAATATGTAGGTATCTATATGTACTGCTTATGTAGGTAGGTACTGTAGTTTTCCCTTTCATGGTGCTTGGAAGATTTATAATAAGATGACGTAGACTGACCTGCACCGGCGGCGCAGTTTCAACCGGTCGGTGGTGGTGGTCGTGTTTAGCTGGTCGTCTCTCTAACGCGTAGCTGTTCTGCGCAGGCGCACTGCGGACGGGCGCACTGGCGACCGTCAGCTGTGACACCGCGCTGACAGCCTTCAGCTGAGCAGAGCTCGGGCCTTCAGTCGACGGAGGGGGAGCCTCTTCGTGGCTTGCTGTAGAGTGATTAAGAGTTTTTATTTGTTAAGCGTCAATTGACCCCGTTATATGCTGAAAGTCTTGGGTATTTGTAACCTATATTGCCCAAAGAGTATCCACTGTTACTATTAATCGAGTTAGTCGGTTAAAAAGAGAGTCTCAAATGGTCGAAAGAATGAAGTACATATGTTCTGAAGTGAAGGATAGAAGGCATGAGTATAGAACAAATACACATTGCACAGACCCTCATCATCATCAGCCGCAAGACGTCCACTGTTGAACAAAAGCCTCTCTTTTTAGAAGACAGACCCTAAATTAAAGCAAATATTTTTATTTTAACCTGGCATTCAATTACGGTCGGAGTACAAAGATCAAAAGAAAGAGAAAAAACAGAGCTGACTCTCCTTTGAAATGACTGTCGATATAGTTCCTTACGTTACTTAATAATTTATCTTTTACATTTAATGAGGATTTTTTCAATTCGGAGTTACTTTTTTCACATGTGACTACCGACTGATTTAACCACTTCACTGTCCACGATGCAGACACAATAGTTAAACAATGACCATGTATAACATGTGACTCACGGGACAGGGAAGTTATTAACTTGGTACAGTATCTAATGTTTTAAACTTTTATAAACGTATAAAAATAACTTGAGCCTAAAACATAATTTATTCATGAGCATAGCGGTAGACCGTTAATGTGGAGTTACGATTATGTTAATGTGACAACACTTAAGACTCGTATGTTGTAAGATTAACATTTAGTGGGATACGTGTTGATCACAGAATAAAAATTATATATATTTTATGGCTACACCTAAACGGCTTCTGAGTGCGTTTTTATCAGCATATGATTATATATGCTACTAACTGGGATTTTCTATCTGGACTGTAGTAGCTGCAGTCACAAAGTTATGGCCAAAAGCTGTAACGTAGTGGTCATTATAATTATTTTTGCTAAAGCCTGCCCTGCCAAAAACTATAGGTAGGTACCTGACTTGAGCTAGGTACAACAGAGCAGCCCACTTACCATGATCTCTTAAAGCAGGACAGTTTATGTTGTGGAAGCGAGACGCCGCATTACACTGCACACAGTGGTGTCTAGCTTCGTCATCTCAAACTGTCTTGCTTTAAGAGTTCATGGTAAGGAGGCTGTAGTTAGAAAGTTCCAGGCAAGACAACTTTGGTGGGTACATTACGTTTAATATTAGGTGAGGTGGGTCTCGGCGGGGTAGTGGCTCGGTGCGCGTGCGGCGGCGGCGACAGGCGACGAGCGTGCGCAGGCGCCGGCGCGGCTGCCGCCCCGCTCACGCGCACGCGCAGCGCTCGAGCGCCTGACACGCCGCCGCACCACGCCCCCTCTTCTGAGGGACGACACCCACTCGATGGTCTGCAAACAAACAGAATGATGTGACATGTTAGATAATACTTTGCAAAGTTATAAGCAAAATAAAGTGTTCCGTTCAGTTTCCTCGCAATTAAGTATACCATTGTCACATAAAAAAGTAAAAGAGACAAATAAATAAGTACAGTTACCTAAGTGAGTATGGCATTATTAAATACCAGATCATTAACTATGCCTATACCTCAACTATTATAATACTATACCTCAACTATTATAATACTTACTTAATATTAATTACATACTTTAGATTAGTTTAGATAGCGCTAATATAGGCCATTGATGAAAATAACAACCCGCTACCACTTCATTTACATATCCTGTGCTTTTCTCTGCTTCTGACTGGCATCCGGCGCACGCGCAATGAAAGTGAGATTTACTTGCAAGTGCAACTTCCATTTTCTATGTATTAATCGTGGTTTTAAGCCTCTACTTGTGCCTGTACATATCTAAATTTTATCTGTATTTAACGGTACTGCAGCGTTAGTGTTAATCCTATACATTCATAAGGTAAGGTATAGTAATTGAGGTATTACAAGTCTTGCAGCATCAGACAAATGCGCGCGCATTTGTTGTGTGTGCAATATGCATGATGGAATCTTCCGTCCGTGAAGTAGGAACAGAGATAAAAACAGAAAACTATGTTTAATTCAACGGTATCTTACAAAAACAAATTGATAACACCACTCCAATAGGCAATTCCAATTTACATCGTATCTGCTAGGTTCAAACTTGAAACCATGTACTTATAAGTCTGACCGTCAACCTCTAGACCATCTCGTCATGTAATAAACATAACAATTAGGTAACAGAAATAGTGCATACAATTCGCGATAGCACGTTAGGATGTTTACTATACACGCAGCCGGGAAGGACGTTGACGTTGATAGTGCAAGGAAGTCATTTCAGGCTAAAGGATCTAGCATTATCAGCACCATTATACTGGAGGAGTGTACAAACAGTAGGTACTTATAGTGTTAGTGACTGATATAAGTAACAAAACACGTTTTGTATGTTAAATATTATTTAACACGACAAAGGTAGTACATAAGTTCTACAAGACTTAAGACAATTACTTAGTTCATAATTATAAGATGTTTAATATTCTTCATCAAGAAAAACTGGAAATAAACCTGCGTTAAAAGGTTTTATCACAACCCAAATAATCGATTTATGAAGACAACCAACCGTTCACAAAAATCGAACAGCTTTAAACTACTTGCATAAAACAAAGTTCATTGCACCGACTCTAACTGTCAACGGCAAAAAAGTGTAACATTAGATGCACTCAATTTCCTAATAACCTGTGCCCCGAGGATCGTGATAACGGGCCGGTGCCGGGCCCGGCGACCCGGTGCGATGCGTGACCGACGAGCGAGCCACGGGCCCAGCCGCGACCAATCCGGGTAATGCCACAATGTGCTGTTACATCTCACTCCATATCTACAACTGGCCGTAACACTTTACTGCACGATGATTCGATATGAGCAGAATGACCTGTCTTGTAGCCTGTTTTCCTAGTACAAACGATGTTTGCTCCTTATCTAGATGCTTACATGTTTCGACCAGCCATCATCAACATTAGGAAGGCATTCATCATAATCTTCATCAGGCCGTTGCAGTCCACTGCCGGACATAGGCCTCTCGAAATGAAGGCCTTGCTTTTGTTTATTTTTTGCTACGTAATGATAGTTCATTCCATCATTTCATGTCATTCATATACGAAGAAAGTATTTTTAACGAGTATTTAAGATCAAATAGTGATTGACCAGGGGCACTGTTGATCGTTTATTTAAAAACGATTCTCAACGAGAGAGCTTACTTCACTATTAGTAAAGCACTTATCACACATGCGCCGATGTCACTTGGTCTAGCTCATGTTGTAAGCTACACTACAAATCGCATATCTTTACTTAGTTTCAATCAAGTTATGGACACAACCCGCGTTCGAGGCAGGAATGCGGAGGCTCCACGCGACTTGTGACCGAGTTATCGGACGATGTAAGCACGCTTATGGATTAGGTTACTGCATACATGTAGGGATATCGTTTATGTGTGTATAGGCAGGAATACCTGCATGTTCTGCATCTCGTAGTAATTCAGCGTGAGCCGAACTTTTATTTACTCGTGGTGTACAAACGTATCACTTATATTGGCTATATAGGTCCCCTTCATATACATACTCTACTAAGAATACATACATTGTAAATGCAATACTTAAATATTAGATAATACACATAATTTAACATTACAATATGAGTATCAACAGGACACCGAGGACACCTACGGGTGCGTTTGTGTACCCTTTCACTGATGGAGCATAAGTGAGAGGGACAGACGAGCGACTTTCACAATAATAATATCAACACTTATAAACAAAGTGAGCAAGCAGAGGCACTTCAATTAAAAGCCAAATGATAGTCAAAGGGATTTAATGTTCTGATAAAAGCGCCAGCGATATAAATGCAGACAAGGTTAATCGCCGCGATATCCAGTTATAATAACTACTTCGCCGCAATTCGTACAAATTGCATATTTGAGCGCTGAGTCTGTACGAGTACGTACATAACTAGTACAGAATGCACCAAATGTATTCTGTTTACGTAAACGATATTCTTAATGGACTCGGATGTTGCAGTTAAACTACCTATTTGCATGTACATACCTTTCAACTGTTAAGTAGCCACTTATTTGTTTCTTGATAAGATAGTCCTTTCTCTGACCATCTGTGAAGGACGTTGAACCTAACTCTGTGATGATTGTACCTTGTAGATACGATAATACGCACTCTTAGGAATATGATAATGGAAGCAAAGCTCAGGGTAACATGATCTAAGTTTTCAGTAAGTTTAGTATCCCCCAGAGTAGTGTTCAAGGTTACCTAGCAGAAGTAATACCAAGTAGGTTTGGTGATTTGTGAAGATTCACAAGATATTAGAATAGATATCAACAAAGAAATTATGACGATTGCGATTAATATATCTTATTTTCAAGTGGCATGTGTCAGTTATTTGAAGATAAATGCGATAGCGCATCAAATCATAGCGGCACTAAAAATCATCTACTGCTAAGTATACCGGAAAAACGCGAACTGCGAAACGTTTCTATCCTAATAAAAGAAAATTAATAAGATTCACGTCTTCAGTTAAAGATGTTACAATACTCGTAATAGATTCACAAAAAGAATACCAACAAGTGAGACGAAGCCGGGAGGCGTGACCGTAGCGCGGGCGAGCATGGCCAATTGTATCATCTGTTACAGTGGAAACAAACTGTTTTGCCATCAGCCATGTGGACTCATTTCCTTGTATTGTGAACTAGGAAATCAGTTCACAACGAGAGCTACACTGGCACGGTTGCGTGTGAGATGCTGGTTTCTATTTAGATTTGGCAAGCGTCTGCTCTTTTTTTGCTAGCGAATTTGAAATATTACCTTCACTATTAGTCCTGCAAGTCACAAAGCAATATACAGGCGTAAATAAATATGTATTGTTTAAAAAAGAAATACCCTTAGGTAGTCTTTCGGAAAATCGTTAATTTGTAACTGAGAAGCCCAATTTTCCTTTGCCAAAACAGACTGGAACCAAAACTACAAAACTTACGAATCGTTCTGGGGACATCATAAAAGAGATCCAATACCAATTTGAATGTTAAATACTCCGACGATAAACTAGTAACATTGGTTTAATGGTTTATGCGATGTTTTATTCGTTCCTGGTAACGTTCTAGTACCATAGACGATGATAGTTTAAATCGGACTGACAAACTTTATGACCACAAGACAACAATGGTTGGCAATTGTTGTTATATTCCTTTTCACTAGTATTTACTAAGGGAATGCGCACATCGGGGTCTCTCCTCTTTAGAGTGGAAAAATACATGCCATTTTCAACTTTGTCGTAGCCATGTCCTACTAATGGATTGCAATCTGGAAATTATAGTCTATTTTATGTACGTAAATAAATAAAAAATAAATCCCGACCTTGTAGATGACTTGGTCTTACTGGACTTGGCTTAGAAAAGGGTTTTTATGATCCAGTTTTAACAATATACATACTTGATAGCTACTCCATGATATTACAGTAAATACTATTTAGTTGTATGGTGAAATGGTGGTCATTCAGTGAAACTAAGCGGGCCAATAGCTAAGTGTACTGTCTACAATGAAGTGACGTGACAGGAAGTATTACCGCTAAGCTGGCTCACTTGTTTATGGCAAACAATGCTCCTCTAGGGGGGTTGCAATAAATGGGTTACCACAGACTAAACGTGATTTCAATATTTTAAACAAGTACCAATTCGATGTGGCAGAAATTGTTTTCACAGACAGAAAAACTATGGCAATATTCTCCGTAGCACAGCAACATTCTTTAAATGTTATGACTAAGGGCCTGTTTCGCCATCTACAAGTACTGAATAGTTACTTCTTGGTTAACGCTAATCGACAAGTAAAAGTTTCGAGAATCTTCTGTCGTACCTTAGTAACAGGCGAGTTAACCCGCATATGTATAGTTTATGCTACTTAGATATTGTGGAACTCGTATGAGTAGTTACGGGTGACTTTGAGTGGCGCTTAGTCTACTTGACACTTTACTTGAAACAGGCCCTAAGAGTTGTGATTTCGACTGAAGCTCATTGTATCGGTACGAAAAAGAGTAGGCAGCACTAAATGGGTTAATGTGGCAAGGAAATAAATAATCTTCGAATTGAGATCGTATTTACATAGACACGGAACGCTGAACAGTTAATATAATGTATGGTTAAGTTATGTAACGAAGTTATGAGACTAGCAAATGTGGATACAACGCGGTCGGATGTTTTGGAGAAAACCTTTTGGTTTACGGGGAAATGGTTTGCCATGTTTATTGTTAGTTCACTTCCTCGTTAGAATAGATTAACGTAAGATAGTACGGGAAAGAAATGCATGGCTGGATACAACGAGAATATGATGTTTTGTAACTTTTCTTATCAACATAAAGTACTTTTAATTACAAGTATCATTTTCAATAAGGAAGAAAATTCATGCCAAATGCTATGCTATGAACTTTGTTCAAAACTATTTCCGTGAAGAAAATCCTGCACGAAACGCCTCGCTTACCTACTTAAATGTTGTTAATGATAATAAGAAAACAATATAGTTTAACGTGTTGACAAGTACACATTTATACGCCGTGTGCTATCCGGCCTAGAATTGACCACCTCCTTTCCTCCCGTGGGTGTCGTAAGAGGCGACTAAGGGAAAATAACCAGAAGATGGGCAGCAGCGTCTTCTGTAACTTCACCAACAATACTGCGATCCCCAAGCCGCTTGCCAAGCGTGGGGATTATGGCAACCCCCCCCCCCCATTAAGGGGGAGGCCTATGTCCAACAGTGGACGTCTTCCGGCTGATGATGATGAAGTGAGAAAACAAACAAAGAAACAACAGAATTAAGATAAGTTAACCACAATCCATAATATGTTCAAAGTGAAGTCGTTACGTCACACAGGCTAGCGTGTTATAATTGTCGCCCAAGCATGAACACAATGCGATGCGCCCGTCACAAACGTTTTGCATATTATAAATATACGGTTCACGCGAAACCCGACCTTCTCACGTGCGATATACTTCGCAATAACCACTAAAGTTGTTTCACGGGATGATTTCAATGTTGTGACATGTTGTCCTTGGCCACCCTTCACGGACATTAACCGTTTTGATCATTCCAAATGTCATCGTGTGTATTTGATTTTATATTTTTTTAGTATTTCACAATATAATAAAGCTACTCTAACTCCACTATACAGCACTGATAGTTGAGTGGTACGACCCCTGGACTGCCGAGCCGAAGGTCGCAAGTTCAAACCCCGGCAGGCACCATTGACTTTTCGAATTCATGTGCGTATTATAAATTAGTTATCAGTTGCTAAAAACGGTGAAGGAAAACATTGTGAGGAAACCGGCACACCTGAGAGATTTTTCAACGTTGTGTAAAGCCATGTCAGAGGCCTACAGGCGGTTTAAACTCTGACACCAGGTTGTTCATCAACCATACGATAAGAAAAAGATTATGATCACGGTATCAGCTTGTACACGGTTTATCTTGGACCATGGATTAAGGATATTGGAGTACACTATCATCATTACTGCCCCTGGATTGGGGTCTTGTGGTATTTTGCCACTACGAAAACGCTTCTTTTAGCAGCTTAATGATGCTTAAGTTATTACTTTACGTCAAGCGTAGAATTGTAGCTTTTTTACTAGGGTAACTGTGCAAATGTTTACTTTGTATATGTATCATTAAGTCAATGCATTGTGATGAGGTTAACTTATGTTACCGGTGCGCAAGAGTCAGTAATGTAGAACGTTAATACCATCAGCTTCAAACGATGATGTGTCTTAAAATGTATGCATCGATTGAGGCAAACAGGCAATAGTGCTCGTGACCGATAGATTAAGGTGGCTTGCGCGTGCGCAGCTCAGACAACTTGGCTTCGGCACCCAATTCGACGTACCGTGACATGCCGCGGGCACGACGTATTAGCTAACGCAGTCGGTGCGCAGGCGTCGAATTGGCTAACACCCCGCCGGATCTTGCAGCGTTCTATTATGTAGCCTGGCTGAAAGCTCAGTAATAGAACAACTTTCTGCTGGTATTCCGTTATTTCATTGTTTTTATAGAAACAGTGAATAAAACCTGCGCGAGCAGCAAATACCTGTAAAATTTTCGGCGCAATGGCAAAGCGATTTGACTACTGCGCTAGGGGTTGCGGGTTCGATTTCCGCTTGGGACAAAAAATTATGTGATCATAACTATCATCAGCGTTAAAAAAAGTATAAAGTCAAACATACACTAAGTCAAAATCTACGTTTTGATCTTTAAGCCATCACCAGGTCAGGCTGTATACCTATATGATGCAGTGTTTGATCGATATGAATGTTCATCCAAAGGATTCTTACGATTCATTAGATCTTTTATGGTTGTATCGCCTATAAACTATACTAACCACAAAACTATATTATGCATTAGTGAAATTTTGTTGGCTTAAGGTGTCATTTAAGTTTATTTTGGCTCATTGTTAATATTAATGCTGTATGTTTTCCTAGATATAAATAAACAAATAAGTCGGACAAAAGGTCCTTGAAATTGTATGTACGGGGTTGGGAATTATGACCGATACACGCCAGTGGACATGGGGATTATTATTGTCATCAATTAAATGTAAAGCAGTACATTTTGACTGTGTGTGTGACAGTACATTTTCCGTATACTGACGCGCTGATAAATGCAAACAGACAAACTCATAAACAGAAATCATTTTAGCTTTAATATCGAACCGACTATAGTTTTGTATCCCCAATAAATAGTGATTTCACCGTATTCTCTCTATTAAACCTAGGCATTACCATCAATATGTCAATAGATATTTATCTATTAAAACGGACCATTTCTGCCCAAGCGTAACATGAAACTAAATAGTCCATTGAACAAAGTGGCAAACTTTATAGTTGCAATTATTACCATTACAGCTCTGTGGAGTAACTGAATACGCGCGTATTACGAAATTCAATATATTTTATTACCTAGTAACAACTCTAGGTATGTATGATAGTTAGTAATTGAGTTGTTTCGGCTAGCCACGACAGTAACATTCCTCTAGTTCTCTGCGCACTATTTTGTAACACCGGGATATCAGTATTATATTGACATCAAAATAAGCAGCAACACAATGTTTATACAAAAAAACTTTCTCTGATTCAAACTGTAAGAGCAGGTATTCGTGGAAAATGTATAACAAATTCAACTCGAATCAGTACGTAATGATAATTAACTCCAAGATAAAAGATCGCGCCGGATTATTACGAAACAACGGCATTCATTTTTAAGAGCATCACGATTCTTAATTGAATTGTAAACACAGTGTTAATGCTTATTGTGCACTATTCTCAGGGAAGTAGAGGTGTTAGAAAAAGCTGACAATCGGATATAAGTACAAGAAAATCTGAAGACAGAACAAACGATGATCCGAGCTGTTTAGCGGAACCTTCGATGTGTGATGGGACTGCAGCAAAGAGGGGCTTTAAATCCATGAAGCATGAGGCTATAAGGTCGAGAATAATGTGTGTGTTTTGACAGACTTGCACGTGATTGGTATCGCTACAAAGAAGCAGAAGCTCGCACGAGTTCGTCGACCAACTGCGCACGATTGTTATCGGCTGAATCGCTACGCAATTAACACGAATGTCTTCCCGAACGGTTGAGCAGTGGAAGAAAATATGGTATGTGGCCGTTATATAAGGAAATGTAAGTATCATAGAATAATATTATAAGAAAAGTCTGCAATCGCACGGTTTAAGTGGTGGTAGCTACTAGGTACGCTTTCTCCCTGTATGAGAACATAACTCTTAAGTGACAGCGGCACTGAGTAAATTGAAACCAGTTGAAATTACGTACTGGACTAACGTTGTCTTAACGAGGCTCGGGCATTGATGGATTGAATGTTGATTAACAAAGTGACTGTATTGGCGCCTGCGCAGACACGCGCTGATAGAGACAGTTTGTTACTTTGGTATCTTACATCTACATAGATATTATAATCAAGCGATAACTGCAGTAGGTACTTTTTGAGGACTATTAACTGTCTGCAAATTGGTAACGAAGCAGCATTGAATTTCACTATTTGTTCTATACTTATTTTATCTTCTTTAAATATCAATATTTTTCAGAAGCTATTAAGAACAAGTTTACACGTAGATACAACTTAGCAACGAAGTGTACTGAGTGTCAAACAATATCACACAAGATGCGTCTGATATTTAGATATCGCAGCCCTATTTGTGTCAGTTAGTCAACGTCAGGATGTCGATAATCTTGAACCGGTTTTGATGGACAGTTGTAAGTCGCACCGAGACTTGACTTCCCTTGATAATAATCAGGGATCGCGACAGGTTTCAGATAACGTGACCCAAATCTTAAGGATGACGGCAATAGCGAGCTTTATTAGACGTTTAATAGCTTATTGTGACCTAGGAAAACACGTGACACAGTTTGGAATTAACAAAAAGTGTAATAATATTTAGACTACTTCGAATGGCCTGCTTCTTACACAATTAACAATTACCTGCCGCTCTCAGGTCGCATTGTAACTGTTAAATTATGAATATTGCGATTATAAAACAAAGCAGATGAGATCGAGGTCATCTCGTCTAGAGCAAACATAACAGCATCTTTACAATTCTTACCGCTTCCTCCAGTCTTGGATGAAGCTCCAGTCGCAGTGTTCGTCCTCGTCCAGCACTGTGGCCTCGTGGTGATCGGCGCCGCCGTGTACCAGCTCCACCAGCTGCCGCGCTCTTTCGAAATTCCCTTCGAACTCCACCACGAGGAATCCGTCCGAACTCATCGTGCCAAAAACTTCCTTCTTATACGTCGCGTCGTTTATCGTGACCACGTCCAAAGTGTCCCTACTGTTGTCAGCCTTAATCTCAGAATAAATAGCTTCCGGAACCTGTATTTCGGAGACCATGTGAGTACCTCCACCCTTATCCACTTCCCTGCTTAGCCCTAAGTTTCCAGTCTCTTCTAGAAGTCTGTTAGCATAAATCACTTCTTCTTTAGTGGGTTCCTCTTTGAGTCTACATTCTTCTTTCTTTTGTTCATTATGTTTGCGGATTATGGAATCTCCAAAATATATCACAACTTTATTGTTATTCTGTGTTATCTTATTAGCTAATCCGCCTTCCGTAAGCGGTAAATTAGCTTTTTTATTCTTTTCTTGGGAAAGTCTTTGCGCTAATTCTTCATAACACGGAAGCCGGTTGTTGTATATCTTTTTGTCTGCGGCACACTTGTTCAGTTCTTCCTTCCTCTTTTCCACACTCTGGTATACCGGAGGTCGACAACATTCATCGAACTGTGACTGCACGCTCCTGATTGAGGGTCGAGGTTCACTGTATATGTGTTCCGTGGGCGATGACACCTGTGGCAAAGGAATGTACTTTTCGTGAATATTTTTAGTACTTTGAGCTTCATTCTTTCTGAAATTCAGGACACTCCGACGTACTTTTGATTCAGAAGCGTCACTGTTGTTTAATTTCTTACTCCGGGAATTCCCCAGGAGTTTAAATAGAGGCTTGTGATCCGACTGCGGTTTAACGCGGTCGGTGCTCGGCGCGCGCCGCATTCCAAACGGTCCCGACTCGTCCTCGGAGGGATGCGGGTACAGTTGCTCGCAGCTGGTTGACTTGTGAGTCGCGATCCTCGTCTTGTTTGAGGTGAGCGGCTCCCTGCTCTGCCAGTGTCTGACGGACAGGCGGGCGGCACCGCGGATAAACTTCATAGGCTCCCATGCCTCGGCTTTTTTGAGTATGAAATTGTCGCACATGTTGTGTTTGTTGTTAGGTTTTCGCGCGTCCGCGGCGCGACAGGACTGCAGCTCTCGGCAGAGGAAGCACGAGCAACGCGCGGGGCACAGCATGTCTGCGCGGACGTGCCGGCTGCACTGAGAGCGCGCTGCGCCAGCGCCGCCGCTCGCCGTTAGCCCTCCAAGAAGCATTGTTGCCGTCGCCGTCGCCCCGCTACAAGTCTCGGTAATTGCCGACACACGTGTTATTCATGGATTAATGTTACCGTTTTGATGAAAGCTCTATGCGCTCGAGCTTGGGAATTTTTAATTGCTCTCTCGTTGATTACTTGTAAAAGATCTGTTAACAATGTTAGTCGTGAGATATTTAAAGACACATTCAATTGATTTTGCACATGGTCAGTGTGATTGGTTTGTGAGGAGTGTGGCGCGGCACATGCACGGCTGCACTTGCATATGAAACTCGTCTATATTCAATGCGAGGTGAACGAAACCATAAGTTGTGTAAGCTAAATATAGAGCACTTCAAACAGAGGGGTTATTACTGAATCACTCGCAGGCTAATGATACACCGAGGCTGTATGAATCGCCGACTGTGTATTTTGTTTCCTGGCACATTTATTATGACCATGTCCATAATAAATTTTCCGGAAGAGCTGCCGATATTTTTTATTTATTTTTCAATTTGCTAAAATGCACCTAAATTGTAAGGTCAAAAACAAATTGTATAACGATGCTGTAGTTATTGTTTTGTTAATTAAGTGGTAATTATGGAAGTGAAAACCACATCAAATCAATTTTAGCCGGAACAAAAACAAATTATCGTCTCCGTGCTAATTACGCACTATCTCGAGAAATTATAATCTATGTTCACGCGTTTACGCACGGCAACTCCCTTGTATACTATATACGTAGTCTCTTGAAGATTCACTTGTATTTACTATAGAAATAAATCACATTGTTATAAATAAAGTAATAGTTTGGTTACCTAAAAACTGTAAGCCTAGATTGTTAAGTATAAGGGTGTAAGAAGAACTGATGCACAATACTTTTCACCAATATTACAATTTTTTTCTTTTTTTTTTCTATTTGTCTATCTTTTTTCTTTCAGAGCCAGAATTGCCAAACCCGCTAACTGCAAGCAATATTTTAACTGCAAAAATAAGCTTTTAGTTCCCTCTCTGACAGCATCACATCACATTCGCCACATTTCACCAAGCAACCAATGAGATGTGGATATACAGCCTTGCTTTCACTTATACATGATTAAATAGGCACCTACTTAATCAAATGGTCATATCCTATATTATAATGCTACTCAACGCAAGAAGATTGAATTCAATCTTAAGTATTTTCATACAAAAACTATAGCGATTATCGTCGGTCAGTGCCTCTCGACATAAGATTATCTTTCTCGATACATTTACGTTACCAACACAAAAAAACAGTAACCAGAAACATAAAGTAAAATGAGTACACGGATGGGGTTTGATGTAAATGGCAAGCGCGGATCCGTTGAGGGCACGATAGGCGGCATACCCATCGTGCCCTCAACGGTGAATCCGCGACATACATATATATGGGTTGTGGGCATCACAACCCTAATATATACACTCTCATGGTCTTTGGAGATCGACTGGCTAATGATATTATAAAGCTGAAGAGTTTGTTTGTTTGTTTGAACGCGCTAATCAAAAAAATCAAAAACTACTGGTCCGATTTGAAAAATTCTTTCAGTGTTAGAATGCCCATTTATCGATAAAGGCTATATTCGAAATGCATGCGGATGGAGTCGCGGGCGGAACTAGTGCCTTAATAAAATAAAAGATTCAGTAGTACAGTCTAAATTAGTGACTATATGTGCAAACAAACACACAATTACGAAGGAAGTTCATACTCCGAATCGCACTTGGTCGATTTTCGGTTGTGACCTTACCTTTTTTGAGGGCTGTACCGCGCCTAGCTATGTGGAATAGCTAATGTCTAAATGTCCGCTTACCGTGACCCTTAATTTAACTATAGTTCCTGACTGGATGGCGGTTTAGTAATTACAATAAAATAACGTTCGTGGACTTTGGTCATTGTTTAGCTACATTAAATACTATATTGTTTACCATGTTTATGTGGAAAGTTTTAATAGTTTTTTGTATGGTTGCCCATGCTATGGTTAGATTCAAATTAATAATGGATATTGAAAATTTATGAACAGTAACGGGACTCAAACTCGCGACCTTTGCCGAATCTTTGTGCAGCTCTTACCAACTGAGCTACCGTCTCGCTGCTCGAAGCTATCAAATTACAAGTAACTTTTTTTGTTTTACGACCAATCATAATATATGAACGTCTAGTATTATATTTGTTTATATAAATTTTAAAATGACTAACGGCTCTACAAAGATAAATCTTCCTGAAAACGAAAATAAGAAAAAACAATTTATGAAAAACGCTCGCTACAGTATCGAGTGTGTTACGAATAGGCCCCGACGATGTTGTGATTTTATGGTACTATTTTATTATAACGCATATTATGCGTTTCCGTTCCGGTATCAGCACAATTAGAGCGATTATATATATCGGCCGTACGGACAGAATTATGTGTTTTGATATAGCAGAGGGTATAAATTATGGACTGATGACAAAGTACGTCGCCGGGACGTGGACTACCTTAAGGGGGGGGGGGGGGGGCGTTCGAGGTGCTGTCTGTATGTATCGACTTTCTAAAAATATCTACTAATTATTTCAACCAATTCTCAATTATTTCTATCTTTATCTTATCGTTTATTAGCTGGACAGAGGTTTTAGATTTCAGGGTGGTAAAATAAGTTTCTCAACATAAAGTTGCTCTTTAATTCCGAAACTTCCTTTGAACTTTTATAGTTACGAAAAAACAGATGAACGCATGTTAAATCATCACCCATTTCGCCAGATGTATGGATCAGTCTATAAAAGATGATATTGTAAAACACAATATTTAGTCAAATCAGCCGTTCAAATTTGTTTGCGTTGCAAAGAAAGTAGACAATAATATATGTATACTTAAGGTGGAAACATCACACAACGTAGTGAACATGGAGTTGGAAAAAAGTTTTATCAACAAATTTCGTCAAACTGCGAGAAGTTACTAAAATTGTTGTTCATCGATCCAAAAAGTAGGAAGTCTACTTTAGCCCCTAGTTCCATGCAAAACCCACCATAATCCAAAATGAAAACTGCCAACATTGTCAATACTTAAAGACTCACACAAGCGCTCAAAAACTTCAAAAATTAACTCAAAATTACACAGTTATTATTACAAAACAAAATTACGAAAAAAATCCAAGTGAAAATTATGAAGTGCGGGTAACAGTTACTTTCATTGCATAAAGTCTCGTATTGTTCACTATGTACATAATCACAGTGAGATTTAACAGTATTTCCCATCCCAGCCGCAGAGAAAGTCCTTCGCTTTATATAAAGTTTATTTAGCTATTGTTTTCATTAATTTTCTCATGGAAAACTTTGTTTGCTTATGAGTAATAGACAAGACAATGTCGCCTGAAGAAGTTTTATGGATGCATTGACGTGTTCAAGATAAAAATACGTTTATAAATATATTTGCATATTTCGAGGGGCTCGTAGCTACGTACAAAGCTATCGCGCGGATCAGTTATTATGTAAGGTTGCAGTGCTTGGTATAACGATTCTTTGGATGGGTGAACGCTTGTCTTACTTAAGATTTTCGGGGATTGGGTTACTCAGAGAATAACCCGAAATGTTTAAGCCCTGTTCGCGTGTTTACTCTATTGCGAAGTAATGGCGTGATCATTAGTATAGTATTAAACTTATGTAGCTACCTATTGTGAATCATATTACTATACTTTTAATAGGTCTATACTTCCTCAAATAGCTTTCGTAGTGCGCGTGAGCTCAGTGCGCTATTGTTCTGCGCCCGTGCATCTAGTGAAACGCATTAACCTATAATAGCTGCTTATTTGTTTACATACGTTTATTTTCAGGAAAATTCCTTGTTTTATAGTTTTTAGCTAAAATTATATAATAAAACAGTACATTAGTTAAGTACCTACTGAAAAATACTTGGTGTAACAAATCTCAATGTAAAAGGTGGCCATATTTTAAACTTGGTCCTTCAGTACAAATTCTGAAATACAAAAGACTGGTTATGGCGCCACATTGTAACTAATAACAATAATTATAAAACCTTATATTATATAAGCAAAATTTAGTTATATCCGTTAAAGCTTTTAATACGTGGGTCCTTAAGCACCTAACGTTATTCGATAAATACTTTGACCCTAACAGTAAGTACAAAACACGCAAAACACAAGAAGTTTCACGAAGATATAAATTAGCTACTGTTACTCGTTAAGAATGAAAGTCCGCCCATTGATATTTTGAGATAAAAACCCGCGCTTCGCGTGAACTAGCAGCGTTAAGTATAGGTGTCGCTAGTAACATTATTTTACGTAATGAATAGGTGAAGCCACAGGCTTTTTGTTTGCGAAACCTGTTATTATAACGTTGGATGAACTGTTACAACGTAAACGCAAATAGTAGCAAGAAAGTCTTGCGGCTTTGAATAAATATGTGAATGATATTTGTGGCAAACGATTTTATTGCTGACTCGCTGGGCTTTCGGTAGCATCTTCATTTGTAACTTGGCTGCATAAGGAAGATATAACACAAAAACATTGACAGGACCAATCAAGATAAATTTGCGGACTTTGGGATAAAGGACCAATGATTGGTCCTTTGAGGTCTTAAGTAAGGATGACTGGAGTAAGGAGTAACCAATAACATGTTTTATACAACGATAACATTCTAAATAAAAGCTTATTCGTGATAATTAGGTTCAAATCAAAATCGTTACAAACGGCTTATATCATACGGTACCGACGCCAGCTAAATCCTTGGTCTTAGCAATGCATTACAGACGCGCGTACAAAGCGTTTTTAATAACACGGTGTGGTTAGACACTTCATCCCACTATTGAACTGTCAATCTGTTACGTGAGTCTACAAGACGTACGAGGATTGAACTCTTGTAACCTTTCTCAATACTAAATAGATGAGGGTTTCCATACATTATGAATGTCAGTGATAAAAGTGATGTGAATACATTTCGGGTGTCATTCAAAGATAGTTTGTTATTGCTTTTGCGTCTAGCAAGGATAAGATATAAATGTTTATTAATGATTTTAAACAGATTAAGTATTCGGACTTCATTTATAATATTTTCAGTTAAATTATTTAAAAAATGCTGCACATCAATGCATCAATCGTAGGTAGCACACCATCAAAGCATAACATATTCTGCACAAATAAAAATAAAATGAAATTCCAGCATTCGGCTGAAATAAAATTAATATTCCCGATTCCAATTCAATTGAAACTCGTGCAACCCTTCCCCGCGGCTACCGTTGGCTCAAAAAATTGTGAAACAGGATTTATCAGTGATGTGGAATGCCATCTGTGTCCGGCTATCGCGGGATCGTCCTGGTATCGCGCCGGGGGACAAATGTCCACTAATTGGGCCGCCCCGGGCATCTCAACAGCTAGGCTATTTTTTGTGTAATTTCAAAGTTATAAGTAACGGTAGTGTTGATTTGAACACTCTATCCACTTTTATCTTGAAAATTTGCCCCGTTTTCATTGCTTTGGTACTAGTCTAGTTAATAAGCACTTAAAATGAATCTGGCATATAAGGGCTAATAGGTATGGAACGGGCAACCGGTGGATGCAAATGGCAAGTTGTCGTTCATTGTGGCGTTCTTTGTTCAACAGTGGACGTCTTCCGGCTGATGATGATGATAAATATTCATTACTCAGTCAATCTTGCAATGAATTGATTTCTAGGCTAGCAAAAGAATAAGATTTATAAAGTCTTTGGATAGAGTTAGGAGCTTAGAAAAGCATTCAGGTAATAGATGGTAGAATAAAAAGTTGATACAGGAATCTGGAATATACTATAGGTAGGTAAATAGGTACTTAAATAATATTTAATAGCTGCCAAAAATATTTAGATACAGTTTCAAAATAATTTAACCATAAGCACGCAACTTTAAATATTTCATAACGGAAGACTACACGTCATGGTATAATTTTGATAGAGGTTGTAAAATTTCTGAACTCGAATGAGAAACCCGTTATCTCCCATAGATGTTCTTTTGCTGACTTAGGGTTCCATCAAAAGTGCGAGAGAAATCATATTTTTCATGAAAATAATAGTTTTGACACATCTGCATCGTGAGCGTAAAAAAAGCTAAAGCCGCCGCCGGCTTCTATGGAAATATTGCTGTATTCTAATGAAGAAGTCCTTACTAGAAAAAATGAAGATAGACATAAGTTACATGAAGTTGTCCTTACTAAAATAACTATTAACAGTATAATGTATATGAACAATACTTAATACATCGCAGTACATGCCAACGTTTGCAAAGCAGCAATGCCTCGCTAATTCTGAGCGTGCTGTTACTTATAAGTTATGCCCAACAAAAACAGCCAAAGCCATTGCACTGGTATGTTCTTGTACAAATATACGACATTATAAACATATCAACAACAGCTCCGTTATTGCATATCTGATAGCAAATAGGCTAACAGTCTAATACATCAGATTGTTGGAATGATTCTGTGTAAATGGTGGTAGCGGACGCACGGCGCGGCCGAGCGCGCGACACGACCTGCCGGCCTCTATGGAAATACTGCTTCAATACGTTTGTATGCTGAGTTGAGCTGAGTTAGACTTTCTATGAATGTGGCTTTGAAACAAATAATCGTAAAAAAGTGACAAGGAGTTGGTGAATTAAGTACTTGTAGAGTTTCCTTATTTTAAGTCTTGCTTGATTCATCATCATCATAGCCGAATAACGTCCACTGTTGGACAAAGGCCTTCTCCTTAGAACGCCACAGTTAACGACAAACTAAATCTAGAGCAGAGTCAGTAACCAAAAAAACTTTGCAAATTTTTTTATTTTATTAGTAGTTAAACTATAACTTTGTAGGCTTAATGTAGGGCAATAGGCTAGCCACCTACTCCAACATTGGACTCACAATGCGCCACGAAAAAAAATATTAATCAAGTCTCTATATAAACGAGAAAAGAAAACATATTTGTCTACCTTTTTCAGAAATTCGGTGTCATTGTAAATGACTGTAAGTACCTCCATGTAGTATATAACTGAATTTATATTCTACTTGCAAGAAGGCATACAAATCCTGAGCAAATGATATACCTCCTTCTATATAATGTCATATCCACATGTTGCGATCCAGAGAAGGATATCTAAATACGCAGCCAGCGAGCTCCACGCGCCGCCCGTCGCCGGATGATGCACGGCCGGTCCGGCTAACGGCACGGCGAGCCTAACTTACGATACTGCCACATCTGTCCCATTTACTCACATAAAACGATGCATTCATATTAAATGTTTGCGGTCTTTTGGTACGCATTTACGACCAATTCTCATTGGACGAGTTATGGCGGTATTTATTGTAAGAGTAAGAAGAAAGTTATTTCCGTGTCGAGGAAACGCTTTGGCTTAGCTGTGGGAAATTCGGCTTCAAGCACCAATTTGTTATTGACGGAGATCAAATGGCAAAAACGTCCATTATACCTCATAGTAGGAACTTGGAAACATGGCTCAAAGAGAAACAAATGATAATAATTAAACGTTTTTAGGTAAGATATTTTCCTTCTCTAAATTAGACAATCGTTTTGAAAGCAATTTGTATTGTCCTATAGCCATGATTGTGCGAGGAACCAAGACTATCTTAACAACAATGGTCACAGGAAGTTCCGATTTAAGTAACATGATCAATTCTAGGGCGGGTCTTTGTCCGACAATAGGACATTGTGGACATAGAATTAGATTAAGTAGGATGTCAATAAATGTAGTGTGAGTGTAAGAACACTTTCGAAGAATAAACGGAGACCAGGTATCGAGTTTTTTGTATGAATTTACTTGCATGTGTTTCGTGAACATTAAATTCCGTAGTTAAATATTTTTTTCTAACCCATATTTAAGTGATTTCTGAAGTGGTTAGAATTCTACCTGACGGTAAGTAATAGTGCCCGTTGCTATTGGTTGCTATTCACGTCTGTTACCCAAATTGCGACTGCAGCAAAAGCCGACGTTGTTATAAGTCTGCAAAGCACGATATTCGTCATGGTAGGTTAGAGACATACAGATCTGGAGACAATTTATAATAATATCGCACCTCCTAGGCTTCGGTCGCAGTATCTCGTGTGGCGCGGGCTGGCGACGCGGTGTCCAGGCTGCGCAGGCGCAGGCGCGCTCAACTCGCGGCTCACTCGCGCTCACGCTGCCGCTGCCGCTCAGCGGGGCCGCCTCCGCTCGCGGCGTACACGCATCCTCACTACGATTGAAAACAATGGTATATAATTTAGCGGGAAATATAAATACCATACCAGCACATGCCTTTGCACTCTGTTTAAATAAATAAACAATTTTGGGCCTTTTGTACACTATCAGCCCCCTTACCATGAACTCTTAAAACAGGGCAGTTTACGATGTGGAAGCGAGACGCCGCATTACACTGCACATAGCGGCGTCTCGCTTCCACAACGAAAACTGCCCTGTTTTAAGGTAAGGGGGCTGGTCGTAATCATGTCAGCTCCCGTTAAAAGCGTAACCTAAGTTTAACAAATAGCTTTTCAGGCGGCGTTGTAAATAAGTTGCCCTTTGCTACCTGAACAGTCCGCTATCCAAGTAGCCTTCTCCAGATTGAGCCAAATGATACGCATTATTACATTCTATCTTTTAAGAGGATTATAAATATTGGTATAAATTAATACTATCTGCGGAAAATAACGGTTAATGTTACTGTTAAATATATTTTATTAGAAAAGATAACCTTATGGGTTAGTTTAGTCTTAATAAACCTAGCTAGGAGCCGCTAACGCTTTGTGCTAGATCCATATCTCTAATGCGTGCCTGCTAATTAATGTTCGAGACAATTTTGTTGTCTTTTGTAAGCACATTATATTTTTTATCATGTATCGCAAACTCTACAAAAGACATTAATGGTGTAGTCTCTTGCCTCATTAACTAACCAAACACAAACTCCAAACCTAATTCAAAATGGTCCTAAAATTGGTACGTGTAGGTTATTCATTAAAACATAAAAGTAAGAGAGTCAAGTAATAGTGCCAGTTTAAAAAAATACTCAGCGCATCCTACAGCTTTCGGTTTGTCGCGATATTGCACATTACGGGGTCTGAAAACGTAAATTTTATAGTAATGCATTTGACGTATCTTTTGTAGAGATTAAGTTTAACGTCATCATCAGTCGGAAGGCGTCCACTGTTGAACAAAGATAAAACACAAATTTTACATACAAACGAATAGTTCTTTACATTAAATTGTATAGCTAAAACAACATTTCGAGAATATAACATGAATAGACATTATGTTCTGTGAAAATAGATAAAAAAGCCATTCGTAGTAGCACCTATTCTCCCCTTTTGCACCTAGCATATAAGTGGAAACACATGCCCAGGAACCGTGCCGCAGAACTGCGTTCCCATCACGTACGAGGCTCCAGACAAGGCGGCCGTTGTTTGGCGCAGCGCGCGCACAATAAGCCCCCTGTGGCCGCGGGTATGATCACGCGCAGACGTGCGTACTCAAGGGTTTACATTACCGGTTCGTTGCTATTTGAACTAGATATGGTTCGCGGTACTGTTTGTAGTCGATAGAACTTATGAATATTAACTTTTTTATGTATTTAATACAATAAAACTAAAGTTGACATGAATCGCATAGTGTTTTTAATAAGATTTTTTGGGATTCTAGAATGCGCCAGCAAGTTTGGGCTATACGGAACGGACGGAAAGAAAAGAGGCAAAATGAGTAATATCTCGTTCTATATCTACCTACTCTGCTTGGATCTATAAGAAACATCTGAAGTCTGAACCATCCATATATATATATCCTAATATGAGATATAACTTGCTATAAGCGGTTGGTTTAGAACTTCTTTACATAATAATTCAATTGTAACTGCAAGCTTTTATTATCTTTTGGCTACGATGTTCCAAGGTTACTTAACTTGACATTCTTCATCGATTTGCATATCAAGTATAAATCAAGGGCCGAGTGAAATGGCATGCGACGGCCACGGTGACAACACACGCCTTTGTATTTGCCACGGGCCATCGCGCAAGTGGGCGCGGCTTCCTTGCACTCCCTCGGAGCCCTCCATGATTAGAGGTGGATCGGAAAGCGTAGTGAGTCATTGATCGAGAACTGGTTCATATTGTTGGGTTTTCCAATATTTGTTACAGTTCCTGGCTGGAATACGCCTGTTATAAATACGGACGGAAATTGCAAATTGCGTAGCTTGTTGTATAGTCTTTTGATTGTATTTTGGCATTGTTATCAATAATCTGTGCGTCTTCTAATAGCACTCAATATACAGTTCGGCTTAGATGAGACTTCTAATTAAAACTGTAAATCAAAATTAACGTTAACAGCTACTATCAAACTTTGGTACTGATTTAAAATCAAAGATTTTCTTCAAGAATTTCTTTAGTTTAATCTTAATCGAGAACAAAATAAAAGATACAAGCATTAAATATAAGGTATGTTTGAAAAAACTGCGTTGAGTCGTGTTAAGGAGAAACTTAATTTGGTTCCCAAAACTTTAGCTGTGGTACACTGATTTCATCCAAAATTGCCCCGCAATCATGTAAGAGAACGACTTTACCTTCATTATGACAGAAATACCCGAGGATCTGCGTCGAACGAACAGGTGTGGATGTTATATTAAAATATACGTTTGGTACCAGACATTCATACATTCATTTATTACCTGAAGTACGATTTATATTTCAACCCATGCTTTGATGTTCGCGATGAAATCGAAAACAAAAATTGGTGTCACATTAAAATAAATTTATTTTCGGATTGTTGCAGGATTTGTAAGAGCTGTTTATTAGATGCTTAGAAATTAGACTTAGATGAACGAATGGTTTCCTTCATCACTAGAACTGAAATTATTAGCCCTTTATTCTTGTAAAAGACATTTGATATAATTTTTAATAAGTAATCCTGGTTTTTGTTACTTCAATCATACTGTTGGCAGTTTCTTATTCAACAAATCAAACCAGAAGATCGCCTTCGTGGCGTTGTGTGTTAATAATTTGTGAGACGTTCCGAGTATAATTGAGTATCTGGGCTTCGTCGCCATCAATCATACAGACTGACAGCTGCCGAAATGGCAGGATGTTTGAATTACTGAACCGCTCTCAGCTACTGGGCTTGTTCTCAGGAGTTTGAACGATCGACTAAAGGGCTTTTGAGGGCACGTTTGTAATACTTTGAACCGCTACTTTGGGTCCCAAGTAAGATTCTTGTATGAATAGTTATTATGAATTTTCTGTTATTGTGGTCCTTTTATACGAATAATTCTTTTCAATTAAATAAAATGATAGTATCGAACCTTTAAACCGGTCACATAATATAATTTCAAATATTGTTTTCCACATTGCGTTGAGACAGCTTAAGTTAAGATTATGTAGGTTAAGCAAAATATAACAAAGTATCGTTGAATAAGTTTTGGCCTTAAATAGTAAGCTTTAATTATGTTATTGTTGCCTTATTAGTTGGTCTACGGAATATAATTAGAAATTGCGTTACTGATAGTATCGTAAAGTGTTGGATATTGGTAACTTATTTAATTGGACGTCTGGATGATTGATATCGAGACGCGGCGCATTATTTGAACCTTAACGATATGTGCAACCCGAAGCTATTTTAATATCATTTGATGGTTATTAGTGAGCAAAGAACCGAAGATAGATACGAAGTGTCGATGACATTAGCAGGCTATGCACGTGTTGTTGTAGTAGATTTATTGTACACGAATCAGCCTCAAAGGACCAAATATTTGAATTTAAAACAGTACCCTAGAATTTTAAGACGTGTCATTAATAAATATCTTTTTGCTTTTGGTGAACTGTTTTCCTAAAGCTATACTACTGAATCTTATCTGTATACTTTGTGATGAATAAGAAAGCAAACAACTCCGATTCTCCCTTCGCTATTCTTCTCAGTGAAGCAATTTCCACGTTTCTCTATTTCCTGTCTTACCAGTTCAGCTCCCTTAGACAAGTGGCAAAACGCTTAAGGAATAGAAATCGAATTGAATGGAAAATATATGGGTTAGACATTGGCCGTCGATAAGATAGTCGAAACATTATGTCATCCCCGTACATGTATCATTTTATTCGATTTCTATTCGTCAAGCGTTTTGCCCCTTGTCCAAGGGGGCTGAGACGTCTTTACGAATCTGAGATTTTTTTTATTTATCTTCATTATTTTAGATAATTTTGGGCGCTTTTTACCCAAGGGTCTATAAGATGCAAGTGTTTTTGTTTAGACATAATATAAGATTTTTGAATACCAAAGTTTTTATACAGTTACAACTTACGGTTACGAGATTACACATCAGAGAGCATTTAATGAGTCTCTTCCAATTCTACAGTTAACAAACAAAGCTAAACTAAGCCAGTCCAGTAGCTAACGTTTTGTTATTAATCACAGGTCAGGCTGCGCATGCGATGCGCAGATGCGCAGGGGCAACACGCCTACGTTCTTCTCTTTATTACCTAATCCCACAAAATAGAAACAGAAATACAACTCTGCACTGTGTGCGATAACTACCGCATGAGTAGACGGTTATATTATTATTAAAATTCACGAAACGCGATATCGATAACTGGCACAATGTTTAGTAAAACCTACTCAGCACTTTCCGTAGCAAATAGGCACTTTTGTATTTTAGCTGGTAAATGTCGGTCTAATAATGCCACGGCTTATTATCAGACAAGTTTATTAAATTAAAACTTCAGAATATTCTTCTGACGATGTTAATGGATGGTGTCATTAAATTTCATAGCACTTTGCCTTTATGTATAAGTGCCATACGGAGAGATGTGGTCGTGATCAGTCAAAAGTGGTCCTTCTGCCCATCGCCCCACGTGGTGCCTGCGCGCGTTTCTTTATTACCCAGTAATTTGTCGTTCCGAGACGCGCCGCATTGTTTTAACGTGAATAACTACAAATATTTCTGTTCCACCTCACTCCGACGAGATTTTTATCTTAGGTAGATAAAGGGTCGTTATACCGAGAAATATTTGCTTGTTATTATTTAATGCAGATGAATTTAACAGATGTAGAGAGAAAGCAAATATGTTTTCGAGACATGCGCTGATAACGTACCGTGATATATTCGATAGAAATGACTACGTAAATAACTTCTATTTCAGACAATGATTTCTATAAGTTAATTTTGATAAAGACAGACTCGTTAACATTAGTAAATTAGCTAATTTTAATAATTAACGGAATACATTAAGCTTGACTCAAAGATTTGTAGGAAGCTACAGAAACACGAAGGTATCATAGTGATAGTAAAATAAAAAACCCATGTAATTAGATCAAATATCAACATAATCTTAATATCAATATTAAATTTGGTTACAGGTATTACGAGTAAAATAATATCGAGTTATTTAGCCTAGAGCCTCATAAGAATAATATCATTAAATCGACACCGACAGGACTACCACGCGAAGTGTGCGGAAGAAAAACTGCCTGGAAACCTGATGTCGACTTCGAGAATTCGTCGATTGGCGGCCAGACGACCAACTTATTTAATATAGTCGACGACCAGATACAGTATAGTTCGTATTTATTTTATCTATTTACTATCTCAACCATTAATTTAACGACAATAAAATTCTACATCAATAAAATTAAAGAAAACAGGTTGCTTCGTTAAGTTACTCAAATATCAATTTTTTGTTCGGATGAATAATTTTCATATGACTTCTAAAGCTCATTTATGCGCTCATTAAATCGGATGAGCAGACAATCTTAATACGATCAGTAACATCGGGAATCAATTAACTATAACCCGATAACAGAGCAGATGTTACTGGACGAGGGTGTCTCTGTCCCCGGCCGGCCGGGAGCACAGTGGACCACTGCATTATTATCTCTTTCATGTCTATCAAAAACACATAAAAATGTCGATGAATATTTTACTTTTTATTACTTTACTCACCCAATAAACATCGGCGTCAATTTATTTTTTTAATTTTAAATAACGAAGATATATTTTTTATCTTATCACTTAAAAACTTAACACCGCTTTTGAAGCAAAAAAAATGTCGTACGCAAACATACTTTATAGTGAACAATTTACACGCAGCGGGAGTTTTGTCTCACTTCCAAATTATTTTGAAATCCGACAACATAACATTTCAGTGTCCCCGTGAGTCCGCGCCGGTTGGCGAACCTACCGTATACCTGACACAATGGAATCCAAAAACGGACAAAAACTGGCCGAAGGAGGATTTATGTGGCCCTCTCAGATGCCACGCGTTCCTTTGCTTTATACCCTACGGCGATATTCCGCATACTGTATATTTTGATGTCATCAAATCCTTTTGTAAATGTCAAGTTTCAAGCTACCGAATAGTTGGTCGTTGACCTGAATGAATTAACTTTTTAATCGGTAGTGTGTTGCTGAGGATAGTTGAGTTGAATCGGTAGACGCTTGATTCAATCTGAGACGTATGGAACTGTATGTAATTGATATTTGTAAGAACTTGAAAACATAACACCGATCTTCTTTAATATCAAAATAAAAAACGTGCTATCTAATCACAAATCAAGTAATCTTTAGTTTTTAGTACTATGCAACGCTTGAAGACCTTTCAGTCCACAGACCACGATTTGGTCTTGACCAATAAATACAGCCGGAGTGTGAACAATATAGTAAAGCGTGACAAAATGCATCTTGTAATAACAAACGATCGTATGTGATGCTACCAACGCCTTGCTTAACTTTCACTAGTTAGCTGCTACACCATTATTCCCATGGTTTTTACATTAGACATGGGATTCTCACATAAATTATAATTGACTAAATTTTCTAAAAAAGTAAGCATCATGACAGCATCTCACTTGTTTCATTGTACTTGCTATGAAGAAAATGGATTGCAAATTACAAGTATTAATGGCTGTTAAGTTTCTTACTGTCTTTGTAGAGTTACATTTAAAGAACCTGAAGAGTAGTGTTGGAAAAGTGTATATATTATTATTAATAATAATAATAATAATATCAGCCTACAACTGTCCCACTGCAGGGCAAAGGCCTCTTCTCGTATAGAGAAGGATTGAGCACTGATCACCACGCTAGCTCACTGCGGGTTGGCGATTTCAGATAATTAAATCCAGGTTTCCTTACGATGTTTTCCGTCACCGTCAGTCAGTGGTGTCTTAGATTAACTAAGAAAGTATTTATGACATTGAAAAAGTCACATTGATACTTGCCTGGGTTTGAACCTGCAACCTCGTGCATAGAAATCCGGTATGTCAACCACTAGGCCACCACGACTTTGATATATTATTATTACTTTACATATAATGTATTCCGTGGAGGAGGCCTTCACTCAGTAGAGAGGTCCTTAGTAATATAGTAATTATATAATATATTATTTGCACGAATTAATATAATTTATGATCTAAGTATATGAAATAGTATGTTATTTATTATGTGAATTTTTGAATCATTACTTTTATCAAATTTCATATATATATTTTCTTTGTTTTTGTGTGCAAGGATTAATTGTAATTTAATTTTACTAGAAAATAAATAAGGCTTCATTATTATTATTATTATTATATAATGTATTCCGGTTATTGGTCATCAATCAAAAATGTTGTTTTCCATTGTTTAATTACATTGGAAACATACAATGTGTAATGGAATGCAAAAGGGACTTAATAATATTTAGTTCTTTGATGCTAAGTAAGCTTGCGTACCTAAGGACCAAGAATGCCATATAACTTCTAAAAAAATATTTAAGGTTCAGTGACTATCCATAAAGCACTATATATAAAAAAACGTCTTGTATAACGTTTACATGTTGCATCCAAATGATGCACGTATCAAATCGATTAAAATTAGCATAAGTGTGCAAGTTGAGTGGTTTATGAAAATGTATGTAGGACGACGTCGAGTGCATCCTGATGCGTATTTTAATTGCTTTTAACTCTGACATGACGTTATCCAGCCATGCCTCTTGAACCGAAATAATACGTTGTGATTGTGACCTGTCAGGGATTGCACAAGCGGAGTACAGCTTCAGAAATAAAAAGAAGTGCTAATGTAAGCCGAGGTTTCTTGTAATGTGATGTTGTTTTCAACTCGTTGATGTTTTGGTTTTGATTGAACTTAAAAGCTCATTGCAAATAAAGATTCGAACACTCGCTAACTTTATTACAAATTTATTTTTCTATAATAATAATGTTAGGGGTACAAACTAGAGGAGACTTATGGGTTATACCTTGATCATTACGATGTTCTTGGTCGTTCTTTACCCTCCTGGGAAAAGAACTAAGCTAATGAAAACCAAAAGATATTAGAAGAAGCTCATGTGACTGATGGAGTTTAGGAAGTTGACAGAAGTCGCATGCCCTGACTATTATGTATTTTCACAAAGCTTCACCATAAAAGGTTTCATGACGAATATTAAAGACATGTGGGTTATTTATGCATTAATACGCCTGTGAGGCGATGAGAGTGTCGTGATATGTAAAAATTAGTCAGCCATCTTCAGAGGGATGGCGGTTGACAAGTCGTATCGTCGCAGATCGATCGATATTTACACTGTGATTATATTACTTAAATTACTGGTCTAGAGCCGATCGGCCTCTGATTGTGATGGAAACTTTATTAATTCTACCATCAACCTACAAGGAACCGGTCCAACAACCAAGAGTGACTAGATACTGTGTAATTACAAGTCAATTGCTCATTTGTAAACATAAGCTTCCTGTATACGAGTCTGTACTTCTCGTTAGCTAATCAATATCATAATTCATTATACCCTTATTGATTCAGTTTATACAAGCCCGTCAGTCTTAGTCGTAGATATAATTTTTAGATTTTCTTCAAGTTTGTCTAAATCACCTTAAATGCGCAATTTAAGGTGATTTGCACAATTCTTAGATAGACTGGGAGAAATTGCCTAAAGCATTAATACAGCCTCTTTAAATGACTTGTGCATACAGAATAAATAAATATATTTAAGTATATCAAACTAAATCTTCTATAAACCTCCAACTAATATTTCTAAAGTAGATAGAGACTATAGAGACCAATAAAACTATATTTAGTTTTACAGCTGCATCCAGTTAAACGATCTTTATAGTTAACTCTTAGCTACGGAAGATAAGTTTATTGGCAAAAAGTGTTATAAAACTTACAAGTTTGTGGGCAATAATGTGTTTAGGGAAGAACAACGCGAGTCTTAATGAACTAATCCTTTTGCAACAAGACTGCACAAAATTTAAATGGAATTAAAAATGTGGGCAGGGCCACAGTGTTTGGAATGAAATGAGCGCGGAATTCCAACAGTATCGCACTCCAACGATCTGGGTTCTGAATTAAGTAAGTGGAACATTGCAGGACAGAGGGCGCGGCGGTAGCTTCCGAAAGTGGTCCTTATGGACGCACACTAACGTGCACGATTAGAATAGAGAGCTACTCATCCAGTTATGGATCCTACACTGACGGCTACTTTCCCACAATTTTACATTTAGTAGGTAGTGCAAAAATAGATCACTATTAAATAATTATTGTAGAACATTATATGATACGAATAAGCCCTGAAACTCATTATAAAACTAATTAGGTGGAACTAGGGAATAAAGAAAATTTAAATTTATGTTTTTATATGTAGCATAGTACTTGCGTTAGTTTTGTAACCCCGCGGTAGATTACATTAATTTGCACTAAGTGAGCAGCCATCAACTTTAAAGTTTACAACATTATAACTTGACCGCAAGAACATCAAAAGATAATAAAAACTCGGTAGTTCATCTCCTAGCAGTTACCTATCACACACTTCAATAAAACTTAGCACCAAAGTTACAATAATTATAAAATCTTTATGTAAAATATAGAAATTATACTTAAATACTAACATTTATTGTTTTACAAAACAACTAAGGGGCTACGGATATTACACCATGGTAGATGGATAGACACCCTTGACTACCCTAGACTGCCTTGTTGGTCTAGTTGTTGCTAAGCGCGACTGCTGAGCAAGATCACCTAGGTTTAAATCCCGGGTTGGGCTAAGTGTTACTGAGTTATCCATAAGGTGATTCTCAGTAGCAGTACGGAGTCTAGATTTGTGCCCTGGTGATGGCAATAGGCTCGCCCCCTATTACATTGGGACTTACAACATAACTGGCGAAATGTGGGCGTACTGTATGTACACCTCTGCCTACCTATTCGGGGAATACAGGCGTGAGGTTATGTAGACACCACATGACCAAGGAAATTGAAGACTTTCGACATTGAGATTATGTTAAACGTGGTTCTGACTTCTGAACCCTATCTAAAGACAATGAAGCCGACTGTTTTAAAAAGACGATGTTCGGTTCATTCTTTGCTTTAGCCGCTCGTCTATTCTCGCATTACTTTAAGAGATAGAGCCCTAACTTTAAAATTAAATGCCAAATTAAAATGATGAATTTCGCTTGACTATGAAACGCTAATTACAAAGTAACATTCTAATTCGGAAACCGGTGCGGTCATTAGCAGCGGTTCAGAGGCGATGACATCAACTAGTGAGCACACTAGAGGTACGGGTATATACCTAATTAATTGTATACCCTGTTCCTTGAGCTAACATACGTGGGCAAAACTCTAAATAATAGATTCATCATTCATGCAGGCTACTAGTCTTTTGCTACTAGTTTTTCTCTAAATGACGACTAAGCGATTAGACTGCTGCACTTGGGGTTACGGGTTCGATTCCCGCATGGGACAAAAATTTGTGTGATCCGCAGATGTTTGTCCCGAGTCTGAGTGTTTGTGTATGTGAAACGCACACACGATACAGGAGAAATTGCTAGAGCGGGACGACGCTTTAAAAAAAAAAAAGAAGAAAGTCAGAAGTCGCTGACATAAGCTTGCCTTTGGTTACTTATAAATTCGACGCTTAAAAAAATAAGGAATTTACTCAATTGCTAAGTTACTTCAAGATTTATGTTTTGATTTGATTTTCTCTCTTTATCAAGTAACAAGACTCGCGAAATTTAGATATAATAATCCAATGAAAGAATCCAAAACTTGGCGACACGTAGTGAACAGATCGAACCGAAACAGGACCTTTGTATATATGTGGATATCAACTTTTTCCACTTGAGACCTACAGCAGAACAATCAAGGGATGATATTCTTCTTCTTATCGTACGAATGAACTACCTGGTGTCGGAGTTTAAACCACCTGTAGGCCTCTGAAATGGCTTTACAGACCGTTGTAAAATCGTTCAGGTTTGCCGGTTACCTCACGATGTTTTCCTTCACCGTTTTTAGCAATGATAACTAATTTATAATACGCACATGAATTCGAGAAGACATTGGTGCGTGCCGGGGTTTGAGCTTGCAGCCTTTGACTTGGCAGCCCAATGGTCATTTATTTTTATTTATTTATTATTATTAATACAACTCTGGGCTGATATTACAATCATCTCTAGTAACCAGTTCAACAATATTGCGACAGACTGCAACTCTCTTTGGTACCTACAGTTTTTGAGACAATAATGCATTGCCCATAATATGTGGAGCTGTGTAGGACATAGATTTTTTTTCAGTCTTTTTTTTTAAACGTCGCTCTACACCAGGAATTTCTCCCGTATCGTGGGTGCGTTTCACAAACATGAAATATCACATACACAAACACCCAGACTCGGGACAAACATCTGCGGATCGCACAATTTTTTGTCCCGTGCGGGAATCGAACCCGCAACCCTTAACACAGCAGCCCAGTCGCTTAGCAACTACGCCAATTAGGTCGTCAGTCAGTCGTCATGAAGCCCATTGGCAGTAATTATGCAATAAGACGCACTCCACTAATGGTGAGTCGCTTTTGAGTGGAGCTTATTATGTTATTGCCTGTTATCTGGTTTTAGGTACCGCCTGTCGTCGTTAATGTTGTAACGGTTACTGCAGCAGAAATCTTCAGCTTATGTTCATCTTTCATTTGTAATAACTATGTCGCATATTTTAAAACAAGAAACGTTTAATTTATTCACTTTTAAATACTTAGTTACATATTTTGTAAAAGTGTCTATAGGATATTGCGGATGACTTTTCGGATCAAAAGACCAAAAAAAATTGATATTGAAAAATATCTAGAATGTGAAGTATTTTCCCTTTGGGAGATGTTAAATCTTCATGATTAGGTTTGTCAAAACGTGGTTATAAATAAAACTTAACCATAACTTAAACTTAATTAGGATGTAATTATTAGATATGTCCAATCCTCCCACTCTACTGGTCATCAAAAAACTTGTACACCACCTTGTAATTACACCAAAGTAAATAAAAATTACTTGAAATAAATAAATATTTTAATTAAATAAATAATACATTTCAATTGCAATTTTTAGTTGAAATCCACATAAATGTAATAAATCCCATTTAATTAAATAAAAAAAAGTAATCGAGCGTTAAAAAAATCGTTATGTATGCTACCTGATAATGTAGGTAAGTCTAAGAACCATAATATTTATTTCCTCAAAACTTGTTAGTAATTATAATACCTACTTCTGTTATACCTACGTATATACTTAATTATATTAATTATCTACTCCTGCAAACAAACTAAACGTTGCCATTACATAACAAAAGTAATTAAAGCGGAAGTAAATAATAATTTAATTAATTAACAAATGACTCTCGCTAATTCTACAAATGTTTAGTTCTTAATCTAATATGAGTTCTCCGAAAACACAAGTAACCGGTCTTCCAAAACTATTGACACATCGAGAATTCAAGACAGACAACTATAGACACTGGTCAGATAAACTTGCGTATTCCAAGGAAAATCCCAAACAGTGCGTTGCACAGAATTAAGTTGTACCAACTAAAACTATGCAGTTATCTACACAGTCCCAAGGCCCTACCGATCTGTAAACACCGAGTACTGCACTTTCGCTGCGAGTGCTACAATAGGCCAATTTCCCACAACCGTGAGAGTATTTTTTCCTCTAAATAAGATCGTGCATACCTAGCCATCCATTCCAGTGCTCACGTCTGTTTCACTACCACTGCACTGCACTGCACTGAAAACTTTTACTTTTCCCGGCGTGGCGTGATGGCGTCGCATGCGCAGGTCCGTGCGGTGCGGCGCAGGCGCTTACGAGGCGCGCACGACACTGCCGCGACCCGCGCCCGGCTCTCCTATAAATTCTTTACAAGACTCGTGCCAGAGCTTGGCCCTGTACAGTCGGGCACGACGGAACGCGCGCTCGCCCTTGCGAGCTTTTCCAACATTTGCTAACTCTCTTGTATAAGGTTCTAAAGCTTATTTAGGAACAGAATAATATTGATTTAGAGCGTTTTAAATAATCTTAACGAAAAAATTTGATAGATTGTTAAAACTCTTTTGCGATAGTTAGCACTCGTATTATATATAACGAATGTCTAATAGTAGTAATAATTTCTTACATAATTTTAGTTATTCAGCGAACACAATGAGAACTTCATAATCAACAATAGGGACCGTGTGAAGTCTGCTTAAGTAAATTACAAGACTTTACTGAAGCTTAAAGTCTGTTAGATAAAAGTCAAACTATAAAGGCACAATAATGAAGACAACAAAGGTTTTTTTTAGGATAATTATATAATGTGTACAACATAAAAAATGGCCGAATTATTTTTTATAAGGGAAAAGGCGAGGAAACACCCAAGGTGAGAGATAACACAGATTTTAAACTGCATATTTTCGCGTCAAGATATAATCTTGAGCGACCACGTGGGCTTTAATTATAAAATTAAGCACAGGATTGTACCTGCGGCCGGCGCGCGCGCAGCCTCCGGTCGTCGTTCGAGCAACCAGTCAGACCGCATGCTCCTCCCCCGCCCGCACACTTCTGTCCCAAACTTTCAACACCACACATGAAAACGCACCATAATTGGTGTGCGTAAGGCTTAAATTGTATTGTACTGTAACGGTGTTTATGGTTATTTGGCATCAGTAACAAATACCTCTGCTATTTCGTACAAGACATGCCGTGCAGGGTTCTCTACATATTTGTCCAAACTTGGTCGGCAATGGACCGTATTCGGGGGGCGTAAGGCCGAATTCGTTCGCACCACTTGTAGAATGCACCTGCTTATGAGACCGCCACAATGATTGCACTTACTATAATATTGACTGGGTTTGTTTTATCTGCCGTATTTTGATTGAAACACGTGAACCAGGGGCAAACAGTAACTCACAAGTAGGCGGTAATTGGAATTACAAGTCAGCTTTACTCGAAGGGTCTTGCTGTCTGTTATGGAGTTAAGATTTTATGTCTAAAACAGAATCATCGTATTAGGTCTATCAAATTAAATTAAATCTAAGTTTAATTTACCTAGGTACAACAGACAATACCCGAAAGGGTCAGAATTGTTAGGAGATTCAATAACTATCCGTTTTGCAAAGTCCATTAATTAGTCCATAGGAACGTAGTACAATAAACTATTAATGCAAATATCTGCCTAAAATACGGTATACCTCTGTAGGACCCCCCCTAAAATGGGACTGCATGCACCATGCATGTTACTAAGAGCTCAATGCTTTAAATATGCACACACAAGGACTAGTGCGTGACGCATCGCCCCTCATATATAATGTACCGTAGTTATTAAGTTGTTCATTAGACGGTGATCATTTGTCAAAACAACGTCTATCATTTTGCAACCCGAACCTACCACATTCCATAGCGACCCTGCCAGGATCCCACATTACAGGACAAGGAAAAAAAAGAGCTCCAAACGGCAATGTTATCTCTCCAACTGATGTCTTAGTGCCAATCGCAGAGGTAACTCCTCTACTAATCTCTTCGGAACATACAGGCATGCTTTTAATGTAGTAACGATGTTAATAACATACCGACTTATATAAAATATGTTGTAATAAAAGCTTCATATTTAGAATAGCGTTAAGCGCTACCGTTATAGTAGAAACGGGTCGCCACTTAAATCTATAAAATGTGTTACAAACATTAATAGCAGCAGATCATTTACACGCACGTTATCGTTTACATTGCAGTAAGTTCTCATAAACACTGGAGCAATTAAGAAAACCAGTAAATTGTAGTTGCTAAAATATTTAGGAACGAGGATCGTGTCCATAAAAGTCCGCGATTATTACGAGCAAAAAATAATTTCAATCAATTTTTAAAAACTTTCTTTAATTGCAGATGTCATTTAATATTTCTAATTATGTAAAGCTATAAATGGAGCCCAAATTCCTGCAAATCGAATTCATCAACATTGTTTTGTCAGTTTTCAATCAAAAAAACTTTTTTGTTCTATTGTCCTAATAGTCCGGCCGAACAGTTTTTATGCACAAGGGAAGCGCAACCAAAAGTGTGTCTGTTCCCAGCGGTACTGACCGATATTAACACTAAGCAAAGCTAATTAAAAGTAACGGGAGCCACATATACGTGGGCTTTAATCAGTGCATGTTGATTTCCTGCTAATTGATGAGTTTTCGATAATAAAAAGCTACTGTGTAGTTACCTGCCGTTCATTTAACAAAAGAGGGAAATTTTGTAAAAGCTAAAGTATTGTTATAAACCAATATGAGTTAGGAATCGTCCATCAGCTTCGTCAGAACTATATAAGTACTCAGAGGTAGACGTACCTTATGACGTAGAAGGATCGAACCCACTCAGAGTCTTCAAACCAATTGGGACAACGCAGCTCTGACCTCTCAAAACAAACACGAGTATTGCACCTGTTGATTTTGTGAACTAACTCAACAAATAAAACAATGAAAATACACATATAAACCAGGTACTCCATAACTTTTAATTGCGGTAGCATCGACAGACAGCTAATAAAAATAAAAAACTAAAATTACATAAGTTAATAACATAGAATAAGTAGTAAAAGCACACAATCTACTGGCAAGAAGGCCGTCTACTGGCAATAAGGCTGTCTTCTGTCGTAGGGGTTGGAACAAGGGCCCTGAGGAATACTCTGCGGGCACGGCCACTGGCCCTTTTCTTTTGCCGGCTCATCTTCGATATCTTTTTCTTTTTCAGCGATAATCGGTTCTGCTGGAGAAATAGCGGTAGACATACCGTCTTCCATGAAGAACATCTTGTATATAAGAGCCACGATACCCGCGCCCACAACTAGACCTCCTAAACAAAAATAAGGTAAATAATAACATCCATTTTAATGCCTATATAGATGCTTGGCATGTTAATATATCCATTTTGTCAGGAGTTTTAAGTCCCATTTAGAAGTGATTGACTCAGTTCCTTTTTTTGGTACTAAAATAAAAGGGAATGAACATTTCCTTAGACGAACGATATTAGTTTTAACAAAGCAATATTATATCATCATCATCATCAGCCTATCTCAGTCCACTGCTGGACATAGGCCTCTCCTTATAAAATTAAATAGCAGTTTAGCTATGTTACATATCTCGACGGATTTCTCACCAACGATGGGTATCAAGTTACTTCCTCCAGATTCGTCCCGAGCTGCCATTATAATTTGGTATGTTTATTTGTTTTTTAAATGTGTATATATCATGTTTTTTATGTTGACATTATTAACGCCATGACCGTCACTGACAGAACAGATTAATATTAAAGTCTTTGGGCTGTATGAAGTAGTAGAAAACGCAACCTCAGAAATAAGGGCGAGGGTATAAGGTTGATATTAAATCTTTCCATTTCTGCCTTCTATCATCTTCACACCATAAACACAAAATAAGACATCATGCTGTCATTCTTAAAATGTCTATAATAATTTTATACCTATAAAAACAAGTTTCTATGGATCTATACTAAAATCTATAAACCCAAAACCTACCAAATGAAAGCATCTACAAAATGAAACAGAGCACAAGCATTTTAATATGAAAGTAGGACCGCTAACAAGTTAGTATCCTTGTGTTGAGTTCAAAACGCAAGCATCAGAAGATTGCAGCATTGTGCTTAATTACTTCTGTACTATTTCTTTTCTTACACCGTTAATAACTTGTAAGTGTACACTCGCACATGGAATATCAGAAGTAACAGAATCGGATCTTAAAATATGGTTATCGTCGTAGAATAGAAGGGGTGACTAATGAGCCTTTATTAGGGACATCTCTCTTCATCTCTCATCCTGTCGCGATCTACTGCTGTACATAGGCCTCTCCCAAGTAGCGCCACAACATCCAGTCCAAGCCAGCTAGCTTTTCAGGTCATCGGTCCATCGGTCGTCATTCATCATTATTAGGGACGGTACTCAATAATCTATCGTACGGTGTACCCCGGGTATAGTTCCCATCATGTAAAAAGAACGGTGAGCGACTATCAGCGACTGTGTTTGCACTCGGATATAGTCGCTTCCTATGGTCCTAGGCTATTATTTGATATAATGTGTGATTATTTTATTGTAGAATCATTATTATAGGTACCTACTTTACTTGTAACGTAACACTATGGAATAGACTGAAACTGACTTCAAAAAAATTAAGGTCTGCAAACGGCCAGCGTTCTTTTTACGTGACGGGAACTATACCTGTGCAGTCAGCCCCGTAATCGCGTGGTCACGAAAGAAAAATCAAACACATGAACGATACTTAATTATTATTATTAGCCTGAAGTGTCCCACAGCTGGGCAAAGGCCTGCCCACTCTCTTTCCACATCTTGATGTTATCAACTGCCAACAACCAGTCTTGCATATAAAGTCGAATTCATTCCGCCACATCCGTCTGGGTCTTAATTGTTGCCCATTAATCTGTTTTTCAGGTAAAAGGCTCAGAAGGCTAGCAAACATGTTAATATATCTGTTCCAAGCGATAGCCGTGTACTGCATATTTGTACTCACAATATGGATATCTGCCTACATGCTCATGGGCAAAGCAATACGTACGTACCTTTATGTTCAGATACTTTGTTAGAACTTAACATAAGTATATAATAATAATACCAGCCAATAGCTGTCCCACTTTAGGGGAAAGACTGCCTCGTTGGTCTTGTCATCTATTGGTTGCAAACCACGACTGCCGAGCATGAGGTCCGTCCTGGGTTCGAATCCCGGTCAGTGTTATTAGGTTTTCTGAATTTGTGCCTGGTTAATGGCAATAGGCTCGCCCCCTATTACATTGGACCTTTGGTTACATAACTGGCGAGATGTGGGTGTGCTATACAGCTCTGCCTATCCCTTCGGGGAATAAAAGCGTGATGTCATTATGTAAGGGCCTTCTAGCCGTCTCATACACAAATGTTGATCACTGCTTGTTACATTGGTCACTGCGCTAGCTCACTGCGATGTCTTCCTTCACATTTAGTCAGCCTGGATTTGAACCTGCAACCTTGTGGACTCAAATGCGGTCAACCTTTAGAACACCACGTCGTATGTCACTTCACTAACAATGTTTAATCATGTTTCTAGAAGAGTTTTTAGCTCAAGAACTTAAATTTGAAATGAGGTAAACAGTAAAAAATACCTACGTGAAGAAAATATAGAAATGGTACGAAGAAAATGACTGGTTAACACTTGGACTTGAAAGAGGTACCTAAATGTTTACTTACACTATAATAGGTTTGATTGTGTTACATAACGTAAACTGGGGTGTATAGAAACTCAAGGGTGAATAGAAACTATTTTTTTGATCATATTTTTAAGGTTTTGGCAGAAATTTTGGTTTACCTACGGTCAACTAAACAAGTGACAAAACTAGTACCTAAGTAGTAAATACACTATTTCCCATAGAGAAAGGCAGAACCCGCAGGTTTCAAATGACGTCACTTTTATTTATATCTTATTAACCCTATTGCCATTATTCATACGGTCAGAGGTTTAAGGTGGCCTGCCCAAACTCATTTGATGATTACTAACAAAGATCATTTGGCAATTACACCAATTGCAGTAGCAGTTGCATCACTGCTAACAAACAGCCCTTGCAGTAGCAGTTGCATCACTGCTAACAAACAGCCCGTGCAGCTATAAGTGCGCAATAAAACATGATTTTATCAACGAAGTACGTTTATTCCTCTCTCTTTCGTTGCTCGCAGGGCGTGCGCTTCCTGGTGGGACTGTCCCAGGTGGGAATCCCCCCTGTGATGCATTTCTGCTTCTTGGTGCTGGTGCCACCGCTAAGGAACATCTTGTAGATCAGCGCGAGGATCCCTGCGCCGACTGCAATGCCTCCTGAAATAAAGGTAACGTCCTTCAATTTTGTACCCATTAATTGAGGATCTGTAATGTCTTAAATCATGCCTGCATGCGCTGGACAGATGAATGTGCTAATTGTTGGAGTGCGTAGTTAGGAAGTAGGCTATATTGGACAATTATTATTTTCAAGTCAGAATTAATCTAAAGCCCCACAGCCGCAATAATGTTAAAAAATCTGGACTGGCCAGCAATTAACACATTTAAGCCATTCTTCAGTCTGTGCCAGAACAGAATAACATCTTATTCTTCTATTTCTGGAAGCTTCTAGTTAAGGATTCTTACCAATAATTGGTAACCAAGCGGCCACTCCGTCGTTATCCCCTCGACTGCTCATTCTTTGTTTGTAGGTACTTGATGATTTTTTCTAAATAAATATGGATTGCGACAATGCTGTCCTGTCATGTTTGACAGAACGATGTCACCTGTACTCTAGATTATGGTTAGCAAGTGGAAGGGTTGACTAACGAGGTTTCACGTAAGAAGGCTTAACCGGACACATGCAAAGACGCGTAAGGTTGAAGCAAATATCTGAATTAAACCTCTTTCATAGTAAAAAAATATCTTCATATCTTTCAAACAGGACGTCAAATGTCATTCAAAAATTGTGTCTAAACAGAGCCAAACCACATTTTACGAAAGTCACCATGGCTAAATCAAAATATCCAATAAAGTAATTACACAAACAAAAGTTCCAGCCAGTCCAGATAATTATGTTATAATTAAACACGCAAAACACTTACTGCCACTAACATGAGCGCAGATCGCGGAGGTAAATTGTGTTTATATCGTAGTTTGTCAACCGGTAAGAAGGAAATATTTTCCTTCGCTCTTTCCTTTTGCCCAAGTTTATTGTTCACCTCATTCCCAAGATGCGCGACACTGTTCACTTCGCATTCCCCTCGATTGTACAATAGGATGAACTTGACAGCCTTGTGTTCTAGGTTTTCGATTCTTTAGCTATGTAAAACGAGTGGTCAGAAAATATTCCACAGTCGAATGTTAAGCATTACCCACTGCAGTAAGATCCAGAATAACTACGTGTTTATGAACTATTTTATAAACCATAAGTGTAAAGATAATATGTGCCGGTGTTCCGTGGCGGTTCTGTTGTAGTGTGCTACTCTTTACACGACCTAAAAGCTGGACTCATGTCATTGACCTGAAGTGTTGATATACCTAATCGTAAAGTTTAAGAAAACCACAAGTCGTACAATACTGATTTCGCGTTGACGAGGTTAATGGGGCCAAGACTTCCCACTAATAGTTGGGAAAACACTAAGACGATGATGAAAATTTCAGAAAGGCCAGAGAGCGACAGGAAGATAAACTGGGTGCCTATCGTCGGTGGACTGGTGGTCGGCGTTAGCATCCTCGCTCTACTCTACTTTTTCTCCCGCCCCTCCAAGAAAGAAAATAAAGAGAACTGTATCAAGGTTAACCCTACTAAACGAAAATGGCCGACTGAGGAAGAGGAAAAAGAACAAGAGAAGAAGAAGAAGGCTAAGACCAAGCGCTAGAGCACAGATTAGTGAGCGGACATTGATGGGATTCATTTCTTCATCATGATGCCCGTTTCGTTATTGCGGAGTCGGATCACCTCGAATACTTGGATATCATAATTGGCTATATGCGACTCGAACTACTTACAACATAATATAAGGTCTCTCCGAAGTGAGGTTCGAAATAAGGTCTTGCGTATTCGTCGCTTACTTCATCTAAGTTTAATCGTCGTCGTTTAACATTCTTATTCTTATCGTATGGTTGATGAACAACCTGGTGTCATAGTTTAAACCACCTGTAGGCCTCTGACATGGATTTACAAACCGTTGAATAATCTCTCAGGTGTGCCAGTTAATCACGATGTTTTCCTTCACCGTTTTAGCAACTGATAACTAATTTATAATACGCACATGAATTCGAAAAGACATTTGTACGTGCCGGGGTTTGAAGGTTTGAACTTGCGACCTTTGACTTGGCAGTCCAACAGTCATACCACTCGGCTATCAGTGCGTCGTTTAACGTTTATCAATGTTTTGAAGACGGGGTATTTCTAACATACTTAAATGCATTATGGTAAATTTACCGCAATAATCAAGTAGGTTAGGCGACACTATTACCGTGGGTTTAGGGGTAGTATAATATTAAAGATTATCATGTCTTTTGCAGGTAGTGGGGGCAGGGACGCAAATATTGGAGCTTGGCTGCCGATCATCGGAGGAGTAGTTGTAGGCGCTGGTATTCTAACTGTCGTATACCTCTTCAGCAAATCCGGTCGTGAACCAAAATTAGACTCAAAAGGCCCCGAGCCAAAAGAACAACCAAAAAGCAACAGAAATGGCAATTACTGTCCTAAAATAGATCCCAAACGAAGGCGGTGGCCGACGAAGGAGGAGGAAGAAGAGCTGAAGAAACGAGAAAAAGAAAGGGAAAAGCGGTGCGAGGAATGGAGAAAACAGTGCCTGGCGATAAGGCAGGAAGAGGAACGCAAGAGACAAGAGGAGTGTGAGATGTTGAGGAAGCAGCAGCGGGAAGAGCAACGCAGGAGACAAGAGGAGTGTGAGATGTTAAGGAAGCAGGAAGAGGAACGCAGGAGACAAGAGGAGTGTGAGAACTTTAGGAAGCAAGAGGAGGACTGTGAGATGGAGCAAGACGATGACTGGTGCGATGACGACGACTTCATCTAGCGAAGTGACCGTCTAGTACTACACGTAATAAATAGAACATGGTGACTTGACGATGACTTTTACTGCTTTGTATTTGTTCCAAATACTCCTGAGATATGGTTAAGTATTTTATACTTAGTAAAATCTTGTTCCTCGCTGTAGGTACGCTTCGACTCCCAAAGTTCTTAGAAAAAGCTAGATTCGGAAAATGGGGATTTCTTGCCTTTTATAGTAATTGCTGTACTCAATAGTCGGTCCGGTAATGATCTGGGACCGCCTTTTATCAATTTCAATTCTGTGCATTGACTTCCGAATTTTAGGAACGACAACAAGTACTCCATATTTAGGACAGGGTATAGGTAGATCACAGGCCCCGCGTTCAGCCATTTTTCCTTTACGTGCACTGTGTCCATCAACAATACGTACGCTCCCCCCTGCCGCCACTTTACACCCGCTTAATGTTGCTAGGTTAGGAATGGCAGTTACTACTTCTGGGGTAAATGACGATGTTTTGGGTATTGTTATTTTATGATTTCTATAAGAGGTTATATATATATTTAATTTAAAAAAGATATATTATAATGCAATAGTTTTAAATTCTACCAATAACCATGATATGACATTACGCCTGTATTTTTCTCGAATGGGTATTCTTATAAACTGTATTTCTAAAAGGCATTAGGTATATAGTATACCCTCATTTCGTAATTTATGTTATAGGTCCTGGGACCAATAGGACAAATAAATGTAGGTGAGGTCAATACATTAAATAGTATTAATAGCTTAATGCATATACGAAGTACAGTCGTGTAATAGGGGGCGAGCCTATTGGCATGGACTAGATACAATTCTAGACTCCGTATTGCTATCCAATGACACTTCTCAAACTGGTAATCAAACTCATCACCTAACGCACACAAAAACATAGTTCGTTCTGCTTTTAGAAATTTGTGCAAAAATGAGTTAATAAAAAATTGTGGGGTAAAATCTCAACCAAATACTTGCAGCACTGACAAAATGGACGCTTGGTTTTATTTAACAATCACTACAATTAAAATTATTCAATATTTAAATAAAAGGACATATTTATGTGAAATGTACAAATTAAATATAATCCTAACATATTTTTGTATAATACCGTCCGCAGTTCTGCACATTTGCATTACGTAGCTCGGCATAATTGAATTAAATGTGCAGCGTGTAAAACGTTCCAGCGATGCGCGCGATCTTTGTGAACTAAATGTCAAATCGTTCAAATACCCTACTTCTGCGTAATTGGTGTGGTGTCATTTTTGTGTGCGTTCACGGCTTCTGGTTTGTTCTGTATTCTGAGAGGTTTATTTCTGTATAACTAGAAATTATTAGAGCTACGTAAATTATTTCTGGTTATTTTTTGATTTCTAGTTTATAATAATGTTGCCAACTAAAAATAAAAACTCACAAATAAAACCACAAAACATAATAATACATGATATTGTATTTGGAACAATCTTTCTCTCTTACCGCATAATAATATAAATTATAGCTTGGTGAACGTCACTGATACAAAATATATAATAATTAATTAATAGTAATTAATAATAACTTATGTATAGGTACATCCGTCGCCGCACGCGCACGATCCCGCTACAAAACAATTTGTTTTATTACATAAAGTTCGCCGTCGCCCCAAATTAATTAATTCTTGCATTGATGTTGAGTAAAAGTTGACAGTTATCCGATCCACATCATCTTGTGTGCGTCAACTAAATAAATTGATTCATTATAAGTGTCCCGTACTTTCAGATAATATAACGAAGACTGACATGTTATTTATGGTAAGAATGAGGTACATAGAATTCGAGTGATATTGTCTGGATTTTCGTTGATGAAATAATCTTTAAGAGAACATATTGCCACGTTAATGATTGGCGATTAATCGCACTAATAACTTAATTTACATGTTGTACGCGCGTTTACACTGGGCCGAAACGAAGTTACGAGAGGCGTTGTAGTCATAAACAATTTAAATGAACTTGAATCAATAAATATTTTTAGTTAAAGTTATTTAAGTTATGTAAGTTTTCTGCTCCATTTAAGAACGTCGAATGTCTTCAGTGTAAATGCGCGTACTTTAAATACAAACTATTTGTATCTAAGCTCTGTAATCACAGAGAATTTTATAATTACAAAACTCGTGCAAAATTAGTCGCCTAGTAAGCTCTTAAATACTAGGGAAGCACGCGTCTATCTCTGACCTACACTCAAAGGGAGGCGTAGGCTAATATTATAATACTATGTCAGTTATATTTAAAAATTATATTTGGAAGCTGCTGTACAGTCAAGAACAAAAGTAGCTAAACATTAAAAAAATTTAACATACCATTTTGAAAGACAATTTGTTGCATAGTAAAATCTTTTGAATATTTTCAGATCATTCGGACTCTTATATTTGAGACTATGAGTTGGATTGATGTATATTTCTTCCAATTATTTGGTGGCATCAATTTTTGTTAAGCTACTAATGTTGCTGACCACAGGGACTTAAACGTTACTCAAAATTTAGTTATTTTTGTTAGAATAACGGTATTTTATAACGTTCCAGGTACTAAATAACGTTATCCGAACAAAAATAACGCTTCAAGTCCGTGGCTGACCGTACACGCAGTGGGTATTTCATTAACTAGAAGTACAGTCTTGGAAGATAAATTATATTTCATGTAGGTAGTCTTTTATTCCATGTAGAGGGGTTTAACATTGTTTCTACGAGTCTATACAGTGCAACCAATATATATTCTCATAGCCAGCATGATGACGGCTTTGCTTCTTTTGCTAAATGCCACATATTTTTATGTTGGAATATTTCCCGTAAAAATGTGTCATTAATTAATATCTACTGAACTTTTAGGTTCTTTAACTTTTCTGAATAGGTACCTACTCCAAAATATTTGATTTTAACTTAATATGACATTATAATACCCATTATATATCTATATTTATATGACAATATAATATTCTACCCAAGACCTAACAATCGTATCATACTTTACCGATTGTTAAGCGTTTCATATTAAACTCTAATTAAGTCCAATTCGTTTCCCAGTACAGAAACAAAGCCGTCACACTGCACGACTGGCTCATACACGACCAGGTGACATGACACCGGTCTTTATTCACCACTGTCCTGCTGATTCTTACCACAAAGTCCTCGTACCTCGGTACCACCAAGTACCATGGGTCTCGGCGACGACGTATAATGCTAAAACTAATGGCGTTACATGTGACTATTTATGTCTGTCCATCGCACACTCGCACTTCAAGCCTTCTTGTATCACGTGTCCACGTCAGTTAGTCTGTGAAAAACAAAATAACGTACATTGACTTGAGGAGTAGTTTAAATAGCATAGTAAAAGCAATATTTATCTGTTCTGTAGTAGAATCATAAGCTAGTGACAAATTAGGTGAATCCGACAGATGGCAATACGGTCACCTATATCGCAACTTATGATATGTAGCCAAACATACGGGTATAAACTTCTGACCGAAGGAGAACTTTAGCGTTTGCCATGGGACAGCTTGGGTAGTATATTAGAAGCGCAACGAAAGAAAAATGATTATTTAAATAAGATAGGTAAGTTAGGTATCCCAGGAAACTCCATACGAAGCCAAGAATAGGTCACTACAATCAGAATTCCGAATATTAATAACAGCACGCAGAACGCACCTCCCACCGGCCGTTATTTCCGAGCCTGCAGCGCGTTGGAGAGCCAGTCCATCGCCTGGTCGAGCCCCTCGCCGCGCACGGCCGAGGTCTTGAAGATCTGGAAGGTGCGGTCGCGCAGCGCGTCCAGCCCCAGCGCCTGGTGCACCTCCGCCACCGTGAGGCAGCCCGCCATGTCCTGCTTGTTCGCTAGGACCACTAGTATCGCATTGGCTAGCTCTTCCTCCTGCAAACGATGTAATGTTTGGATATTGTTGGACAATGTATTTTTGCGAAGGTGAATTGGTTACATTATTGACTTTATTATGTGGAATTTGGAATGAAACTTTTTAGCTTTTTAGACAAGCTTCACTTTTTGTTACGCAGCACTAGTCCAATCCAATATCTAACGAGGAAAAATTACCTTTTTACATTTTATGAAGCCGGAAACGGCACCGTTGATAACAGTAAGTAAGCGAGGTGGTTAACGATGTTAATTTATACTTAATTGATAAAATAATTGTTAGTTTTAAGTGGAAGAAGAATACGTAAGACCTTTGCCCATCTACGAGTAGGTAAGTAGGTTAGGTAGGTATACATCGCTTGTGACGACTAATTACCGCGTTTGAGAGTAAGTTCAAGAGGTCAACTACAGCAATCATTCTTACAAATTGAATGTTTCAATATTGATTTTTTGATACATACTAGATACCAATTTATAGATTACACATGTGTGTCGAAAATAATATGATTTAGTGGCGTTATTGAAATAACATACGACATTTAGGAAGTCATCCACTTGTTCAGTTCCTATTACAAAGGTGACATTATAATTAAAACTACAGTAAATACGTAACAAGCAATGGATAATAATATTATTCACGACTATAAATGACCATTTCTACTTTAGGCATTCAGTACTAGACAGTTAATCAAATATTGTTAATTATTTCTACAACTACTATTTACAAATAATTCATTATTGCAGAACTTTGTAATAACACATTTTTAATTACGATTCCTAGTAGTCGTTAATTCGAAGGTTGCTAATATAGTAAGCATTCAATTAGATTAGGTTTTCAGATATTTGATAGTGTGTATAGTTACTTTACTATACAGTGGAATACATGATTGTATTTATTACGTTTACAAGGAAAGCAATAATAATGACTTGTCTACGATAGGTTTACAATAATTTGAAAACCCAATAATTGCAGCTGCCAAGTGGTTGGCTTTTTACGAGTAGGGTCGCGCGTTCGAAAGACATATTAAGGAAATATTTGTATTATCCAGTTTTATTGTAATGTAACAGTTCCGACAATTAACAGTTAGTTAGTTACTAAGCACACTACATGAGGAATCCATGTAAATATTTTTCTTAATCTTAATTTAACTTATACTGCAACTACCACAGCATTCTTAAAGTGTATAGCAATTTAGTTTATAATAAATAACAGATTTGACTAGTTCTGCCTCTTTATCTTTTAAAAATCAAATTGTTTACTAAATAACAGGAAAAGGAAGTAAAATCAATACTCAAATACTACCTAATCTTAAGGAATAGTGAGTAAGTGACCAACTTGATAGTATTAGGAATTACTTTTAGACTATTATCTGATCAAGATTCACGTTTCCATATTGATTTAATATCAGTTACAATACTCTATCTAGCAATCTACAAGGTACACTAATTTAGACAGCATTATATAAAACTATAATTGTTTTAAGTCTGTTTGATTGTTTGGAAAAAAATATATGCTTGAAACAAACAACCTCCACTTTTAGTAACTAAATAAAATGGTATTTTTCAATTCAATTACATTTTTTTAGTTATTTTTTAGGTATCTGATTAAATAAAAACTAAATTATACAGAAAAGGTACGGAATATTATGTGACAGACAATAATAAAGAACCTGATGGGCTAAGCAGAGGAACTCTGTCACACCAGACAATCTCTTAAAATGAGAGTCTAGCGGTGATGAAGAAAATATGTATAACCATGAGCCTAATAGTTTCTTGTTTAATCACACATAGCAAGAGAACTGATTATAATTATGTGCTAATAAAGGTAGAGGCCTATGTCGGGCAGTGGAACACAATAGGCTTAGAGATGAAGCAAATAAGAAAATGATATTCTATACTAGGAGAACCAGTACCGGGACAGTTAGTTATAATTATAAATAGTTAAAAACTGGTAATATTATACTCTGTAGTGTTAGTTGTGTTAGTGAAATTATACAAGGTACTATGAAATCTATACTAATATTATAAAGCTGAAGAGTTTGTTTGCTTGAACATGCTAATATCAGGAACTACTGGTCCGATTTAAAAAAATCTTTCAGTGTTCGATAGCCCATTTATTGAGGAAGGCTATAGGCTATAAAACATTTGAAATCCATGCGGGCGAAGTCGCAGGTGGAAGCTAGTTTATTATTAAATATGAGAGTTAAAGAATACACTAAACAGTTACTTAGTCTAATAAGTTTACTACAATAAGACTCTAAAACCATAAGTCCAATTAGGTATATTAGTTTGTGTTCATTTAGGAATGTTGGGATTAAAATTAAATGATAAATGAGAGAGAAATACCAAGTGACACTTACCCTCAGCATGTGAACCAATTCATCTTTAGATATACCTATTCGATCTCTATCTGCTGAGTCTACTACATATATTATTGCATCTGTGTTCCCATAGTAACATCGCCAGTATGGCCTGGAAATTACAACACACAATTACATAAGTTAATTAACTGATACAGTAATACAACAAAAGGTCGTCCACAATGTTTATTGTAATGCCTTTGACACTAGAACAATAACCATGACTGAATAGGACCTAACCTATTTGTCTCACAACATTACTCACCTAATACTGGTCTGTCCCCCCAGATCCCACACTTGGAACTTTAAGTTTTTATATGTGACTTGTTCTACGTTAAAGCCGATGGTAGGTATGGTGGTCACCACCTCGCCGACTTGCAGTTTGTACAATATCGTCGTCTTCCCGGCACCGTCCAAGCCGAGAATCAAAATCCTCATTTCCCGCGCCCCTAACAACCCTCTGAAGTAACTAAATAGACCACCTGCAATATACAAACGTAATATGTATAAATAACAAGACGTACTACACGAATATTACAGATTTTTATGACAATTAAATCACATACCCATTTTCTGATAAGCTTAGCCTATTTTAATGCATTAGTTGTTACGTCTAAGGAATGATTATGTATTATGTCTACACATCAAATGTATCCAATGTTTTTATTTTTATTATCTACACTTCCAAATTAACTATTCAATCACTTTTAGCGATAAATAAAGAACATTTTATCGAAAAGGCCCAGCAAATCATTTGACGTGTAAGCAAGCACTCATACGAGTTGCCAGCATAATAAAATCAACTTTACAACAATTACAATTATCATTCAAAATAATAATTAATGCTAAATAGATGTTAGTTTTAGTGAATTCAGATTATTGTCGTAGCTTTATTATAAATATTGTTGATGTTACTTTTATATATTTAGGATAATTTAAACTCTGCGTGGGTAACACCGAATGACTAGAAAGTAACACCTTGCATTGCTTGCAATACTAACTATTTTTCTTAAATATTGTTTTTTCCGTATGTAGTTCCTTTCAAACAGTACCTAAATCACCCTCATCTGGCGTCGAATTACAATTAATTTTAATTCTTTTACGCCTCCTGCTAAAAATATTGGAGCAATTTGTTGGACGACGTAGGTAAACTATTTGAAAAATCATATTGTTGTTTTTTCGATCCTGTGCCTTATTCGTACACGTTACTACATTGGATGAGCGAGCTTTTCTATTTTGCCTTATTGCTAAGCAGAGCCAAGTATTTTTATTTAAGTAGGTAGGTAAGTAAATATACCTACATAGTGTAGCGTCAAAATATATACTTGAACCTTGATTAGTAGGTATTTAGAATGTATACATACCTACCTCACATTCCTATATCCTACAACAGAAATAGTCAAAAAGACCAACTTCCTGCTTATGTAATAACATAAGCACCTAACATGGACTTTCCAAAGTTTCCACATTAAACAACAATCATGTTACCTACCAGGACATGGTACAAAAAGTAAATAGGTAATATTAAGAACCGTAATTAGACATTAGAATATGATTTATTTCTAAAAGAAGTGTACTTCATGTCTTATGTTGATATTATCTGACTAACAGTTGAATACACATGGGGTTTTCCAAAACGTTTAGTTCTGTTGCCGCTGGTATAAAAGATAACTATGTAATTGTTTCCGCTAGGTATAATCGGCTACGAAAGTCACTTTACACTTAACATGTTAATTTTACCTTCCAAAGTATATGGCAAAGACGAAAAATGGTAAATGACTTTTGTTACCGACTGTACAGGACCTTCTACCTCTAAATAAAGTAGGTGGTTAGGTACATTGGTGCTTAGAATTTACACACTCTTTATACGTTATCGTAATATATTATAAAAAATGCTAGTCTTTTGTTTTATTTTACAGAAGGACTGGAAAGGTAAAATTAATTTCGAAAGTTTACGATAGATGGCGTTACAAGTGCCGTATAGATTCACCGAGACAGAAATTATTACACAACCAAAGTTATTTAATAGGTACCAACTTAATCAGCAGCATAGAGGTAACTAAATTTAGTTTATCTGTAAACGTGTTAGTTATCTATTTAGATCTAATATCTAAATGTTGTAATACCATAGGTAATACTGCCTGAAAGACTACCTAGTATAGAAATTATCTAGGTACCTATTTATCGGCAAAGCACACGATTTGCAAAACTGGGTCGTAGGTTCGATTCCAGTACGGTGTCGACAGAAGAAATGCCTACTTGTAAACATATGTTACGAGTAGGTAGTTACTTATCTTTTTTTATTTGGTGCTGCAAGTGAGTTTGACGTCAACGCACCCACGATGCAGGAGAAATTCCTGTGATGTGCAATATTTTAAAATAAGTCGATAAAAATCGCCTTTCCATGCCAAAAAATCGTTGTCATTAACATAACCGACAACTGTATGTAACCAAGTCAACGCGTTATCCGGTAAAACGGCGTGACGTAACGTCAGCTGACGTATGGCGCGACGTCACGACCCCACCTCCGTTCAGCTGCGTACGCGCCGCGCGACAAATTGGGAGCAGACCAATCGCGCGAGACTGTCTGGTGACTAGCACGATGATTGATCTGCCGCCTTATATGCAGAAGATACGCGAAATAGTATAGTTTACTGGAAATTATCACTTTCTTAATAATCACCCGAGGTAGATTACATTTTATTAGTAATTTTTATACGGGAAAAAGATTATTTTGTGTTCTGGTAAATTTATTATCAAGTTTAGCTAAGTTGCTTGATTGATCAACCTGTTTCCCCAGAATCAGTTTTTACTAAGACGTTGTATTTTATGCGTGTAATAATTGACTGCATAAAGGTAGACAATATGTCCTAATTCGATCTTTCTTGATTCATATTCACAGAACTTAGTTAGTTAGTAGGTTTTAAACATGGGTAACGAAAGCAGAGCAGCTGAATAAAAGTCCAACAAAGAGAACAGTTTCAAAACAATTGATACGAAGGTAACCTCCAGGAAATGTAATTAAACTATTGAACCATTTAAAACAAGAAGCAACACCGCTCGGTTTACCAGTCCTACTTTCAAAAGCCTGTAAATCCTCACCGAGGCAATAATATCCAGCCATGGACGTTTATGGGCCTTTTTATGATGTTACCGACTTCCGATAGAACATGTTTCATGTACCAAACAAAGCTTTAAACGGCCTAAATAAAAACAAAGAAGAATCCCGCTAACATTAACTCCGTGATCCAAATATAGTGAAACAAAACAAAAGAGTTAATATCTATAAAGTATTTATTAGCTCTAAATCTATTTTACATCCAGTGTGCAAACATCTGGGTATGCACGTGCAAAGTTGAACATTATTTTTCCTACGGTCTGATTCAGCGTGCTAATTTAGTTAAGATTCTATAATTATAACGGAGGATTTATTTTTAACGTAAACCGTGTAACATTTTTGATCGTTCGTCATGCTGCTGTATTTATGGGGATAGTGAATCATGATCATTAAAAACGACGTAGGTAATGTGTCGAGAACCTGTACGTAGGAGCTCCCAAGCTGTCTAAAATTATCTAGAAGATTAGACGATGGTGGAGTAGATACATGTTTGTTAATCTCTCTATATAATGAAGATCAATTCGTTTTGTTCAGGAATTTAAACCTATTACTTTTTATAGATTAGTACTTACTTATAACCTGAGAACGCCTTTGAAGTGTAGGTAATTTGCTTAGCATCTTTTTGAAATTGAAATCGTAAATCCAGGACAATAGAATATGACTAAGAAAGAGAAGGATGTGATAGTAAATGAACACAGGCCTTGATTTTGACGACGCCCTTGTTGGTCTAATGTTTGCTAAGCGCGATTGCCGAGCATGATACTAGGTTCGAACTTTCAAATCCCGGGTCGGGCAAAGTGTTACTGGGTTTTTCCATTAGGTATTTCTCAGTAGCAGTACGGAGTCTATATTTGTACCCGGTGGATGGCAATAGGCTCGCGCCCTATTACATTGAGACCTACAACATAACTGGCGAAATGTGGGTATACTGCACACATCTTCCGAATTTGATATTAAAGTCTGTCAGTACTTTCGTTGTCTTTATAACAGCCACCGACACAGTCGACCATAGAGTTACTTTTTTACCACCGAGACGGATGCAGATACGGACTTCGCCTAATTCATGCCCAGCCAAGACGAATCGACTTTATTCTGTTATCTGTGTTAGATCTACTCACCAGGGGCTTCCCGAAGACTATTGTCTTTTGATTATTGACGTAATTCGATCAATATTGATTATACAGTGGACCTAGTCGAGCGTATTACTTAGCTACATTACTCACAACAACAAAAATTGCCAAGCAGTTTACTGCAGTCAATCTATCGCATACATACATATATAAAGTCACGCCTGTTGCCTAGATAGGTAGGCAGAGACCACGGATTTTCAAATAGATATTTCCAATCTACTGCATTTGTCATTAAACTAAATAGGTTTAAAAAATGTGAGATAGATATTGAACGTCAAATATCTATGGACACTCAAGCATTTCTATCATACGTTTAAAGTTCCCAAAACCCATATGTGTACAAAATTGATAATCTTCGTTAGCTTGAGGTTTGCGTTGCCCATAAAAAGTGAAGTATCTTTTTAATACGTAGTAAGTGGCTTAATGTAGAACCGCAAGTGGTGTAACTTAAAAGTACGTAAATAATGATTTATGTACTTGAACGACGACACTTCAAAGTAGTTTTGATGTCTTGTATGCGATCACATATATGTTTTGCCAACAGCTGTATACCTACTCTGTCCCATGTAGTGGAGGGCTATATTACTACTTCCGACAAGATTCTAAGCCGAGGACTTACTTCCTTGTTGACATTGTTTTTGAGACTACTACACTACACTTTTAAACTGGTAAGATGTCACCCACGTTCGCTGTTGTCTATCAATATAAGAAGTATCTTCTTTTATCTGTAGACAACACAAAATATTCTAGGTTTCGTACCTCTCACCTCTTTTAACGCGGACTCGTTCCTTGCAGGTCATATAGTAAAAGCTGGCAAAAGCAAGTAGGTACAGCAAAGAGTAATTATAATATTATTTAGTGGAGGCGTTTTCACACACTTTCTATGGCAGAACATGTGACAGTCAAGTATTTATCATAAAAAATCACAAAACACCTCCAGTAAAATGTTCAACAAAGAAATTCCATTAATTTCTCTAAACATTAGTCACATTTCTATGTAATTACCATTGTGTTGAACAGTTTCCTATAATTTATTAGTCATGTGAGTTCAGTATTTACAATTAGGTAGCCCACACACCCCTGCAAGGCCGGAATGTTGGATGACGTCACTGGCGGTGAGTGACGCGAATTCCTGAATTACTGGAGGTAGTTGTGTTTACAGAAAGTCATTTATTTTTAAAGAAATTGATGAAATAGTCACAACACACCTGAGTACACTACACTGCTCTAAAAAATATTTTTTGCTTATAGTGCAGTGTAATCATGTGCTGCTTATTCTATTTATGAAAGTATGAAGTTTAGAAATGAAATACCCAATACTTCCAATGATCATTTAACTGCCTGTAATTTCCTTATTATGCATGGCATGAAGAGTGACAGGTGTCTGTCAGGTCGTCTTACTGTTCAAAAGCCAGATGCTCCAGACCCCACTGAGGATCTTATAAAATTTACTTGCCATTTGTGTGCTAGTTTATACCATCACCGGAAGATCTATTTGAAACTATTCGATAAATGATTAATTAACAAGGAAAAACCTACAGTTATCACATTCCAAAACGTTTAATTTATAAGTATACCTTTATTTTACACCCTACGGCTGTCGCGTTAACATCGTGTCCGTGTTATTTATTCTAAAAAAAATAGTTAAAGTGATAATAAAAGTGTCTCTGTTATTTAAAACTGTGAAAGAACATCTAAAACCTCTGTGACATTGTTATCCAGTGAAGTACTTCTCGCACTTAATCTAAAAAAGGATTTTAAAATAACAATGTAAAACCATACCCAAAACGTGTAAATAAGTGTATCTTTCGTCAAAAAACAATCAATCAATCATCCCCATGTAATTAAGTGCAGTGAACAACTAGAACATTAACAAAAAGTGTAAAAAGATAATTATAAATGACTTGTGTTTTTGTGATTGAGTGCAAAAAATTCTTTCTGCATGAATCATAGTAACGACTTCATTGATTTCAAAATAAAAATACGGAACAACCACTGTGCTAATTCGCGAAACTGAGTAACGTTCGTATGGCGTAAAACTTAACTACTGCACCTGTGGGTCGAATGGTCGTGGGATCAAATCCTGTTCACAACATTTACTTTTTGTGTCATGTTTTTGCAATTTATCTTAACTACGATTTCAAATAACATTTTTTGTCAAGAAAAATTTGATAATTATGTAAAAAAAAAAAAATATAGAAAAATATTACGAAAAATTCAAAATAAGATGGAAAATATTACTTATAGAAACAAACTAGCCAGGTCACGATCACAAACTAACTTATCACATTCAAGCCAAGACATTTTAAACTCCACTATGCTGGATTCTAGTATGATGAGCATACAGAGTGCTACACAAATAAGCAATCAATCATTTGTGGAGGATTTCAGACAGGAAATGAAGGAAATTAAAGAAAAACTGAAAATTGCTGACAAGGAAATAGATAATCTTAGTTATGAGAATACCAAATTAAAACAAGAGATACAGGATCAGCAACGACAAATAGAATTACTGAAAGAAATCACCAACTCTACTCCAAAACTCAAAAAAAGCAACTCGACACCCATCTCGAAAAGACTTTTAAATATGAGAGTAAACACTTCTCGCCATTCTCCTCTGCGTCTAACCAGAAGTATTCTACCAAAAAGTATATCGGAGCAACCCAGCAAATACATGACACAGCAGTATCAAACAGAGAGCGATGCTCAGATTCAAACAGATACCCCACGTGATTGCAATGAAAAGGGAACTGGTAAGGGGACTCAGCGCAGGTCATCAGAAGGTGAACCGGTTGAGCAACGGAGCAGCTGCCACAGAGTGGTTATACTGGGAGATGGACAGGGACGTGGCTTGCGCGACGTACTGCAGGATCTGCTGGGGCCTGAGTATGCTGTAGTTTCCTATCTGAAACCTGGTGCAACATTGAGTGAGGTTCTGCAATGCCCCAAGAACAAAATCAGCAATCTGACAAAAAACGACTACGTCATTGTATTGGGCGGATGCAGCGACAAAAATCCCTGTGACATCGATATATATCTACACCGTTGGCTAGCATTAACTGCGAATACTAATGTGATCATCTCGGAAGTACCCAAAAACAGGTTTTTACAAGAATCGAAACTGAACTATTTACTTAGGTTTATTTGTAATAATTATAAAGATGTACTGTACATGGATATGAACTACACTAGATCATTACCAAGTGGACGAAAATATGTAGTAAACCTTGCAAGATCACTTTTAAAAGAAATATTATGTTTAAATTATCATTTCCAAATCTTTCAATACGAACAAATTATTCAAAATAAATGTAAAAAGTCCTTTGAAAACAAATATGTCCAGGTTAACTTAGATTCTGACAAACATGTATTAGTCAATAAATCAGATTATAAAGATCAAACAGCTGAAATAAAAACACCTACGAATACTTTTTTTCGTGAGTAAAAATGTATACATTATGCATCAAAATATTGCAGGACTCCTAGCAAAATCTGACATGCTCACAGTGTGTCTACATGAGTTATTAGAAAAAAGTATACAAGTGGACCTGTTATGTATAACGGAGCATTTCATGATGGAAGGCTATGAAGTCCACCTCAATATACCAAACTACTGTTTAGCTGCATGCTTTAGTCGCAAGGAAAATAAAAGAGGTGGTGCTTGTATACTCATAAAAAATGGTCATCAGTGGAGAGAATTACCGAAAATCGCTAAATTATCTATTACAGGTATTCTTGAATGTTGTGCCATAGAACTTATAAATTATAGAATGGTTATTGTATGTATATATAGAGTACCAAATCCAAGTAATTTTGATGAATTTATGAGTAGACTAGATACATTATTACGTGTTCTGATAAAAAAACCATTTAAAAATATTGTACTGGCGGGTGATTTTAATATAAATATATTGAAAAAAAACAAACAGACTCTAGAATTTGAAAATTTATTATTGAATTATAATTTAAAATTATCTATACGTCAACCTACTCGTTTAAAGAGCAAGACATGCATCGACAATTTTGCGCATAATTTTAATAAGTGTCATAGAGCTATAGTTTTGGAACTGGCTTTGTCTGACCATACGGCACAACTACTTAATTGTCCGATAAGCACCGCCAGCACTAGGAATCATTGGCGGACCACTAGACGGGAGTATATCAAAGAGAACATGGATAAATTCAAATCCTACCTCAATAGCTTATCGTTTGCTGAAGTATATGAAGCTAAGGACCCAAACATTGCTTATAATGCCTTCACAGATATGTTTTCTTTCCTATATACACAGTGCTTTCCTGAAACTCTCATCTCTGTAAAAGTGAAAAGAAGGCCTAGTTGGGTTTCTCGTGGTATTAAAATATGTAGCAAAAAGAAACGTCAATTATTATGGCAATATAGACAAAAACCTACCGAAATTAATAAAAATAAATTTAAGACTTATTCGAAACTGCTTAAAAAAATTATTTATTTAACTCAACGCGCACAAAACATACATAAAATTAAAAGATCTAATAATAGATCTAAGACTACGTGGGAAATAATAAATCAATCAAAACTGAACATACCAAAAAACACTATAGACAAAATTCGATATAATAATGAAACTGTAACTGACCCCAACATTATTGCAAATATATTTAATAATTACTTTATAGATAAAATTAAACCTATGACTAGCTCGGGAACCGCCGTCACTAAACATATTTTAGCCAGAAAAGACTCAATGTTCATGGCCCCAAGTCTAGCACATGACATATTCAAAATTATAGCGTCCTTAAAAAATACAAACAGTGTAGGATACGATGGCATATGTACTAAAATTGTTAAGTCTGTAGCATATGAAATCTGTAGCCCCATAAGCTACATTATTAATTTAAGTATCAGTGAAGGTATATTTCCCAATGCGCTTAAAAAGTCTATTGTAAAACCACTATTTAAGAAACAGGATAGGGAGCTAATGGAATTTTATAGGCCAATATCCTTAATACCAATAATTTCTAAAATTTTTGAAAAATATATTTACAGGGAACTTAATGCCTATTTTGAAAAAAATAATATACTGTGTGATGAACAGAAAGGATTTAGGGAGAAAAAAACAATTAACTTGGCCATATACGATTTCTTGCATACTGTCATGACAAACATGGATAACAATACACCAGTCTGTGCCATTTTCTGCGACATGACACAGGCATTTGATTATGTCCAACATGATATATTACTAAATAAACTTGACGCATATGGTATACGAGGAAACATATTTAATCTTATACAATCATACCTACATGACAGAAAACAAGTAACACAAATTAGTAGAATAAATATGAACTCCAAACGTGAAGAGAATTTTACGTCATGGGAGCGTACCGTCCCACATGGAGTTCCGCAGGGCAGTGTACTTGGGCCACCCCTGTTTACAGTGTATATTAATGACTTTCCTAAATCTATTAAACATCCCATGACACTGTTTGCGGATGACAGCACGATAACTATACCATGCCATAATAAGAATACATATGAAACGGACATAAAAAATACATTAATTGAAGCGTTAACGTGGCTCAATAATAATAATTTAAAAATTAATATAAATAAAACTTTGATTATGCACTTTAGCCAACGATCATTATTATTCTCTAATCTCGACATCGAATATAATAATAATAAAATACTGACAGCTAATACTACAAAATTTTTAGGCCTAACAATCGACAGAAACTTAAATTGGAAAGCGCATATTGAGGCTTTAGCCAAAAGAATAAGTAGTGGTGCATATGCGTTACATAAATTATCACGCACTCTAAATATAGAAGCGCTATTAACTGCCTACTATGGTTTAATTGAATCCGTTATTAGATATGGGGTTATCTTCTGGGGTAACTCGACCGATAAGGATATCATATTTAAAAGACAAAAGTGTTGCTTGAGATCTATGTTTAATCTCAAAACTACTGATAGCTGTAAAGAATATTTCATTAAATATCATATATTAACATTACCCTCACTTTATATATTAGAAATAGCAATGTTCGTAAAAGCAAATCCACAGTTGTTTCCTCGTATGGCAGACAAATTTCCAAGAAATAGACGTGATGATAGTAAACTATGTGGTCATACATCGAAAACTGCACTTATGCGCAAGAGTGTTTTTTGCATGGCACCAATAGTCTACAACAAATTGCCCAAAAGTTGGAGAGAGCTAACAATACTTAAATTTAAACAAACAATGAAATTGTTTTTGTCACAAAAAGCATATTATAGTATTACAGAATTTCTAAACGACTCATGGTGATTATTATAAATAAATAAAAGTGGGGAATTTAAATATGCTAATGTAAATGTTATTTAATTGAATGCCTACTAAAGTGATGTAAATCTTCATTGTATAATTTTATTGTAATTTGTAATATTGGACTAGGAAAATAAATAATTAATAATTGGATAATGTAAATGATTATAAGAAATTTGTCAACTGATATAAATTAATGTATAAGTGTTATATGTAAAAATTAATTAATTAATAATAATAATTTTTTACCATAAATATTTGCACGCCATGAGAAATGGTAAACATGTCGTGAGCCACTCTAACTTAAGATCTTACATGCATGTATTATTTTAATTTTGTATGTATACACATGTTTAAGCAAATAAAATTTCTTATTCTTATTCTTATTCTTATAAAAGAATTAAGATAAGAATTTGACGTTTAAGGTTATTGATGTCGAGTAGTGTGGTAGTATTATTACAGATAAAGATTCTTATTTGATAAGCGATTGGTGTTTGATTCTGAAAATTCAATCTGTGCAAATGATTTCATTAATTGCTAATATTTATTTATAACTGGATTTATTCTTCGTATCGACCGGTATAGTAGTAATGAGTACAGGTAAGTATAGTTTCCACGGGACAATTAGATAGCCATAATTGCCGCATAGGAACATGTCATACTGTGACGTAGAAATTGGCCAGTCAACAAGAAGTGTAGCTCGCTACCATCCTTGTGGACTGGCCAATCTTTCTTGACAGCGCAACTGACCATCACTCATGGCAGCTCGTGTACCTCGCTTATAATTGTCATTGTTCTTAGGACCCCTGTTACGGCCCGTATGCAATTAGTTATTCCGTGATTGTAATTCTGCATCGATTTAATATTACGGTTGTCTTCATTACGGGACATATATTATTGCCTGTAATAAGTCGTCGACTCGCAGTTTATAGAGAGTCTATAAGAGCTGCCAAAATATACATTTGTATACTTAAAAGTGTATTATTATTACATTAATTATAAGTTTCACAATAGAATAATTTATTGTTTAACCCTTTGAGCGCCAGCGCTGTCAACAAGTGTCCCCCAAATAATAGTTTTACAATTGTGTCTACTGTGTGGCAGTCAGCAACTTAAGAAGTTACATTCAATTACGTTGATTCCTGAAAATCACACTGGGGTTCCCTGTGTCGTGGGTTCCAGGCTCCTTCGTTCCGTTTATATTCATATTGTTACACAAATAAGGAAACTAAAGTCTCATACGGGACTAAAAATAACCCAGACACCTGGGTATAATGACATCACAGTTATTTCGTTTTCCCCTTACGCACTTAAGTTTATTCTTCGAAAGCTTCGAACTTGAACTATGCGTTACAACATGCACTTCTCGGAAGAAGTCGTACAGCGGTACGTGAATACGAATGAATGCTTTAACATACCTACGTTGCGAAGGAGACTGGGATTACCCAGAATATCCGGGTAGGGGCGACGGAGCATGTCTAGCTAATAATTTTTATAGCTCATTAACCGTTATGTACATAATTACATAGTATACATCGTAACTTAATTATGTTATATTATAGGTAGGTAAAGTTATGCTGTGTTTATTATAGGCACATTTTAAAATGGAGCGTTCGTTGTATCCAAGTAGAGTTTGTTCCGGCTTCGGTGAGTTAGATTCTAGATCTTTGAAGCTTTTAGATTGGTTATGCTTTAGTTTAACGTTTGATCACTTCAGATGGCTGTGTCATACCCACTGAGCAGCAACACATAAGGGTTCTTTATGATGAAGAAAATGCAAATCATATGCATAGTCAAGTACCTAACCAAGCGATACATGCCTAAACCTATATTTAGTTAGATATAGTATCTACCATAATTTGATCGGTTAGATAGGTGAACCTTAGACGAGGATTCCTGCTGTTTTCATTTTATTTATGAATCATACTGGATCTAATGCTGGGTTTAGGTTATAATGGTTGACATTCCCAGCCCCTAACCCAGTTACAAAGACATAGGATATTTAAGGCGTCCTATCGGATTTGAAGGCAACTTACAATGGGAAAATTGCAGTCCGAATCTATTCCTAATTGACTCCTGAAAGTTTGCGCTAGTGACGTAGGTACTAGTGGACACTTGGTTTAAAAAAATAAAAGTAATTTCATAATATTAGTAAATGCCCACATAGCCGAATCTGCTTTTGGGTTCCAATTCCAAGTAGAATAATTATACGGGTCTGGAGGTTAATGCTCCGCGCCTGTCTTATGAGTCAGCACCGGACCTTGTCAATGCTGCTATCATTAGATTCCGTTTGAGGACGGATTTGAAAACTAAAGGTAAGAGTGTTTATCACGGTAATCATGAGAAGCAGAGCCATGAAAAGTAAATGCATACTGCAGAAGTACATTGAAGCAGCTTGTTGATGTAGGCAATTTTTCCATTGAATGTTGCTTTAAAAAGAGGATTTGCTGCGACAGAAATTGCACAACAAAAAAATTACTTGAGCAAGTGCGGCCAAAAACGATCTTAGATGCAGAAAATTACTTGAATTTATGTTTACGCACGAGACTAACTGTAACTTCTGCAAGGTCCTAAAACTTGCAGAAGTCAACTTATTGCAAGTGCAGAGCCAACTTCTGCAAGTTATATTGCTAGAACACGAGGCTATAAGGAAGTTATGTTCGGTATTATGTAACAAATAAGTAGCAATCGGCCTTCGGTACAGGAAAACTTCCTACATTGATATGAGGTTCTTGACCCTTATCGTCTTTCGTTGCGTAATATTTTGTAACAAACATTAAAATAACAATCATTCAAATTATTTTCTTAAGATAACTATTAGTTTTAATTGCCAAAGTCAAAGTAATTTGGGAAATTCCTGCAATATGTAAAAAGCAATTATTATTCTAAATCCGGATGCCGTTTCTTAATTATGCAAAATAAAAATTATTTATGAAGGCTGGCAGTGATTTGTGGATTATCACGTTTATTTTTATTAGGTTTTAGATACTTTTGTATAAGTCAACGTATTCGAAATAGTAAATACAAAACGGAATCCGTAACCTAATTAGTTTTATAACATTCCGTTACTTCTAATAACTAGCATGAAGTTATATTACATCACCGTTAAACATGTACACGTCACACGCAATTCTCTGAATACCTAAATGCCACAAGTAACATTACATAAAGTTGAAATCAAGGAAAATTCTATTTAAAGTTCATTCATTGCGACATTTTAGATAACGTGAGTCAGAGACGATGTTTTAAATATACATCATAATCAATTAATGTACATTCCTCCGATATTGGTTTATCATCGTGGGTGAGATTCGCTCTTGAAATATAATTAACGATAGTTTTGCACACGGCATCGCCTGTGGAATTCGGATGTGGTAAATGTCCCCTGTTTACTCCACACAGAGAAGATTTTATATTTTCTATAATGTTATTTGTCAGCTAGGTTTTATTATAATATTATTTAGAGAGTGTACGACATGTCCGGTCAATTTAAATTTAAAATTGTCACAAACAAGAAATAATGTGTCGAAAAATATTAATAGCTGTTTAAAATGCAAATGTGTGGGAAGAATGGCGACCAATTTGTTGAGGAGATGTAAATATTCTGAAGTACCTACGCTGTTTCTTTAATTGGTCTGACCGTGTAGTTAATCGCGTGGAAACTAATCTGAATATATATGGTTTTGTCTGTTGATTCCAAAGTCAGTCAGTTGACAGTCATTTTTCAGTAGCTTCGCTGATGTTTTTATTCATGCGAGTAATCGATGCACAACAGTGCTGAAAAATAATGTAGATATGTAGAAATAATGTGGAACCCCAAGCAGTGCTTAGTAAAGAGTTCTCATTAACGTAAACTCGCGAGCAAACCATATAACCAGTTATATATTATGTTAAGTTATAAGTTCTATAAATTATATTAATGTATGACCTAATGAACACTTAGTAAGCAATCAATATTTGAATTCGATAAAAAAAAAGAAAAAAAAATTATAATTAAAAATACTCGAATTACACCCATAAAACAATAACCACTGCCTCCGTAGCAACGATAACTGTTGCTATGCCTGTTATCAGCGCGGCTACGTACTTCAACCAAATGTTTCCGCTACAAATAGAGGTTATCGGGCCATTTACACACGTGTTTAACCTTTATGTATCTTTAAGACCACGTCTTCGGGATTATGAATACGATTCCATTCCCTTGCTGGAAAATGAGGCGAAAGAAGCGAGGAACCTTGCATGGTGATGGCACATCCATATGGTGGTCGGTGGTCCGTATAATGAGTGATGACTGTGTATAACTGGAAATTACAAACATGATAGTATAATGTACGGCTACTTCTATAGGCGCCTGTTGCCAATCTTTGTCATTCATCTCCTATAAATTACAAACATGATAGTATAATGTACGGCTACTTCTATAGGCGCCTGTTACCAATCTTTGTCATTCATCTCCTATAAATTATCTCGAAACTCACCCCGTTCTTATTCCATCCATCTCTACTACGATGCTTTAATTATGCCTCTTCATAACAACTTGCAGTTTCATGTAACTAACACCTAATAGATAGGTACTGTTACATTGGACTTTGGCCGGTGACTGTAACTAAAACACGTGTTGGGCAAAGCCACGTGTGAATCGTTGATTTTCAGAGCCTAATAATATTCTGTAATTGTTGATGATAAAAGTGTTGACGTTATTAATTATTATTTTAGGTAGATATCAAATTATGAATTGGATCATCACCATCATCAGCCGGAAGACGATTTTTTACAACATAACATAACATCACGCCTGTATTCCCCGGAGGGGTAGGCAGAGGTGTACATATAGTACACCCACATTTCGCCTGGTATGTTGTAAGTCCCAATGTAATAGGGGGCGAGCCTATTGCCATCAACCGGGCACAAATCCAGACTCCGTGCTGCCACTGAGAATTACCTAATGGAAAACTCAGTAACACTATGCCCGACCCGGGATTTGAACCCAGGACCTCTTGCTCAGCAGTCGCGCTTAGCGACCACTAGACCAACGAGGCAGTCAACGACTTTTTAAATTAATAAAAAAGTGTAAATTAATTTAGTCATTAAAGATCACATCAATCTGCCTTGGCTAAAGTCTACACAGGTAGGTTACTGAAATCTTTTCGAAAGAGGACACTGACTAGTGTGCCTCTTACTTGTTCAGGACTTGGCGAGTCTAGGCGATTTATATGTACAAACCTACGTACAAAACAGTAGGAAAGCACATCGTGGAATCTTACGTTTTAATAAGTTCTATCCATGTGCAGTCATTATATTAGCACGTAAGCTACGTAGAGCCTGTAATACCATATTTTAAGGTCAAAGTAATTAGTGACCTACCACAGTAATTCCGGGAGCTGGTGACGTGTCCACTGACACGCACACAATCGTCACCATCAGGTAGCGACCTACAAAGAAGCGTGACACCACACGTACATTGTACATGCATACAACCGTAGTAGGTACCTAGATATTATATCCAGTACACCTCTATGAAACCTAAGTATAAGTCAAATTACAATATTTACCAAAAATATATTTGAATCATGAACAAGGGACGAGCTTATAGTTATCACAAATCTAGACACCGTGCTGCTGCTGCTGAATTAGGTGCAAGAAAATCTCGAAAAACACTGCCAGACCTGAACTCGAGTCTCGAACCTAATACCTAACCTACCTAAGACAACCTGATTGGCGCAGTGGCTAAGCGATTAGACTGCTGCGCTAAGGGTTGCGGGTTCGATTCCCGCACGGGGCAAAAATTTGTGCGATCCACATTTGATTGTCCCGAGTCTGGGTGTTTGTGTATGTGATATTTCATGTTTGTGAAACGCACCCACGATACAGGAGAAATTCCTAGTGTGGGGCGACGTTTTTTTTTAAAAGAAAAAAAAAAGAAAGACCTCATGGTCAGCAGTTGCCCTTACGACCACTTGACCTGATACACTAATACTGTATAAAGCGTGACTTTACAGTGAAAAGGTGCCTGACACACATGCTGGCATCACGGGCGCAGTTCAATTTATATCGCAATACGTGTAGTACAGTCAGCATCATAAAAAACCGTATGTCAAATAATTGAAAGTAACAAACATCAATTTAAGTAATTGTTTCAAATAATAGAAACTTCCAAATAAGGGTTCTGAAAATATTTCAGTTTTACTAAACAATAAATTGATCTTTAATTAATAAAAAAAAATTCAACTACTTACGATGCTGACTGTAAGAGTGAATGAAGCGAAAGAAGTAGTATGTAAGGATCGTAGCAAATGCTAGCCATGGTATCTGCCTACCCCTCTGGGAAACAGGCGCGACTTCATGTATGTATGTATGTACATTGTGCCGTTGTGCGTGTAGTTAGTCTTTAACACACCGTAATGTCAGCACGTTTATATTATGACACTTCCTGTTATGCTAGGGAAATTACTTTATCAGTATTTTCCTCATGTAGGTCATGGTTTCATGGTGCCAATGAATCATACTGACCCACATCCCACATGCTATAGAAAGTATGAATCTAAATTAAACTGTGATGCTATCAAGAATTTTCTGAAGAATACGATATATCAAATACTTTATGGACATTCATAATTTGATTTACCGGTATTCTGATTACTGTAGGAATGTATCTATTTAACGTATTTTTACGCTACTTCGTTTACATTCCATGTAATTATATTATCAACCAACAGGATAGTTTTAGGCATCTATAAAAATAGGTCTGTGTCTATTTTCTCGTCTTCTTCGACAATATCGTGACCTAGAATTCACAGTCTTTGATGTCTGCAATCAGTCTCACTTCATGATAATAAATAATTATTTAACCCGTAATTGCTGTCTCCGCAATCATTTTACTGATTGCTCGTTTGTTCTACGTATAACATTATACTATAAATGAATGGGTAGGCAGTGGTGTTGCGCAACCATTTCGCTAAAGATAAGCACCACGAAACCAGTAAGGAATTACAAACATGTAATCTACATTTTTATCTTTAATTAGGAGTATGAAAAGCAACAAATACCCGTATCAAAGTCCAAAAGGCCGGCTCGTTCCGCCAATCAGATCACACTCAAATTATCACACATATTTTAATAACGAGTCATACGGTACATTATAGGGACATTCGACAGATTTAATAGTACGATAGATTTATCGGACGAAAAACGTTTTAAATTTCCCACCCAATGAGCATGCGCTATAAATACTTTTCTTTAAAACCCAAGTATTACGGATGTCCGTTGTGTGATAAGGAGATTATGAATTGTGACGAAAGTTGCTTAAAATAACTTATTTATCAGTTACCTCAGTGGTATGATGCTACTGTTTAACGCGGGGTGTAATATACTGGACGTAATGGCTACGATTACGCAGTTTTCAGGACATCGTTTCAAGGTTTTGTAATTAGCCTTAGCTGGAGGCTCTTAGGTCAAACAGTCCGGTAAAGCAGATAAAACCTCATTGGGGCAGCCTGCTACAGACCATTCCTTCCACATCTTCTTCAATGTCTTCTTCTTGCAACTTCGATAGCAACAACGCAGTAGCCCATAAGTACTGCTGCTTCTAGCTGCTGAAGGAACTTGACTAGATCTCAGAAACCCTAGCCCAAGCCCAGCCAAGAGCTGCCAAAGCTCCAAAGGATTTGATCCTGCTCAAAGGATCAGAGACCACCTGCTATTATAAGAAACAAAACAGAAAAAACTTAAGGTCAAAATTCCCTCTTATTTATTGATGTAGTAGAATGAGCTGCCATGTTATCCGCCCTTTGGCTGCCTTTTTTTCAATTCTAGAATGTGGTACTTTCGTTTATTGCAGCAACGTATTTAGGAAGTCGAGAACCATATATTTTAATTAAATTACTTATCTGCTGTACAGCAACAAAAGATCCATATTTTATTTACTACGGTATATTCAAATTGAATAGGTACGATAACTGCACATAAGAGATCAAAGATCTTTGTATTTCTCTGAAAATTCTCAGTTCCTTATCTATTTAAGAGAGGCCGTGCAGCTGGCGTCTGATAAGGAACACTGGCTGCCAATGACGTCACTGCAGAGGTTAGGACACTCCGGGTTAGGTTAGGTTCGACTCTATCAAGATAAACGTAGAGAACTACACAATTATATCATTTTTGCTGTCAAGGTTAAGTGTTTACACAAGAATGTGCTCGCGATTTCCATATATATTTTTTAAACTTTATTTTGTTTACAGAGATGGACGCATTAAGATAGTAGCAGGCTGAGGTTGGTTTGCTGCTTAATATGATTCCATTTCTATAAGTAAAGCAAACTAAAACTGACTAATATTGATGAGACAATACTAACTGACTATTTAAAAAATATATTTTCTTTCTAAACCGGATAACGTTTTGATTCGTCTGCATCATAAAGACAACATAACAATTACAACTAAGCAACAATAAAAATTATAAAAAACAATGAGAACATCAAAACCATTGCCTTTGCCTACATTAACAGTAAAAAAGCCTCCGTTATATATAAATGATAAAAAACTATATCTAAGGTGTACTAACGACCACACAATAAGAATATCCAATCATAATCTAATCTTAATATCATCAATTCTGGATATTTTATGACGTCACTCACGGATGCCCAAACGGATCGGACGATGACTGGAGGCTTGAGCACGTCATTGTTACATGAAGAGTGTGGTCATTAGATGCTGTCATTATAATGACGGTCGACTTGAGGCACCGAAGATCCTTTTTGACCTGTACGTAAAAGTATCATAAAATGGTGATCCTCGCATCGAAAATGCTCAAAGGGGATCAGGGAATTCCGTGGACTGAACCAGGATGGTAACGAGGTTAATGGCGCAGGGATCGCTAGAGTTACTCGCAATAGCTCTTTAAAATACCTTAATTCAAGATTTGGAAAAATAAGAGGTACCTTAGTGGAAAATTAAAAGGGGTTGATTCCAAACTAGTTTATTAATATGGAGTTAGTATGGTTGTTGATGATGAAGATCTTATTTGAGACCGACTTGTCTTGACCTTTTGAAGCGTGGGTCAGGGAAGTACACAAGGAAGGGGAGGGCCTCGAAAGGGCTCTGATCAAGTGTATAGGCCAATCTTAATTTAGCAGACTTCTGCCGAACTTTGTAAGTCTATAAGCGACCACCCCATTGATATTGGTCTCGAGTTTCAGCTTATCAAAAAAAGGTTATTAGATTTTTCTCAGTTGCAGCCCCAGGTTTAGACTAGTCTCAGATAAATGGCAAGGGAAATGCTCCCATTAAAATGGCTCACAACTTTCACATTCAATGAATGTGCCTTAGACTTCACTTACTTTTAGGGTATTGTGCTGATGATACATTCATAAAATACAAGCTAACAAATCCTTACAAAACAGTTTAATTATAATTTAATTAGGTAATGAAATAAATTTATCTAACGTGTGGCGCCAACCAAGTTTCTGTGTTTGCTTGGCAAACCAATTTACTGACGTTTTCAATTTAACTTATGTCACGTCATTTAAGAAGCACCTGTTTATACAAAAACATCTACGTCACAAATATTAGTTATATTACCGAGAGATACACGAGAAATCTTAAGTTAACCGACCGCAACACAAAGCTGCGAAAATATGAAACAAATTCAGGAAATCTTAGAAATAATGTTGCATAGGCTGGGGATTATAAAGGCAGGTGGCATATTCTCCACTGCAATTGAATACTACTTAAACGATTATAATATTTTCCAAATACATAATTACCAAGTTTAAGTTATAATAAGGTGCAAGTTAAATGCAAAATGTTATCACATATCAAAGTGTTAAAATAAGTTTCTAAACTATTGTATATTTTCCTTTCTATCCACTTATTAAAAAGACTAGTTCTTTTCGTTCTTGTCTACTTTTCCTATTGCCTTGCAAAGCGACACGTCTATCATCACGTAGCGAACCAAAGGGACTTTCTAAACGACAAGTAGCCACGGCCTCACGTATCACCAGTAGCGAATGAACTTTGATGTGACGTCACACGTCACTGATAACTTCATACGTGCCTCGTCTCAGGATGTCGGTCACGCGTTGATCGAGAAGTATTATTAGGAATGTGATAGTTACTGAGGGTTTTTACTACTGCGAACTTTAAAATCATGTGTATTGCATGGTATAGATAGACACATGTAGGTATTTACTATTGAAGATTGGGTTGCAAACAGAAGAGAATACGATTAGGTTAGGTCCATTCGTGGTAGCTTATAAAGCGCTAATGTAGGTTCTAAGCTCCCCGCGTGAGGTATGGCATATTTTAGAATGTTCTTCTTCTTCATCATTATCAAAATGGCCCAGCAAAAAGATTTATAGATTGTTTAATTTTTTTATCATCCTTCTTCTACCTACTTGTTCTTCGTAGCGTCCTAAGCTGTCTAAGCAGGTCATGCTCATGTTGTAGGGAAGAGATTGGCCAGTCAACAAAGATGGTTGTGAGGTCGACGCCCAAGGGACGGCGGACGTATGTACTTAGGTACCTACTATGGCAAGTGGAGGCACTTTACTTGCACCCTATACTTCATCTACTGTGTTTGTTATTTAACAGTGGGAAACAAGATCAACATGCCATTAGTTGAACCCATATCTAGTAAGCACATTCATCCGCTTCAGGCACTACAATCACGTGTAACACAACTGTAAAGAAAGGAATGTTGTACGTCGCACATTGACCAAGAAATAAAAACAACTTGTTTAAAAAGCACGTGTTGGTTTATCTTTTTATGAGTCAATCTCGAGTCTGTTACTATGGCCTGTCGCGGGCCGGCTAGACCTGTGGCGCAAAGGTTATCGATGCGGCTGATACGAAGCTTCTAAAAGATTTATGACCTTCGTCTGTAAGATTTTCTCCCCAGAGATACTCAACCCTTTAACCTCAAAACTGGTATTGTTTTGGTAAAATATCCAGGGATAAGTAACCTTTTATCGGCCAAGCTTGTATCGACATGATTAAAACCGAACATGGATCTTAAAAAACACCCAAAATACCTACCTACCTACAAATTGTGATTTCAATGTCGTTCAAACAAGTCCCAACGTGACTACGCTCGTGTCGAGACTAGTAGCGATATTTAACCCTGACACGTAACCACACGTGATTACATTACAACGGTACCGACGCGTCATTTGGGACGGTTGATCTACATACACCAGAAACAAGACTACCTACTGTACGCTGTGTTTTACATAGGTACGTGGATTACCGTGAACGACTTGACGACAGACCCACGTGGAGAGTGTTTCTCTAATATCGTAATATGACTAGCACAAAGCTTCTATCTAAGTCTTGTTGTACCTTTTATTAATTCTTTTTCACGCTCTTCATAATTTTCTCTTAAAGCGTTTTCGTAACCCTTTGGCCAGGCATTTAACATGTTAACACAAAAATAAATAAGTAGATAAGATGAAATGAAGTCTAATTAAACAGTGAGACTGGGAGCCTATCTAATTGTGACCTATGTCAGGACCTAAACCGAACTGATTTTCAATGTCGTGTCGTTCGACGACCAAACCTAAGAGTCTCTATCACATACCTATGCGAATCTACCTGTTGGTCAAGCATGGAACCTCAAATTGAGCAGTTGATGTTAATCATGCTTCAGGGTTCGAGTTACTTCATAATCTAATCATGGATCATACAGTTTCGTGTGTGGCAATCTTTACGAAAAGGAAATACATACAGTTACTGTTGCCACGAGTATACATTGTAACTTTTTGGCAAAATATTCTACGTCCGGTGATTTGTCATCGTGTGTCACTTGTCAATGCACGAAGCCCTCAGAATAGTGATCCTAATATCTATATACATAAGAGTTGCGTCAATTTCAAGTAGGTATTATGTATTTGGAATCGTTTTGCGTCATACAAAACCAAAATGTATGTTTTCTTGGAAACCAAAAGATAAATGTCCAAGGTAGTTTAAAAATAAGTATTACAGTTAGTATTTTAGTTAGCTTTAATCTCGTAAATAGTGGGAATGGCTTAATTAATTCGTATGGTATGTGCGGGGGTGCAAGGGAGGTCACCGTGGGTGTTGATGCAAACGATTGTGATATGAAGCGACAGATACCAATGTATTTCATTTATTACATCATTTTATTATGATTAAGCTATAATTTACGATACAGAAATAGAATGCGAGGCTAGACGAACATTCTATTAGGTCGGAACTGCAGTTAAATAGATGGCTCTACTAAAAATAATGTAGATGTGTATTTCCTTGTAGTATGATGATAGTTATTTCGTGTGATAGTAAGTTATAAATGTGTTTAAATAAGATATAATTTGTAATACATTTAATTATAATTATTGCAAAACTCACGCTGCTTGTAACGTTGTCAACCCCTTGCTAAAAAAGAGCTATTATCTCCTGAATTTTATACATCTCATTTTGAGGCCTACAATGTAATTAAGTATCGGCTAATCGTTTTAGGAACAAAAAAGAGCCTGTGCCTCTACTTTCCGAACCTTAAGCCCTTAGGCTATTTGAACCTAATACTGAACTCTACCATAAGATTTTAATACTCAACTGCCTTTTAGATAGGCAGTAGATTATATATATTATATTATAGTAGATTCTAGTATGCATATATGATAGATATTGATCTAGCTCACTCTAATTAATGTGCACAAGTGATTTCAAAAATCATGTGCTAGGAATGCGTGTATCAAACTTAGTAGGTACAAATAAACGATTCCCATAGGTACTGATAAAACCACGCGGCATCTCCAAAAACAGGAAAATGTTGTTGATCATATTGCACGTGTTTACTTAACATCGCAGGAGAAAGTTTTATAAGAAAATAAAACCTAGTCTAGTGTCAGTCTGATACAATCACAAACATATAACCTGCGACATTTTCCTCATCGAGCGAGGTTGACTGGTCGGCGCCGGCGCCGGTAAAAATCAGAACGCTTCTTAGAATAGCTCTCACTCGCCTGATGCAACTGCGTCGAATGTCTTATCAGCCTCATGGCATGCGTAATGTGGACACAGTGACAGCTGGACGGCACGGGACGGTGGTGTGCCGGCCTTATGTAAGATAACATTCAGTTACAGTATACTACATATGTACTTGTGAGCTCAATGTTAAAAAAAATCGAAATTTACTATGTTGATGGATATTTTATATTTTACATTATACTTTAATTGATTTTAAATATATAATATAACGCAAATGGGGATGAAATGGATTTGATCAATGTATAATTCTTATTTTTCATGTCAGGGCTGGTCCTAAAATTTAGGGCGAGTCGATTGCCGCAGGAACAGTCAATGAATTGCTAGTAGTGCCTTAGAAAGCGGCCTAGCTTTTAGCCTTATACTTAGCAATCTGGTCGCTACCCTCTAGGCCAATTGACTACATCTATAGTTATACATAATCGATACAGGACAATACATTCAACTAATAATCTGTGACGTAGTTGCCTTCGATCAGTATCTGTCCTGATCAATATATGTGGGTAATGTAATCTATACTTATAATAAAACTGTAGAGAGGTCAATTCTGTACATTGAATATATTTTCAAAATTATTATTGGAGGATAACTGGTGATCGATACTGATGCCAAAAATGCAATTAGTAAATTTTTTGTCGGTCTGTCTGTCTGTCTGTCTGTCTGTCTGTCTGTCTGTATGTGCACGCATGGGTCAAAAACTACTGAAGGGATTTTAACCAAACTTGGTACGATTGTAGTCCATACGCCTGGGCAGGTTATAGGCTATATAACATAACGCTAAAACACATAGGAGCTGAGCAGTAACGATAAATTTGAAGCAAGTCGGATAAAAATGCGCTTTCGAGCTCTTATCCTCGCATACGTCGATCATACACCAAAAGTATGTATTACAAAAATGATGGTTTCTAAAAGATCTACAAAAAAGTCCTTAATAGTATATATCTATCTTTTATAAATTAGCCACAATAACGTGTTTAATCGTTAGGCACTTCTTCAAGTGTATTAATAAAATATATAAATATATTGTATTTCACATAGATATATCGTTATCAAACTCCAATATTCAAAAAGTACACTTTAATATCTATTTTATAAAAAAAAAAAGAAATCGGTATATAAGATATAGATGAAATAAAACTTCCAAATCTCGCCGCGCCAGTATGGGTACGGCGGCATAAATGGTTTTTCTTTTTTAAAATTGAATGTACAGACACGGGTCGTTTACGATTTTATTATATGTATAGATATATATTTTTTCTCATTACGTCATAGACAATTGTAATTCTCGCAGCAAGTAACACATTTACTCACGCAGTCTTGAAGTAGCCTTTAATCTTACGAATACTTAGCTGCTTCTTACACGCACACACAATCGTACGACGCTTACTCTTAGGTCACGAGTTCTCTATAAATTTTGTCTGTTGAGATACTGATACATTGGGATCTACACCAAACCTAGCGAAATTGTGGGAGTAGGTACAATATGTGCACCTCTGCCTACGCCTTCGCGGAATACAAGCGTGTCGTTGTCGTATGTTTTATAACAATCATTTTTATAAGAGTCAACTGCAATGATTCCCTATTTTAACTTAATTACGAATAAACCGACAAACAGACAAAATATCCAAAATAATAGAAATGGGTTGTATTGTATAGGTTTCTAAAACGTCGCCCCACACTAGGAATTTCTCCTGTATCGTGGGTGCGTTTCACAAACTTGAAATTTCACTTACACAAACACCCAGACTCGGGACAAACATCTACGGATCACACTTTTTTTGCGGGAATCGAACCCACAACCAATCGCTTAGCCACTGCGCCAATCAGGTCGTCACGGTTGTCTTTTATCCTTGGCATTTTTTTTTCTTCAGTAGTTTCAATGTACAGGAACTCAGAAACGCACAAAACGGATTTATTTATGTTCTCTTCTTCAGTTATATATTATTATCAATAGACTTTCTGTAACTTCCGTAATTACCGTTCAATTTTTGCGGTTTTTTTTTTAATACTGGAAAGTATTTTTATTTAAATAAGTGGTTTAAAGATTTTTAACCTACTTAAAACAGCCTGCCTGGTAGGTATTTTTTTCTGTTAAAAGTTCAATTTACTACTGGTGTTTTATCCGAAATACACGCGGACGAAGTCGCGGGCAACAGCTATACATGTAATAAAATAGTACGGCATGGCGTAAAAACTACTAAATCGAATTCGCTCAAACTTAGCTAATATATTAAAAACAATTTAAAAATACTTTTGCTGTTTCCGAATTTCCACGCGAACGGAGTCGCGGGCACATCTAGTGTATGAATAAGGTATTTTCTTGGGAAAACCCCGGAGCCTTCTCCTCCCCCAGGATTGGACGAAGGGTCATGAGCGGCCTGTCTGTTACCGGGAAATACCCCCATATCAGTATCTACGTTATCCTTATAGGACCAAAGGCTGCAAGATCCATTAAAAATTATTTAAGTAAAGTACCCGTCACGTAAGAAGAACGCTAAGCTACTGTCAGCGACTGTGTTTACACTCGGATATAGTCGCTTCCTATAGTCCTAGGCTATTGTAGTTTATAATTAAGTGTAATTGTTTTATTGTAGAATCATTATAGGTACTTTACTAGTGACGTAACACTTTGGAATAGACTGGAATCCAAAAAATTAGGTTAACTGTCAGCGTTCTTTTTACGTGACGCGAAGTATACGTATTGTTTTAATCAAGACGTCAGTAATCATTAAAATCTTTTTCTTCTTTAAAAGCTCAAATCTTATCGGTGGAGCAAACGCCCCTGTTTTTTATTTCATCTACCATAATCATCATTTCTAAGGTGGACTCACCAAGTCATCATATATTCCAGCAGGTTTATCTTCATTGACTGTGCAATGTGTTTTACTTAATCAAGTTGTTTATGATCAATTTTTTGATTTTAGTTTTAAAATCTAATCCTGTATTATGTCGACGTAAAAATCCACTAATTACACATAATTGATTAATTGTAGGCAAAAACCACAGAAAGATCAGTGATATGATAGAAACGGAATTCCCTAATATCACTAAACTTAACAACACGGAATTGCAAGATCTGTAGGTCAAGGTAACAAACCAGTTAGGTTATATATAACTAGTTGCAATCCATGAATCTAACTAGAAGCTATTTTAAAAGGTAAACATATCACTCGCACGAGAGCGGTGTCGCGTCGCTCTGCGCGCGCATGCCACGCTCGAACCACGTGCGCGACTCGAGGTCGGCTTCTATAACGGTAACCGTCCTAAACGGCGTAACTTACTTCACAATACAACTAAAACCCATCTTATCACAACACGAATACAGTTGGAAACACAACGACATGTAGAAGAAAGCTCTTCTGCTACCTCAACGTTGAAATTGTAACTTAAATAACATATACGTAAGGTTGGATTTTCTTTACCTTGTTACAGTAGATACAGTGATTACTTCTAGCGTTAGAGCATTCATTCATGAAAAGTGCAAACGAGGTCGTAGGCTCGTAGCGCGTACTATGTGCGTGGTTTTCGTACAACGATAAGGCAATTAAACGTTAGATACGTTAACGTACTTAGATAATGATAATATCATTAATAACTACTGCCGGCGCCGGCCATGACTTGTTACTTGAATCATTTGTTTGTACAGCCTTTCAAGGTCTTCTCCTAACAAGAACAACACTAAAATGCCCCAAAAACCGCTCTTGTGGTGGTCTATATTCCAGTAAAATATAGGAATACTACATTTAACTAAAAACAGGTTACACTCGTAGCAAGTAAAATAATGGATTTTTAGAAAACTGTTTACTCGTACTATCACGAGTAATAGCTTAATAGATCTCAATATTAATAAATTTAAAATAGTTCTTCAAGATACAGGTTTCTTCTGGTTTGAAGGACAAAGATCTTCCTAACTCGTGATAGCCATAGTTAAATAATATTATGCCTGTGTAATTCTTTTTTGTAAGATTATGCTAAGTCGTTTTTGAATATTTAGTTTATTTACTTCCTAATGATAAACCAATAAAATGTTTATGCCTCAAATTACACCGGAAAAATAATTAATCTTCCTACACTCTTGCATCAGAAAACATGCTTAGAATTTGTATAAAAACAACGTAGTAAGTAACATATTTTCCAGTTAGATCACATTTCTTTCAATAGTAACTGCTGAGCCAGTTATATTTGAATGTCGCCGCAATAGACCCACCGTTTGCATCAGCCGGTCTGTCAAGGCCTGTGGATGTCGCGGACATGAAAGTTCGTGTATGTCTGTAGGTGTGTGTGTGTGTGTGCGGTGACATACATTACAACTCGATAACTTATCTTCAAGGTAAGAAGGGAAACCATTTCTCCATTTAATTGACCCCTATTCTCGCTATGCGGAAAGATAATAATATGATAATATGACATCCATTAAATTATAAAGATATATATCTCTCTTTTTAATTGGGGTGCAAGTAGAGAGCCTCCACGAGTGACGATACTTAAGTACCTACGTCCGGCGCATCCTGAACGGTCATCATTCCTGTTGATTCGCTAATCTCCACACCACGGAATGACCTACTTATATGTGGCTATAGGCTCATGCCGTATGAAGATGAGGAAGAATATCTCTCTTAACACTTTACTAGCATTCTTCATGTTGAAAAATCAGACCCATCTATACATTTTATTGAGCACGACTTAGCGCCTTATTAGTTGCTTCCTGAAAATAATTTCCAGTGATTGAACTATTGGATTATCAACTAAGAATCTATTTTCAGACATGAACAATCATTTACTATGTACTGCTATTTTATAATATTGTTCCCTAATTTTCCTCATACCCAAGTCAGTGACCAAGATCATTGTATACGACGTGATTTCCCAACTATTCGGTACTTCGTCAGTGCCAACACTCGTAAAACAAGATCATACAACGTCGTGCATGCTTCGAATTAATAATATTTCTTTTACGTAAAACGGATACGCAAAACAGGTAAATGCTGACAATTGCCTACGACTTTTTGATATTACGTCGCTAAACTATGATTACAATGTAGTCATGACTAGGAATCATACTATTATTTTTGTCTGATAGTCTGTCTAACACATCATCATCATCAGCAGGAAGACGTCCATTGTTGATCAAAGGCCCCCCCCCATTAAGAACGCCACAATGAACGGCAACCTGCCATATACAATTATACATCCACCGGTTTCGCGCAACTCTGACGATATCGTCGGTCCACGTGGTGGGAGGCCTGTCAACGCTGCGTCTCCAGGTTCGTGGTCACCACTCGAAAACATTTTGCTCCCCAGCGGCTGCCATGCCTTCGAGCGATGTCTTGCACACAAGTGACAACTTCAGACTTCAAAGAGCCCAAATACTCAACTTTAAAAGAACCCTATTCTTATCATCCAAATAAAAAAACCGGAGTATGACGTATTTGTTAATGTATGTGATCTGGAAGGAGTGCTATGACTTCATGGCTTAGTAAAGTTTTATTGTGGTTCACTACTGACCTCCTCTTTTTTAACGCTTGTTTCTTACGAATAGGTCTTTTAATATTTTTGTAAACTCGGCTGTCTAGAAACCCGATTTTGATCATTTGGTTTAATTCCTAATGGAGCGCAGTGTTCGGGTTTTTCTGTCGTGAAATTCTGAGCAGTTGCAATTAGATCTATAGGTAAAGCACCTAAAAGTAACTACCGTAAAAAATGTACAAGTACAAGTCTGCCTCCCTCTTTAGTGACAAGCGTGATGGTATACAATAATATTGGATGATATATTTAAATAAATGATCATTACACAGTTCGGATCACACTTATAATATTACACTTATTGGGGAATTCCAATTCAGATATAGGTATATCACCAATCTGAAAACAAGCAAAACTATTGGAATGTCATTTTCGTACGCGGTATCTATTTGGCGTCACAGATATACGATAAGATACTATAACACGTTTAATTAGGTAAAACATAGATTACTGTGGAATTCACTGATTTCAAATATTTTTATTGATATGCTGATTATGTAGGTATTTGATTCATTCCGATATCATAGCGATCTGTCAACTGTCACAAATAGCTACGTTTTGCAGTTATAGGTACGAGTACCTACAGTGAACAGCTTCAATAACCATAAGAATTGCAAGCAATTGCGCTTAAATTGACGAATCTCATAAAAGCAGATTTATTCTCCTAGAAATGGACATTTAACTACGATCAATGTTTCTTCAAATTCAAAAACGTAATTTGTGTACTTTGTACCAGTTTTTCATTAATATTCACTGACTAATTGTTTGCATATAAAAATGTGGTACCTAGACGGACCAGTCAGTTTTAAATACTATTACATCTTTGCCGTAGAGGACACAGACTATTTATATCGCCCCAATAATTATGGAACAGGCTTTGTTTGGGTACGGGAATTGACGGACCGATTTTTGTCATACACTAATAAAACGCAGTCACAGTATTACTGCGCAAAAACGCATACAGCTGACCACTAAGAAAACAACAGGCTTACAGGAGCAACGACCTATTAAAAAGAAAATTCAACCTTTTATCGCCCTATGACTACTCATTGTTTCAGCTAATGAGTCAATTGTACACTACGTAGTCCGTAAACATGCGTCGAAAAAATTAAAGCGAATTAAGAAAATGTCTGTTTGTTTTAAAACACTGCAGAATAGTCTCTACATCCATATTTGGTGTTACGGTACCGCGGTAACGTGTCGCAAGCCGGCAGCCGACGCTCCAAGATAAATATAATAACAAACAGTAAATTCATAGTTTCCAGATGAACTCAGACGCGCAAAAACAGCTGTGATTCACACGTCGGGCTCTCAGTACACGACGAAAGTATAAATGTAAACTGAAAGTCGTAAACTACGTCATCTGTCATGTTTCTTGCTCATCGGAGAAAGATTCGAGAAAGAAAATTCCTTATAAGGTGCTTTGTGTCTACAACGTTAGAGCTAGTTGTATGCCAAACTTGTATCTACCCCATGTTGTCATACTACTGTGACTTTTATTGGTATATCTATTATTTGCATATGGTTACAGTTTTTATATTATACACATAACAATATTATAAAACTAAAATGTGTTGCATTCTCTAATGGTTAATGAAGTTAGATACTATTCAATTGAAACCTACGAACCAGAAGCTAACTATCAAAATAAATATCTTTAATCAGAAATTAACGCAATGCACCAGTAGCATAGTTTAGTACATGGGTAACGTTTTTAATAACAGTCCTAGCGTTAATCAGCCTGCCAACCGGTCATGTGTTTGTGATCGGGCACCACGCAACAGTAAGAGGTTCCTAGAAACGAGCAAACTGCGTGACCTTTCTCTATTAGTCGGCTGTTGAAAGGTAAACGTTCTTTCAGCTCGTGAGTCAGGTGGTCCGGGGCGTATGCCCGTGTCGATGTAGTATCTCGTCACGGTACAGTTCGTTAAGTTTTCCAGGGAAATGATTCACACTCCTGCGACTGCGTTCGTAGACAAAAGTAATTATAGAGACGTTTGCGGTTCAGTTACATAATACAACATCACTTATTTTTTCATAACCATTAGTCAATTCGGTTTATAAAAAACGTTTTTTTATTGACTTTTTATTATACCTAACAGTTTTGTTACTCATCCTCTCGGTTACAAAACTCTTCAAGCCTAACACCACACAAGTAATATCAAGAAAAAATTTAAATCTTAATGATTCGTCATATATGTAGACACAGCCTCAATTTCAAAAAGGAAATCCCAAATACAATGACTGATTACCAGGACACAGCCTCGTTGGACTTCTCAGTAATTCTGACATCGTTAAACCTTGACTCTATCTAAGTCAGAACTTTACAATAGTGTCGGCTAGCCATGATATATGACGTTCGGATATGACTACATCGTTTAAGTAGAAATCGCAGCCTACTGCATTTGGCAACATAAAATCTTTCCTCAAAAAAAAAAACGCTAGAGTATTAGTAACCATTCATAGGTACATAAAATCTTTGCAATATGTAAAGTGATTAATTGCTTTTAAAACGGCTAACTTGAATACTAAGTTATAGTTAGGTACTTAAATTGGTACTTAATTGATTAAAAAATCATAGAAAATATGTGATTGGTCTTTATTCTTACTCTTATCGTTTCACCCACCCACTATGATCTGCCGATATATTCTATTTATATTTAGGAAGTAACTAGCTGTTGCCGGCGATTTCGTCCACATAAACTTAACTATACATTATATTTAGTAAGCTTAGATTATCAAGATGGAGTCTGGCACTACATTGAAACAAAAATCAACGTGCCAATTGATTTTTTTTTGCATGAGTGCGTGACAGCTACGTCTTACACAAGTATATAATTTATTTAACATAGGGGTGATAGGATGTATATTTATTAATATTCAATGGGCCTCTGTAATTTCCACACACCTTAATAGCTCATTTTGCCATTTTTATTACGTTAATTTATGATAGAAAAACAAGCGTCTCCATTGACAACATAATTTTAGCGCCAATTGTGAGGAATTGGCGCTAAAAAATCCCGACGCTGCCTGTCAGGGTCTTGACACTCCATCTAGACATATGTATATATAATCAAAATTATTAGTAAGTATATAATACGAGTACGAAGAAAGAAACACATCACGCACAATGGCCCAATCAAGTGTCTAAGTGCGGGCAATGCCCAGCTAAACTAAACTAATAATACGAGTATCTCTCATCTCTATATGTAATAAGTTTAAGTCCATGAAATATGTCTGCGGGGGCAAGGTTCAATTTCAGTTCAATATCTAAAATTGCTGTATCTTTCCACATTATATTAAACAACATTAAACAAGCTCACATTTGATAACTTTATCAACTGACGTGACTTAAATTCGCTCCTAAACCCGCAACGCCCACGAGAGTAAATAATAAATCTATTAACAGAACATGAATGACTGATAAGAGAGCACATATGATAAATGTGTTAAAAATAATTTAATGATACGTTCTTATTACACATGTTACATTATCATCTATTAGTTAAGTAACCGTTGCTCCATAATAATATGTAATGTCTCATTCACGAACATTCGGACCAGGAATGAATATCTGCGGATCCCACAAATGTTAACCACAAAAGGAAATCAAACCCGCGACCTAATTAAATGAAGATTAACCTGCCATATTAAATAACAAATCAACAGTATCAAAGAATTTCATGTAAACCGGTATAGTGTATTTCCCGTGGTGACGTCACAAAATAACCGCCGTTTCCTGTAACAATTCCGTCTTCAGTCAAATATGGTATCGGTATTTCTGAAAGCGGTTCCTTTTAATGTCTAGTCACGTTTAACTTTACTCATCGATCGCGGCGCCGCCCGCGCCGCCTTGTCACAGCAGGTGCAAATTGAATGGTATTTTAGATCCTTACAATTTGATAAAGATATTTTGGTAAAGATAGGTTTTCCTTAATATGTCTTTTCCGGTAGAAACTACTTTCGGATTACACGCACGTAGGTAGGTAATTACTATATTTATGACCGCTTATCGAAAGTACACGAGCGCTTTTTCCTAAAACACAGAAATTTACTAGCAGGCTTAAGCAGGTCGCTACACCATATTTAGTATTATAAGTTCTACTATACAACTGCACTGTGGCGTAAAAGTTCCTTTAAAAATAAAGAATAAAAAAAAAAAAAAAAACTGCACTGTAATTTTTTGTAACTCAAGATTTCTACGATTTTTAATATTTTTTTACTAGCTCGACGTTGGCTGTCCATTTTGCAATGGGTCGCATTGCATTGAAGTTAATCCTAACAGCCACATATTTATAGATGACTAACATGTGTTTAAGTAGACAAAACCCCCTACAAAACCCCCTTTTTTAATAAAAATGTAAATTTTAAGTCATGGATTAAGTTATACCTGTCGCTGTCGTTTGTATGGCAGAGATAGAGATATCAATAGGCATAAGATGGGTTTAAGTTACTACAGCCCCCTTATCATGTATTCTTAAAGCAGGATAGTTTACGTTGTGGAAGCGAGACGCCGCTACGTGAACTGTAATGCGGTGTCTCGCTTCTACAAAGTAAACTGTCCCGTTTTAAGAGTTCTTGGTAAGGGGGCAAGTGTTATCCTCGTTAATGAATAAGAAGGGATGTGTATTGATACAAATAATATAATAAATCTATAACAAAATATTTGATGTGTTTAACAAAAATTGCATTCCGTAAAACGGAGTCAAGATATTTACGTGTACTCCCACTGACTTCAACTAAGTTTTATAAAAATAACTTCTAATTTAGTATTTCGATTCAACTCTCCGAGCTGCGAATAGACAATCGACATTGCATTAAATTATTTAAAACATTTCCCATTACCGTCCGTTTGGCGTGGGAAATATCTGGAAAGCGAATGTTTACGTATAAAACAATATTAACTCGCCGCTAACCGCTGAAATATTTGAATAATCCGCATTACTCACGTGCTCGATCGTAACACTAATCATATGATCAAAGAGCATCGATGTTGTGCCAGACGGCTCCCAGAGGCGACAGCACGCTGGCATATTAAAAATAAACCCACATGATAATATAAATGCAGGTACTTATATTAAAGTTGCAAGGGATGCACGAATTTCCACATAGGTACTTTGAGGGCATTCTGCAACTTCTTTATGGCACAAGGGCCGGTATTAGTAAGACACACATTACTAAGTCAGTGAATGGTCAGTGATAGCAGAACCAAAAGCAGTGATAGCCGAGTGGTATGACCGTTAGACTACCAAGACGAAGGTCACAAGTTCAAACCCTGGCACGCACCAATGTCTTGGCAAATTCATTTGCGTACTACAAATTATGAATCAGTTAATATATTATAAATTAGTAGTCAGTTGCTAAAAACGGTGAAGAAAACTGACATCAGGAAACGCACAAACCTGAGAGATTTTTCAACGGTGTGTAAAGGCGTGTCAGAGGCCTACAGGCGGTTTAAACTCTGACACCAGGTTGTTTATCTACCATACGATAAGAAGAAGAAGCAAAGCCTAATATGCACATAAAATATTAAAAACCCATTTGTTTTAATGCCCCAGAACACAGCTTTAATGATGCGCATATGACTGGTTTCTTAAGTGGAAATCACGTGTGCAATCGATCAATTCTGCATGGATCGTAGACTTGACCCCAAACAAGCGCGTAGTAACCTCTCAAACGTAGAGATTATTAGACAATTACGTGATAGCTCTGCTCGTATCCATCGGAAAGCGGCCGTGAACGAGAAAATGACAATATTATCGATGTAAGGTTATCGCATGGAGACAGTTCACAGTGCGTCGTGTTGCATACTTACTTACATCCTGCCATTATGAAACTTCATGATAAAATTATAACACTTTTCTTGGATTAGAAAAAAGCGCCTGCGTTTTTGAATGACGTAGCTATTTAAATAGCTATATAGTTAATATAGGTACATACAGTATTTACCATCCTTAAACACTAGCGAGCCCAATAGAAGATTCACGCAGACGAGACAAGAATAAACAATAAGGCTTTAATATATTCATCATAAACAGTAATACCTAAGTTTTAAAAAAGAATTCAAGGTTTCAAAGAAACGCTTTGAAAAATTGTAATTTCTGAAAGCTACAATTTCGGTAATAACAGATTAAATATAATTCGTTAAATCGTTACCTCTGAATTACCATGTGATTATATCTATTACCTATTACACCATTTGCTAGTCTCATGCTTAACAATAGTAAGTGAAAATGACTGAGTAGCGGTTCATTGATAGTATTTTCTTGGAGGATAACATAAATAACAAGAAAAGCAGAGACTCTAAAAAACAATTGTATGTTTCTTTACTTTTACAATCCGTGTTCGTTAACCACAATTTAGAAGGAATTATTGCGCTATATCCAGCCGCCTCATTGGTGAATTCAAGTAGCTATAAAATTCTGATTAGATAAAACAGTTTTGTTGCAGCCTTTTGATTCGTTAACGCGATCGAACTAAAATGTGATTGGTTAACAAGCTACGTAGCAAGTTATCAGTATACAACATTCGAGACATTACTTCAGTGGCGATTGAATTATCATCATGATTAATTAAATCGAAGTTGGTCAGTAAGGTTGACACTGGATTTGACCGCTATCAGCTGCATGTGACTCATCCATTCATGTAACTTATTTAAATACAAGTATATACTTGTGGGGCTCGTAGCTATGCGGCTACCCGGCAGATCAGTCGATCCGCGAGGTTAAGCCGTGCTCGCCGCGGTCAGTCTTGTGATGGGTGACCGTTTTCACATGTCGAGACCCCACCGTGCTTCGGAAGGCACGTAAAGCTGTTGGTCCTGCGCCTGATCTCTCTCTGGTCGTGTTGGTCTACCGTCCCATCGGATTATAAGAGTGAGGGAATAGGGAGTGCACCTGTGTCTGCGCGCATACTTGTGCTCTATAATATCTCCTGCGCAGATGGCTAGTCTCAGCTGAGACAGGCCGCCGTGACCGAAATTCGGTCAGGAGGACATTATTATACTTGTCCGTATATTGACGTTCAAAGATAACCTGTATTAGAGTTACCTCGGGTGTCCCGTAGATAATTTTGTTTCCTTATAGGAAGTATAGGAACACAAAACCTCACGTATCAAAGTCCAAATGTTCTATGGTGTTTAGTTTCATAATTGCCATAATCATTAAATTATCTAAAATGTCAAAAATATAGGTACAGTCAGCATCATAAGTAGCTGGACATTGATATTTTTAAACTTACCATTAATTAAAGAACAACTTCTTATTTGGTAAAAAGTCATAAATATTCTTAGATGATCATTCGGGCGTTCCTATAATTTGAATCAATAACTTGAATTGATGTTTGTTTCTTTCAATTATCTGACATAAAGTTTCTTAACATGTTAAGCTACTTATGATGCTGACTGTACCTACGCGCTACGTAAAACAATATGTTTTGCAGAAATTGTAGCACATGGATTCTTTATTTTTTGGCTACACGTAAACGTAAACGTTTATATTGGAAAACCCACTTATTAGTGAGATTGTTAATGGGTAAACTTTTAGTGTTGCAAGTCAGTTATAACTAGAACCTACTCCACCTTATGTGCCAATAAAATTATCTAACTGTTTTCATTCATGACAAAGTTGCTTAAAATGAACTATTTATTGCAAAAAATAAAAAAAGTTTGCGTTTGTAATATGCATAGAAAACTATGGAATTTAAAACAAATATAATTATATTATGTAGGTATGTAGTTTAGTATTGAGGCGTCCGTTGATCTAAGAACACGTTTTACTTTGTATTCGATACCTACCGTCGAAATCCGTAATAATTTCATTACCTGCGATTGAAATTTTATCATTTGTTCGTGCACCTATTTATTAAGAAATTATCAGTTAATTATGAATGTGTTCGCATCATCAACTGAAATGTCCGATACAATCTGGTAACAGAGGCATGAATAGATCCAGCGAGACGATTACCTGATACTTAGGTATCTAGTACACTACCTACCTTTAGGTATCATACTTATACCTAATTATATTCCGAAACTACAGCATATTGATTCGTAGTACCTACATACGTAGGATACTCCTTAAGGTATAATAATTCAGCTTGTTATATGTTTATTCTTGTTTGTGTGCGTCTTTAATTCGAAAAACTAATAAAAAAACTATTGCCCTTCGTCACAGGGAAAGTGAGTCATAAGAAAAAGGGTATAAGGTATAAGCCCTATAAAATATCTAGGTTTACTGAAAGGTGGGTCTATAGACTTTAGACTGATGAAGAACAATTCTACCCCTTTGGGGAAAGGAAAATATCTAATTAATTCTTGGTCTAACTATATAATTTTTTTAGTTTTTACCCAACCTGTGTGACAAATGCCATTTTACATAATTATATAACGAGTTCGGCGATATCTCCAATTAAAAATAATAGCAAAATAGGCGTAAGTACCTAGAAATTGCTTTTACTAACATTTGGTTATAAAGCACTTGTCGGAAAATTCATTGCGTGTAAGTAAACTATTAGCCTACATTCAGTTTCTAGAGCATCATAAAAAGCATAAGTGGTTACCAAATAAAAGTGACTGGCAGTTCTCATTCATAGTGTACCATGAGCTTCGGTGTCTATGGCGGTAGTCCTGGCGCGGTGTACGTCACTACCGGTGAATAGGTTCCGTGTGTCACAGTTTGAGGTAAGCCAAACCATGGGCGGTAGCGGACAGTTTCGTTTTCTGTTCTCATCCAATAATTTCGATGGCCGATTAATGCAGGGGGTGACTGGACGGCCTCGACCCCGTAAGGGACGATCGGCAGATGTTTTTGTACAAAGACTGGGCATTGTAGGAATGTGATACATATTATTATTTACTATGACTGTAAAACACTAGTCTCGTTCAAGGAAATAAATTTTCGAACCCAACCAATGTTATCGGTTATCAAGAGATTCGTCAGGACATTGACCGTTTATATTATTGAATAAATTTCTTGCTGCTTGCTTTTTTTTCTTTAAAAATCCATCTTCCGACACTAATTATTTCTCCTGTTTTGTGGGTTCGTTTCACAAACATGCAGTTTACACTAATATGGACCCGTGAGGGGGCTAAACATACAATTTTACTGGCTTATTATAAACTTGCATTGCACATCATTTTCCGCCGAGGAAGCGAGACACTGCTATGTGCAATGTAATGCACACTCTCGCTTCCACAGCGGAAAATGACAGTAACCCCGCGGTTCGGTCTATGATGCATAGTGTAGGTCTTTTGATCTATTGTTTAACAATAGGCATATAATAGTAATAATACGCTCAAAAACTATCTAACAAGTATACTAACAAAAATAAATAGTTGAGTCATCTGTCTTGCCCATCAGTTACATCATGTATTGTAAGAGGCAGTTATACAAATAACTGAAGATAGTGACTCACTTTAAGGAAAGTTTATTGTATAATCAGTTACTTAAATGTTAGATGATAACGGAAAAAAAATGTACTGTATTGTAAGATGGAAATTAAATATAAGTAGTTATTATAAAGAAAATACATTAAATAAGGGTTTTATTTACAGGATGATCATTAGGTTCACCAGTTCAGTCAATAAAGTGTGCGCCTGCGTACAAAAACCGATTCCTTACTTGCAGCAATTGCGATCATCAGCTTACCGTCATAATCGATCAGTATGACACAAATCTGCAATCATGCACGATTGCAGTGTGTCACCCAGATAAGTTAGATATCGTGTCCTTCGGTGTCGTAGCAAATACGACATGTCGCGTCCGATGAAGTTATAATCGCTTTGCACTGAATCATATTATACACGTGGTCACTTTGGCTCAAATTGTAGAAGCACAGGTACTGCCAACATGAATATAATTATGTATTTGATCCTGCTCAAGTAGATGAAACGTCGATTCGTAAAGAAAACTGCATCGTATCCCTTAGCTAGGACAGTGCCAGTCAAGGCCACAAAAGAAAAAATTGCATCACGTGACTGCCCATTAAGAATGAAGTCCAGACGACTACGACAGCCGACAGACGCTTGGCTGGCTGTCAACTGTAGACAGGGCTTGTTAATGATCTGTCTCAGAATAATGTAGGCCAACTGGTTAAGAAACACCGCAGACGATCCAAAGTCCAACACTGGTGTTACAGGGGTTTTGTCAATCAGTTGTGTCGGGTTCACAGCAACAATAGAATTTTATTATATTCTTTTTAACGTAAGAGTATGATAATATTAGAAATAGAGATTTGTTACTGATATAGGTAGGAAAGAGCATCGGCGCAACAATTTAATCATCTATGCAAATTGTTTTGCAGGTAGCTTTGAGTATTTTACACAATCTTGTGTAATGTAAAGTGTTTTGAACTTATGACATTTTAATCGGCCAATCAATCTTTGCAAAAATTGTTCGGGCCGGATATTTAGAATCTAAGACAGACAGACAAATCTTTTTCAAGACCGACAGACAAACCTTTAAAAATAAATAAAATAAAAATACAAACCTTTATCAGGATTTATTTAAGACTTGGTAACTTTAACAAACGTTTTTTCTTAAGTATCAATTTATTCCTATGCAACGGGTTATCCCGAACCTTAAATTCTAACTTAATCACTGCATTGCGTTTACTTTCTTAAAAAGACCTCTTCTCAGACCACCTACACTGTTCTCACATACTTTATTTTTTACCTGTCTGGACTTTAAAAGAGACATTGACCCCTGAGTTTGTTTCGGCGTTTCTTCTCAGAGGTAGTCATTTAGGAAATGCCGACGCCATCTATCTAGTTTTAAAAAAAATGACGTGTAAAAGTGTTTTTTTAAGACCTATTTACAGAAATAAAATCATTTATCATTTATCATTAACGTGAGCCGTTTCTCTCAAAACTAAGCCAAGCTACATTTATGGGTTGATCCTAAAAAAAGCTCGAATGATTACGAAAATAATAGATTACAAAAATTTCAATTAATCTGCAACCATAAAAAATTCTTCGAACTTTTAACAACCATACGTGACTCAAGCACTTCAGTGCTGTTATCCAAGTAGGCTTGTATTTCTCCTGTGAATTGTACCAAGGCCGCAGTCGAGCGCCCCCACCCCGGCCGTCAACATTCCGCCGGTCACCGTGACGTCACGCCTCGACACGACTATGACGTGTACCCTACATACACGCGTTTCCCTGAAACTTGGGTTTTATAGTTTCCATAATTAATTCGTTCGCAGGAACACGTTAGCTGGAACACTCATGTATGTATTAGTTTGTCTTAATCAGGAAATTGTATGCAAATGGTCTAATTAAGTTTTAGGCCCAGCGCGCACTGTCGAGCTTTTTTCTAGTGTAATTATTTTTACAAATATCATGGTGTAAGGCCGTATCTGACGGGATGTTCAACAAACGTATTTATTTGCAAAATAAATGTCACTGGTGTCCTTTAATTGCACAGTTCTTTTTTTTTTAAACAATTGCTAAAACTAACAACATTATACTTTGTATGAGAACGATAAAAATAGTTAATAAGTAATAAGTCGTCTGCGAAGGAGTTTTGAATCCAAAGCGCGCTAGAGAAGACCTCTAAGTCTGCGCTCTGTCTCACAGGGATCAGCAAGACATATGATTAGATAGGTCGTTAAACTATAGGTAATAATTAAAGCCAAACTAATAACTACACAACTACGCATGTAAAGTAATTTGTACTTCAAGGAAGTGATATAATGCGTGTAGACTTTCATTCTCTACTTCCGCATCCTGATTCTGTTGCAATGTGTTATTGTGTGCATACATAATGAGTTTGGCCCGGGGATTCACAGACTCCTATGTACGGTAGCGGGTTCACAATGTAATACGGAACAATTATATCAACGTCATAAAATTTAATTTTTAATCTTGCTCTCTCACTAACTAGGTACCTACTCAACTGACTTGGCAGTCCTTCGGTCATACTACTCGGCTATCAGTGCTTATCAAATTTAATTAGAGGATATTTGTGTTTCTACTTCGTCTATTTAAACATCCCCATGCCCACGGGTCACCCCTGCACCGCATCACCGTACCAGGTGTAAAGAACCTTAAAGTCCACAGATAACTTATCGAGCGGCGCCGTTTTACGGAGATTGCGCGTGCGCACGTAGCGATTATGAATTAGATCATTGATCGTATCAGAAATAAGAATAATGTAAAAGATTACGCAAAATGCGATAACCGGTATGACTGCATATTTGTTTTTTTTTTAATGACTACGGAGGGAGTTCTCTGTGGTTTTTTTTCTTTAATTATTTTTTCTCCGTATCGCTGGTAGGTAATTGTCACATGGAAACAGGTCACGACTCTGGCTTATCAGGACAGTAGAAAGGCTGATCGCCATTTTTTTATTGTAATACTTAACGATGAATAACAACATATGACAAAATTATTACGTATAACATTCCAAAACAGTGATTTTAATTTAGTCATTATTAATACTGACTTGTATTTTGTTAGGTCGTCGACAGATATGTACCTACATTGTACAGACACACACATTTCGTCGCCACGACTAAAACGGTTGTCCCAAAAAAACTTCAACGACTTTACAGAAATCATGATTAATGACCTTCGTACATAATGCGGTAGTCGAGGATACAGCTAAGGTCCTAACTGGCCAACGTTCCAAGAATCAAAGCACCGTGTCCTTGCTATAGAGAGAGTTCTGCGAATATACGGAAAACTAGCAATCAGCGCTTCCGACTAGACTAACGAGGTGTGCTAATGAAGCATTAAAACTTGTGGAAAGTGAAAGTCATTGTAACACCTTTAATTTCCAAATAGGAACTGATTAAGCGGCTAAGCAATTGGACTGCCGCGTTATGGGTTGCGGGTTATTCCCGCACGGGACAAAAAATGATGTGATCCGCAGATGTTCGTCCCGATTATGGGTGTTTGTGTATGTGATATTTCATGTTTGTCAAACGCACCCATGACACAGGAGAAATTCGTAGCGTGCTGCGAAGTTTCAAAAAAATCTATATATATATATATAAATAAGTATACGCACAAAGACTAATTCGGCCAAAAACTAAAATAAGTCCTATCTAGAAGGCGAGCCTATTACAATCAGGCATTATACATAATTCAGACACTTACTGAAATTACTTACTAAAGCAGAAAAATCTCCCTTTACCGTAAATTAAACCCAACGCGCCGCTACCGCTCCAGTATTGTTTAGTTAGCAATTATAATATTAGTTTTATCTAGACGCAGCAGGTTGCATTATTGACAAAACATCAACGTGCCACCAGTCACCTTTACCGTACCCACGCTAGAAAGAGAGTGGCCATATTTTGACTGATAGCAACACTGCCAAAGTTGCATCATATTATTAAATGTAACACACTTTCTTTTCCTTCACCTTGATGGCAAATATTCATGTCATCAAGTGTTTTATATTATGACTTGTCAGTAGGTGAATCCTATCAGCGGTCAGTAACCTCTAGAAGGCGAGGAGGCTGCGCGTGACGTCACCACATTACCACGCGCACGGCACACGCCACATCTGAAGATTCCGACCTTCCCGCACGAGCCAAAGTGTGGCTCGCTTTTTCCGCTACTAAAAGATTGCTACCGTGGTAATATGTATTGTCTTAAATGCTGATTCATACTATAAGTTCTCCTGTTTCGTAGATGCGTTGTACTGGTTAATTACGTATACTCCTAATTCGAAATTTTGAAATGTTTATGGATCACACGTACTATTCCTAATTTACCAAAACCAACCCCTAGCTTGAAGTTTAATAACAGAACCACAGCACTAATCGTGTCGTCAAATAAACCTAACATATCCATTCATGGTAATATACGCACGTAACATACAGGACATGAAAAGGGCCCGAAAGTTCCGTTTAAAGTTCCTGAAACCAAAAATTTTCGGCTTGTCACCGCGGTGACGTACGATCAGCTGTGCTAACAGAGCGACATCGACGTCGGCGGTGACGCAAGGGGCCGGTCCTACCGCCGCGAGCCCACGTGCTGACACTGTTGGGTGTTGAGTCAGGCGCCGCCTTATAACACCACACAGGTCCGCCAGCCACCACAATCCAACAGACCGCCGAACTGGCAACACGTACAGTGACAGTGAACACGTGATTATCTAAACAGATAACAGTGCTAATAAACGTGATTAATTAAAAAGTGATAATTAAGTGAAAGGTGATAATGATGGCGAGAATTGTTTTGTGTTTCGTTCTGTTTGTGGTGGTGGCAGGTCACAAACACCATCCCAAGTTCCCTAAAACTACTGAGGATTATATCCTGCCGATGCACAGGAAAGGTGAATGCTCCATGATATACTTGATTTGTTACTTTCTTGTTGGTTGACATTGATGCAACAAACGATCTAGTTAAATAATTCCAAACTTCATCATAAGCTCTCTGTCACCAAGCTTTCTACAAATGACCTGAAAGTTTAATTATTATTATAATTATAATTTTTGTTCGTAGTCGCGTGCTCTGGTGAAAATGAACGCGAGCGTGGTAACATCATAGAACAGTCAAAATGTGGACGTCCTAAGGAGGTCTTCGAATACCTGAAAGTGAAGGCAGCGCATGAGCAGGTAATTATCATAGTCGTTTTAGCCAAACTGTATAAATGCACATTAATTGTTTTAATGCCCTAATTAGTTATGCTCGTGCAGTGACAACTTATTACAATTATCATTCAATTATGACACTATTTAATTATCTTTTACTACCAACTTGAACTCGTCGTTACTACTCATTATCTTATGACCTTATTAGCCCACATAGCTCGTGACTATCGCGCAATTCGATAATTAAATGTCAACGACTTCCAAAATATCTTACAGTTCTAAAATCATTATAATTGAATAAATAAATGAGGAAGTATCCATGACCTCTTCTTGGGCAAATATGTGCATCCTGACGTCTCGAATTTCGTCATCAAACAAAACAGCGGCAAAGTAAATCGGAATGAGATAATAATATGTTTGCCCAATTACCTATCAAATTACTCATACGCAAATACAAGATTATTATAATCGTGTGTATTACATCCGCGACCGTTTCGCGGTCACAAAACACGGCGTGATTAGCGTCGCGTGAGAAAATTCTCGACATAAGTGTATTGTACGCGTGCTGACGTGAGTGTATTTCCCCAGATAAGCCCTCGCGCCGTGTGGGTCAAGAGATGCGTCGGCCTGTGCGAGTACGAGAACGAAGGCACCTGCGTGGCCACCGCGACGGCCATCCGCTACATACCGGTAAGTCACGTCGTGTCATTGTCTCCTTATCTACCGGCCGCTAATTCTGTTCATCCTTGACCCGCTTACTATATTTGTTCGAGAGTACTACTAGTTGCGCAACGATCGCGTCCTTAATGATAACAGTGACATAACTAAGTGGAAGAGCTGCTCTTATGTCTTGGTTAATTGTAACGCATGATTTAGTCTGATATAATGGATATAATGTTTTCGGAAGCTTTTTAGTTGCAATGCTGATGCGTGTTGTTTGCCCACAGATACGAATATACAACGTGAAGACCAACAAGGAGACGTGCGCCACGTACCCAATCGTGGAGCACGTGGCGTGCGGCTGCTGCTCGCTGTCGCCCGAGGAGTGCGAGGCGCCGAGGGTGTACAATCCTCGTAAGTGCTCCTGTCAATGTCCCAACATGGAGGAGCGCCGCTCTTGCCTCAGAAAGGTTCGTAAGATAATGGATGTCTGTCAACACTAACGTTTGGTCGGCACGCGCATGCCACGCCCAGTCAGCGTCAGCACTATCCTTTCCGCTCTGTTAACATACGCTTTTTTTTATTTCTTTCTCGATGTTGTTTTTACTTTTAATTCAACCTGTGTTATCGGAGTGTCTAGATATGTTTGCGTGTACAATGAGGTCAAGACAACACTGGCCTATGTAGAAGCACGAGATACATTCATTTTATGTCTGACGCCTGGTCTATGTCGACGCGTTTGTACTGACATCCATTGTCTTTCAATCTTTCGCTTTTCATATTTTTGTCGCATGAGCTTTGTCACTATCACTAATTTATTCTTACAAATTAATTTATTTCTTTCTTAATGCATTATTGATTCTTTAAAGTTAAACAGTCAGTAAATCTCTATTCAACTTAGAAGTAATAAATTGCTTCCCAGTTATGTTATACAAAAGTTAGTGACAAGCAGGTCTCCCTGATCAAGGTTAGCAATGTTCCTTTCATTTGTTACAGCGGAACCAGAATATGAGGTGGAATCGGTCTAAATGCGCTTGTGAGAAGCGGAGAAGAATGTCAGTGAAGTGAAACGTTCCAATCAAACAAACATGTGATGACAGAATGTGACGGAACAGTGGTTCCTGGGAGAGACTAGTGTTGTGAATCTTAGATACCTTATTGATAGCCACGAGCAACGAACACGTGGTTGATGTAAATAGTGCGGGGACAAGTCAGAACCCGTCGCCTGCAGTGCGAACGTCACACTCGAGACTTAATACACATGTGGTACATGAGTACCAACGGTCACGAGGAGAAGACGCGCCGGGGACTGCTGATGAAGACCCGCCTCCGGTATACGTACAACGTGACTGGGTTAAGTGTCCTTAGTCTTAAATGTTCAGAATTTAACAGTATTATACTATTGTAAGTAACTTATTGTCTAGTTTGTAAGAAAATGGGGCCAAAAGGTGCTGTGAGTAGACATTGTTAATTTATTCCATGACTTTTTGGTTTGCTGTCTAATGTACTTACAGTTGTAACTCAAACGTATTATTTTTAGGTTAATTAATTTATTTTAATGTTCCCTAAAGGGAGCCTTTCGAAGGGCAAGCAACGGTACGGTCTTCGGACTATTAAACATTACAGAAAAGTACTTTTGTTTGTCCTTAGGAACGAACCTCGCGTCATTAGTGGTCAAACCAGCTTGTTACCTACTGAGCTAACGAGGAGACTGCTAATGTACTTACTACTTACATTTTAATGTTAATATGCATTTTATTCGCAACTATCCGCGCGACATTACTGTTCAGTATTTTAGTGTTAGTGTTATGACGAGCGTCGATATGACTGCGCAATTCCTACATTGTGATAATAGTTATTCCATTTCTGATAGGTTTACTAAGATTTAATGTTATGTTAGGTAGAACTAGAATTTAAAGTATTTGCTTTCTAGTCAAGCGTAAATTTTCTTTTATATCGTACTTATTTATAATCGTCTCTCTTATATTAATTTGTAGGATAATTAGCTGAATTTCAGGCACCTCTTGTACTTATTAGGGATGTAGGGACCTAGTCTTCGATTGTGCCAAAGGCATAGAATCTCGTAGGTATTTTATTTATTTATTGTTTACTGAACGGAGGTACTCGAGCTTTAAAAGCTAAGCGACGGACATGATTAGATTAAGTATTTTGTATTATTTTAGTTATTAAGTTTAAAATAAACAACTTGTATAAAACATCTTTTGTATTTTTATATAATTAATTATGTTAATTCCCTTGTCCCTTATATTTTACGGTACTCACTTTGTATTAAAAATATTTATATTTTTGATATACCTACCTAATTTATTCTAAGGCTGTAAAATATATCTAAACCTACAAAAGACCTACTCTAGATTTCTAGAATCTCAAAATCTAAAAAAAATCCTTTTAACAACCCTATCTTGCATAGAAACCAGTAAAGTTAGCAAGTTCCTTAACACTGAAGAGAAATTATATACTTCGCATAGGTTAGCAACAGGCTATCGTAATTATGCGTTATTGAGCATGAGCACACTATTAAAATATGGGAAAACACGGGAAAAGTTAAAAGTTATAATTATTAGCGCAGCGAACAAACAGACAGTTACTAGCGGCGCTAGCACATAATATGTAATATTTAGAAGGTTAACTGGATTGTATACGTCATATCAAAGGCATTAGATTAGTGGCTATTTGGCAAACTGTCCAAATGACAATCTGAACTTTAGAGAAAAAACCTGCAGTCGTGAAAAAATTCTTGTCTTTGTAAAATAAATTCAGCATTTTAACTGTTAACTACTGTTGTTACTAAAACAGTTTTATTTTAAACATTATGATTACATACCTGAGATCTCCAAATCAATTAAAAGAAATAAAATTAATTAGTTACTTACTTTTGCAATCCAACATTACCATAAATAAACAGGAAAACTGCATGAAAACAGATTAAGTTTTGCATCCTCAGATGATGTTTTGCATAATCGATAGGACTACCCGATCTATTAATATATATTTCCTGTATATTATATACCTATTAGGTAACTTCATAGATAGATAACACGTCATGCCTCAAGCCATTACCTCATTTTAGGGTGGGTAGAGCTGATCTCCATTATTAGGAGTCTTTAAAGTCACATGGTCGCATGGCCAGCACGAGGTCCTGGGTTCGAATGGTAACAAAGTGTTACTGGGTTTATCCATTAGGTAATTCTCAGTAGCAGCACGGAGTCTAGATTTGTGCCCGATTGATGGCAATAGGCTCGCCCCCTATTACATTGGGACTTGTAACATAACTGGCAAAATGGGGGCGTACAGCTACACCTCTAACTACACCTTCGGGGAATACAGGCTTAATGTTACGTAAGTTTAACCGTACGTAAAAGATGTCACAAGATTGATGCCAGTATCCTGTACCTTAGCGACTACCAGGCATAGACTAAATCTGTCCGCGTAAGAAAGGAAAATAACCGAAGATTGTTATATACCTATGCAAAATCCTAAATAATACTAAACAGCTTGAGATTATAATAACACACAGATATGTCGCGGGATGCCCCTCATCCCCGAACCAGGTAATGCATAAAAACAAGGAAAACCCGCGCATTAAAACGCCGAATGTAAATCATCCGAGTATTAATTTCATATCAGATGATAACTATATAAATATTAATTTGCATACATTAATATTAATTTTGTGGTTTTGACCTCTATCTGATTACATGTAAATCATTTAGTGTCATCGTTTTTTTGGAATGTTTATCGAAGATGGTAACATACATAGATACATACTCATTATGCACATTTTTATACAAAATCGTACTTTTCCTAGCCCAATCTGAGTCTTATGGGGTTGGCATAGAGCAGGATTTTCGTTAATTTTTATTTTTCTATGGAAGGGAGGGATTTCTTTCTCACGTTAAAAATATTCTGAATGTTTTATCAGAAATCTACATTTTTTCTGGCCCGCACTTAAATTTTATGGTTATAACATTTTAAAGTCTTGTATGGTGTGCTTTACAAGTATATGGCATCTAGGATGACTACACCATCTTACACTAGACTCACTATTGGCCTTCTTTCCAAAAGTTATGTTAAAAAATATCGATGCAACAAATCTTTTTAATGTAGATAATTATGGGAACACTTAACAGAATCTCCAAAGAATACAAAAGATTAAAATGAATCATGTTTATAATATCCAATACACTGTCTAAACCTATACCTTATATCCAAAATTCCTGCGTTTAGAATTTCCTTTATCCATTGTTAGAACAAAAACGAGAATCATTCATGTTTTGTAAATACTCAGGTCATGCGCAGGTGGCTACGGTGAGCTACGCAACAGCTACGACGTAGCTTGTAGCTCTTTATTTTAGACTGCAGTGAGTTCTCGGAGCTACTGTACTTGAATAGAACACTCATTTTTTATATAAAAGTATATTTTTCATTTCTGTACTTTATATGGGCCAGTTTAAATTGATGACTTTCCAAGTAGAATAAATTACGATTTAGGTCTTAAATTTGTACACCTTTATATAATTATATTTTTGTATAGAGATGTAACTTGGAATTATAGTGTAAATAGGTAAATTAAAGGTTTGAAAATTACAACATATAATTACGGTCTTCAAAGATTTATCATTTCACTTCATGTAAATTACTTATCAATCATAACATTAGTAGGTAATTAGCAGGAAGGTAAATTACGTTTTTAATAACTGTGTGCAATTTCCTCGTATTGTATCCAGTATTCGGTACTTTACTGGATTATTCGAATACGTAAGATAAGCGACAATTAAACGGCCTTTCTTAGAAGAAGATAACGCTCTACTAATAAGATACATTCTGTTCAATTCTCACTATACTGCATACTGGTGCAGTAAATGGTTATAAGAATGTGTTGAATTACAACAAGATCTGAGTATTGCGAGTGATTCCCCGCACATCTTATGTAAGTGTGTAAGAATGTCAATGAAAGATGCGGTGGGTGTTACGGTTTCGGAAGTTTGTGCAAAAAAAAATCACATATTTATCACATTTTATTACAGTTAGGGGGAGGCCTTTGTTAAACAGTGGACGTCTTCCGGCTGATGATGATGATTACAGTTAACGTGCCCACGTTACAAAAGAGACAGAAGTAAGTCTGCAGTAAGCACCCATGTTATAGGTCCCAATGTAATACAGTTCGAGCTTATTGCCATGAAATCTTTACCCAATATTATTGTGTTAATAATGTCACTTGCCGTGTGGTATCCGGCCTAGAATTGACCACCCCCTTTCCTCCCTTGGGTGTCGTAAGAGGTGACTAAAGGAAAATCTTAACTTGACCACCAACACTGCGATCCCCAAGTCGCTTACCAAGCGTGGAAATTATGGCAACCCCCCCCCCCCCTTTAAAAGGAGGAGGCCTTTGTTCAACAGTGGACGTCTTTCGGCTGATGATGAATATTGGCTCTATAGACAATAGTACTTTTTTATGTACTACCATCATATACTGTAAGTAGGACTTTCCCTGATTGGTCCGTGACCAGCACGAAGGCCGGTCACAAAAACACAATAATAGTAGTTTTTGGCCTTCACGACAATTGCTTTAGTGGGTTATCCCAAGGGGCAAACGCGAGACTGATTAGATTTGACGCTTGTTCAGCAATTAAATGTCAACATTGACTAGCTCTGTTAGTCACGTTGTGTTCACTCCGTTGGGGAGTATTGCGAGGACTTGGTGATGTGTTTTTATGTGCAAGGAAACGGAACAAACAGTCAGTAGATGAGTATATCATTGTAAATACAGGCAAAAACGCAATGGCCGAGATTTTGTACAAAAAAGCTTAGAATTGAATAAAGTAAAACTAATTAGGTACCAGCATAAAACTGCCCGCCTGTATAGCAAAGGTCTTTTAAATATACGGCAGAAATTTTGATGATAAGCATTGTTTAGCAGTAATATTGTGAAGAAAACTAAAAATAACTCTGTAATAGATCTTGTTGCCTAGACAAACCCAATAATTGGTCTAATTGTAATTAAAATTGCCATGCGAAATGTGTGGGTTTAGTAATAGTAATAATATAACCACTAATAATCAATGTAACTATGTACTAAAAATGTTGTAAATGTTATTAATATGAACATTTCATTAATGGGATTCGGGTGCTAGGTAATTAATAAGCTGTAGACCGACCAAAAGAGACACCCGGGAATAACCAATGGGATACCAGTTGTGTAATCCTGAAACTTAAGTGTTAAACGTCTGATTTTCCTGTAGAATATGCTTTAGGGAAACCAGATTGGCCGGGTACATATCCTACGTTTACAGTATAGCTACCGCGCACGTCCATTAATCTGTGAGGTTAAGATGCCCTAAGTCTTTCCCGTAGTTGACTAGATGGTGCAACGCTGTTATTATGTATCGGTGTGAGAGACCTATTTAACATACACTTTTATATAAATAGGTACTAGCTTCCGTCCGCGACTTCGCCCGCTTAGATTTCGAATGTTTTATAGCCTAATAGCCTTCCTCGATAAATGGGCTATCTAACACTGAAATAATTTTTCAAATCGGACCAGTAGTTCCTGAGATTAGCGCGTTCAAGCAAACAAACTCTTCTGCATTATAATATTAAGTATAGATATAGATAATTATATATTACGTTGTACCTACAATGGTTATCGCACCCATGACTACACTAGATATTTTTAGTTTGCCCTAACAAGACTATCTGTTACCGTCTTCATCAATAAGGAAGATAAATATATATGCTTGTACGTAGTACGTCGAAGTTTTCAGATTATTGTGAATTTTTGCTAATGTAGGCTCAACAAAGCAATTAGAAACTTCTTTCTTTTCCCATACACACTTTGTGTAGACACAGAAGTGCAGTTAATCCTTTATATACATATCATAACATCACACCTGTATTTTCCTAAGGGGTAGGCAGAGCTGTGCAGTACCTACATTTCGCCAATTATGTTGTAGGTCCCAATGTAAGGGCGCGAGCCTATTACCATCAACCGGGCACAAAACCAGACTCCGTGCTGCTACTGACAAAACTTTGCCGGAACCGGGATTCGAACCCAGGACCTCGTGCTCAGCAGTTGCGCTTAGCGACCACTAGACCAGCAAGGCAGTCGTCCTTTTTATATACTAACTAAAACATCATAAAGGATCTAAAGTGTTATTTACTATTTAAACCGGTTTTACTCACGTCAATATTCGGGAATGCCCGACTAAATCTAAAGTGTAGTGAGAAAATACTCTAAAAAACTAAACGAGTTAGGTAGAGTTTTCTAATGACGTTGAAAAACTTTAACAAGCAGTACCTACTAAGTTAATTTTTTGCTCATTGAGAATACCCGACGGAAGTGCATTCGGTAAACCCGTTGATTGGCCTTGTTAGGTTTTTGTCGGCAGCACGTGTATGTTCACGTAAAAACTTACAAGTGCCTAATAATGTATGCCTAAATGAAGGACTGTCATTAAGGAAATGGATAAATAAAGATCGGTTAAGTTAGCCTACTAAGTTACTGGTTATGATGGGTGACCCTTGGGTATAGTTGTGGCACTTTCAGGCCTTCAACGAAACGTAAACGGCTGTCTGAGATCTATAAATAACAGCAGTTAGGATTGACGGGCTGTCCAATTTCCATGATACAGAGGGGTCTCGGTATTATGGATATTGGATGGATTTCCTAAACCGGAGAAATTATGGTGCGGTTTGTTTGATATCAAGCTGGTTCTTAGCTGTAATTTATGTTGTGTTGGGGGTTACTTGAAATATTATTTTATTTATTTAAACTTCGTGCAACAACACAGTTTACAGCGGATTTAATGCCTGAGGCGTTTTCCACCAGTCAACGTATCCTCGGACTGACGCGGCAAGCGATGCGTTACCGTGATCCGTCGACCCTTGCGACAGTTTCCAAACCACGAGCCACTTCTTATTATTATTATTGATAGGCAACGAGAGTAAAGACCTAAGGACATAATCGCTTGACGACGTAATGTAGTTTAGTTGAATAAACGCAAAGATTTTCCTTATCAGCGTGACTTGACACTTTTACTATTTGCTGTGTTACGACTATAATACGGTACCGTTGGTCTCGTGGTTGCCGAATGAATTGGTTTAGATTTCTTCTAAGGTTAAAAAGATATAATAAAATAATAATAAGTGACTAGATGCATAAAGCAGCAGACCGGGCTCTGTGGCGTACCTCGTTAGATACCTTGCCTATGCCAGTAAACTGCAACGGGCTGATGATGATGAAAGGCCTGACAGACTGTCTCTAATGCCAGCAGACTGACACGGCTGGAGAAGTCAGACGCTGCACGCTGGACCCACAGCACGGAGGGTTCACGATAGGTGGTGAACGGTCATCTTAGGACTGACCGAGATTTGGGGGACCTGTAGAACGTTTACCTGGGTGATCTTCATCTAGGGGGTATTCCCTGGGTGATCTGGACCTGAAGGATGTTCGCCTGGAAGGAGATGTGATGCGACCTGTATTTGAGGGACATCTCCTAGGTGACTGCATCGACTAAATTCTGGATTTACAAGAACAAATAAATGTTGTATTAAATTTATACGACACGCGTGTATGAGTAAACGTAATAAATGCAGTGACGTCTGCAAGTATAAATCAACAGTGACGTTATGAAGCGTGTCAAAATAGTTAAATACACTGAAAAGACGCATTTATGTCTATATGAATAAAGATCTACGCAAGTCTTAAGGTAATATTTACTTTAATACATCAAAATTATAATAAGTTAGTTATTTTTTGGTAATATTTTACAGATTATATCGTCTATCCAATTCTTTATTGCTTTCCGAGAATGCACACAAGACAGTAAGCAAGCTGAAAAAGGCGACGAACAAGATGTGTGCCCATTATATGGCCATAGGTTACCCTTTCTGTCTTCCGTAGCTCGCCCCTTACTTAGTCATAGGTACTGGCGAATTGAACACCTCTATCTAATAGAGAAGAATACACGCATCCTGATATCTGGCCATACATTGACATTGAAGGTGGAGAAGAATTTATGTAAATAGGTTCCTAAATGCCTACTGCTGTAACAAAAGATTCCACCCACAATATTAAAAACATTTGGCCCTACTAAACCATGTTCGAAAGAGAAGCAGGTTGGTAGGGATCGTGTTCTATGGTCATGTGCTACTGCCATATAACTTTTTATCTCATTCCTGACCTACACCGACAGTCCGACATTAAAGGATATATCCATGTAGGGTAGCACTAACTCCAGGCTTCCAAAACATATCGTACGTCACGCCCCGTGATAGAGCGAGCATGAGCAGTAATGAGTCAATGTTTACACTATGCCGGTTCATAATACCTTTATTATGGTATTTTAACAGAATGTCGGCACATTCCGATCCCGTTACACTCGCAGCAATATTATCTCAGGGAATATGTGACGTTTTATGACGGCATGTTAACGGATTTTGTCGGATGTCGTAGCTGCGTGACCTGTAAATTTAATAAACAGTGCAGTTTAGCAGGATGAAACTTATCGTAGCACTAAGACAGAGGTATCGAAACATACAAAAATGCAAAGCTGTAGGCACAAGTGTACACGCACAGTCTTTAGACTAATTACAACATAAAAGCTGGTTGCAGGCTTGACATTCGCCAGATTCTTCTTCAGATATCATCCTATGCCTAATACATGTTTGATATTAACATCGGTAAAGTAAGGAAGTATCCGGACTAGAATAGACTACTCCCCTTTTCCTCCCGTGGGTGTCGTAAGAGGCGACTAAGGGAAAATCCAGAAGAAGGGCAGCAGCGTCTTCTGTAACTTCACCACAAATACTGCGATCCCCAAGCCGCTTGCCAAGCGTAGGAATTATAAAACCAGCCCCCCAATAAGGGGGAGGTCTTTGTTCAACAGTGGACGTCTTCCAGCTGATGATGATAATGAAGAACCATACAGCGGTTAAGAAGATAGAATAATTGAGAGCGAACTAGCAGCTCATTTATCTGGCTTATAGAACCATATTGTAAGCCTAATTTAACTTAAAAAGGCAAAGGATATTGGTCAATTGGGTGGGGTAACTATTCTGCCAGGTAGATGCTGAGAGCAAAACGCTGTGCTTTATATGTAATTAGAAACATTAGAACATCGTAAACGATAATAGATTATAACAACTTTTGGCACAAAATTACATTATAGATCTTGAATTGATTGATTGAATGGCTACTTACGCGATTGTGCTAAAGCGGGTAATGCCCAAATAAGGCTAAGCGTCGGCCACACGAGCGGCTGGGGGCGCAATGGTGGAAAGTACCCGCGGTGGTGCCCGCGGGTCATTGCGATAACCGGCGTACGTGATGTTATTTTTGTACTGCAGCGTCGGATTTAGTTCAATTCCCCATTATAGCTCCTAGGAGTGTAAACACTAGGCTTTAATTAGGAACAGTTGAACGGTTACGCACGCGCGTGGGCATGCGTGGCAGATTGATGCGCGCCAAACGCGTTTGTTTTCGAATTGCGCGGGAAATCAGACATGTTTGTTTTGCAACATTCGATTTAGTGAAAATTCACTACAAGCGCTGACAGACGTACGTGTTATTTATAAGAGATTAACAAATTAGTTTATGTTCAACAACCATTAGTTTTATTGAAAGTAATTCGGTATGCATTTTATAAGTACGCCGTTTAATAGAAATGAGGGCAATAGCCAATCGCTTCTTAGTATTATTGTTAGATTATTTTTAAGACTGGAAAATAAAATATAAGAAGTTACGTCGTTACCTTCAACATTACCAGGCAAGCACTAAGAAATTTTGAATGGAATGTTGGTACCTATACCATTAACCTCATTCTTAGGTTCTGTTACATCAATTACATACAATCTAGCTATCTTAGTATCTAATTTTAAATAAGAAAAGGCATTAGCTTGACGTCGATTCATAAAATACTTTCAAAGGTGGTGGAGCACAGTACTGTAGGCAGGTACCTACCTAATTATTATAAAATTTTAAGAGCAATAAAGTTAGCCACATCTTTAGTGCTTTTTATAATAATAATTAATTAAAGAAATAGGTTCAAACATACATAACATCACGACTGTATTCTCCGAAGAGGTAGGCACTGGTGTATTATTTAGGTAATACACACACATTTCGCCATACTAATGTTATCTAGAGGTTCCAATAAATTTTGTTTCCGTGCCACTACACACTAAAATGTTTTAGCTGTAGCTTTCGGTGCAGTCTTGATTAGATACCTGCCCCACAGGATAGTTTATTATGTGGAAGCGAGACGCCGCATTACACTGCACGTAGCGGTGTCTCGCTTCCACATCGTAAACTGTCCTGCTATAAAAGTTCATGGTAAGGGGGCTGATACCTACATGGCAAATGTCTAAAAATTCAGCATCAAATAATATTAAAGCAGAATGAGACCATAGCGTAGTAACTAGTATCTACCACTCTACCAGTCCATATCTTAGTCTGTGCACACGGCCCATGGTCTTGTTCTGCCGGGAACCATGGAAAATCTCCACAGCTAACCGTTGCACACGAAGGGGCGAATACTTTTGTTATTACTCAGTACACCAGAACCGAATTCCAATCAGGTAAAATGTAAATACGCCTAACAAAATTAATTTTAACATATCGCCCACTCGAATAACTCATGGGCAACGCGGGGTACGATCAAAACAAGTGATTTTCTTTGTTGGTTAAAATGGTAAAAATAAACCCGCTATAAATAGCCGGTCATGTGAATAAGTACGGGTAATGAAATAGTGAAGCCACTGTTTGATATTCTATGCAAAACATCATGTTTAGCATTGTTCAGTAGGCGACCGAAGTCAGGGAACGTTTTTATTCGGCACGATTAATTAAATCAAAATTGTATAAAAAATAACACAGGTACTTATTTGCTTAATCGAAACACATTGCTATTCCTAGATAAGAAGGGAAGGACCTACCTACTAAATGATAGATTTAGTTTTATTAATTTCAATTTAAACTAATTTACTAAGTAGTTACTTAAAATTGGTTTAGTTAATTCGATTCGCAAAATGAATCTATACCTAAGTATTGCTAAACACTGACAGTGCCATTTTGTTTTACCAAATGACCATTATTTGTATTGTGACTAACGTTTCCTGAACTCGGGAAATAATTAGAATACTTGGCTGGGATTCAAACGGAAACTCCCGGGATTGCTGGAGATCCTACAGAACACATCACAGTGACCGGGTTCACTTGTACGGTTAACGCACTGCTCGTTCCGAATACCGTTCAAATTACACATTAAATAAGACTAATATTGTTGGAAAAATTATTTTGCTGCTCTACATTATCAACCATTTCAGGTAAACTTAAACAAAATAGACTAGGAAGTAGGTAGGTACTATGATCGAATTTAGACCCACAATTTAGAATCGATGTCACGGGACCAGTCCGCAAGTAAATTTATACTTTAGTCGAAACTAACGCAACGTAAAAATTGCAGGAATGTCAACATCAAAATTCTATCTAAATATTACCTACAATTGTCTACACACCCATTTAAGAACAGTTGAATATTGCCCCAAAAAAATAAGTATAGTTCGTAGTGGTTCGCCGCGCATTAAAAATCCCATGCACTTAAGTAGGTACCTAAGTGTGGCGCTATATTTTGAGAAATACAAATAAAAGAATATGTAACAAGAAACTCATTTTATTCTCTTGAAAGTTAACTATGTTATGTTACAAATATTTACAATGTACAAATCAATAAGACTCTTTTATGGTCGGTAGGTGCAAGTTGCTCGCACATTGAGCAAGAACAGACGAAGGTTGTCTCTTCTTGCCCCAAGTGACAGATAGCTTGCAAAAGTTGGCTAAAATTTATGAGCCTCTTCAAGTTAGGCCCACATTCAAACCCGCGCTACCCCCCTAGACAAGTAGCTAAACTCTTGACGAATAGAATGAAAAATATATGAGTTTGACATATTATGTCATCGATCACTTAGTTGAAACATAATGTGCGTTTTGCCACATGTCTACGGGGGCTGGTCCGTCGGCCAAATCACTCTTGTCTCGTTTTCACCGTCCTACAAAATCTTAAAAAATGGGTACTGCGCTGCCTCCCACGGCTAACATCCGAGAGCTCATAAAGTTTTGCGCAAACTATACTAAAGACAATACTATGTCAATCGGAAGCATTATAATCTGTAGTGCAACAGATCATGATCTCGCTGAATCCGATGATGATGATGACAAGTCATCTGCAGGGTCTTTCAATGACCCACTAGATGATGAAACAAGATCTATACTAAGCAGTCTAGAAAATATAGCAGCAGGGCGAGATACAGAGTCTACTTGGGAAGGTTCTTCTCATGTCATCTGGACCTCTCCGGGCATATATCCCACAATAGAGGAATTCCGCAATGCTAAGAGAATGCTGATTTCTGTTGTTAACTCCATCAATAAAGATTCAGGATCCTCTTATGCAGTGAATGTAGGAAGGCCAGACACTCTATTTATTACCAGAGCCGATTCATTAACTGTATCAAGAAGACGGAACACTCAATGCAAAGCTTTACCGATTCCAGCTGCGTCTCAACCAGACAGTGATGATTTAAATTCTTTAATTGAGTCATTTGCTCAGGGGATTAAATTAAAAGACAAAGGTGAGCCTGGGAAATTCTTAACAGTCAATTTAAACACCCCAGGATTTAATCAACAAGAAATAAGATCAGCGTATCTTAAAGGTGGCAAAACCATTAGAGAAGTTCTAGAGAGCATCTGGACCTCAAAAGGACGCTGGAACTACATTAGATCGTCCTATGATGTAAACGGTTTCCAAATCTCCAAATGACGGAGTCCACACTAAACATAGTTAAGTCATCCCTGAACTACATAAGCCCTGTAGTTTTTTATTCCTTTCTTATTCCATTTCTTAATCCATTTCTTAATCCACTTATAACATTTTGTATTCAATGAAATTATCAAGATAACTAGTTATCTACATAATATTATACTATTGTATAGATAAAAAAGGTAAAACATGATGTTTGCTTTAGGCTTTTTCAAACTAAAGGGTAGGGAACTTTCCTAAATAAATACTACAAGGAAATAAAATGACTAATTCATAATTATGATTCAAAATAAGAATTACAATGTGAATTAACTATGTGTGTGCAATAGATAGATACTTAGAAACTCCTCTTCATAAAGCATTTAACAAAAACCAAATCTATTTAGGTACATTTATTCAGCTGATACGGTGTATTCTTACCGTAGGCGTAAGAGTGACATTAAAAGCAAAAAAATATTTACCAACTGTTTACTGCAGAAAAATTTACATACCTACAACCTACATACATAAAGTCAAGACTGTTTCCCACTATAATTTGTGATACAGTGCAATATAAATAGTTCGTCTGTTTTGGGCAAAGTCTAGGGGGTGACCAGATTGCCCAAGCAAAGTCGACAGAATACATGGGTACTTTTAAAAATTCATTAATACAAAGTCAAGGTATTCAGTGTCATATTTACTGACACCGGAATTTAAGAACGACAAAGGGTCTAAGTTTGGACCTTGCCGAGTCTAAGTTCATTGATTCGTTGCCTGTGGACTTTGCCAGACATACACATTTCGTGTATGTTTGTGTAGAACAGACTACCTTAAGTAAAACGCGGCAATCTTAAGTATACATAAATGCGTGATTTTGCCTAATAAATAAAATCAAAGTTTTATTTGAATGCAATAAACTTTTTAAACTTCATGTTTGTTGTAGAAGCTTTCCTATTACATCTATATATCTATGTATATTTAGCTAATGTAAACACTCGAACTCAGAATAAAGGTAGGTATATTTCTTAACTGTATGGTTAATATCATGGTAGAACGTCCGTTTAAACTTTAAACTTAAAATTCAAGCGTAGAGACTATTGTATATTTTTAATCGTCAGATATTTTATATTCAAAGGATAAAATTGTCTTTTTGTCAGTTATTTTATGGAAGATAAAAGATATTATGTAAAACGTAATTTATTCTACTAGGTAACAAAAAAGGTATCTGGCGATTGAGTCAGACTATTAGGCCAATGTACGGAGCACATAGGTTAAAAAGCAGGGAATGAACAATAAAACAAGTCACAGCGAGTCGCGAGCATTTCTAGAAGAAATTGTAATACATAGAGTAGTTGAAAGATGGTAGTGATTATAGTCTATCAACGACCTAACTGCGAACAAGGCTTGTGTTGAAGCTGTTTTTATGTTTTGTTTGCGCGGCCACTCCACTACCACTAATCATTCAACATATACAGTTGTACGTGAATTATGAAGTTAGTTGCCAATAAACCTCAGTAAGAACACACGCGTCTTTATCATTGACATATGCATCCCAAAAGTGAACCTTATTACCTAGAACATATGGTCGAATTCGAGCCGGATCGTATACTAAAACCGAAGTGTCGCCTATGACGGCCGAGCCGTCCCGAGAACAAAAGAAACCACATTCCTGAGCGATAAGCGAGTACTCGGTGCAGTTTTTTATGCAAGTCAGTATAACAAAAATATAGTTGTGCATAATTACGTCGCGATAACATCGTTAAGAGTTAATAAATTAAAACCATGACGTCTCAAGTGGATCAAGCTTTAAGTATACTCGAAGATACAGCATCGTTACTTAAAAAGACTCAAATTAATCTAAAAATGTGTCCAAAGGAACGGTTATCTAAACAGGGCTATTTACAAACTCGCATTGCAACCATCGAAGAATACTGGAATACATTCAAGAAAGCACACCAAGACCTATTGAAGTGTACGACACGTGAACAACGCGGAATGATTTCATATTTTGTAAACGAAGAATTCTACCTTCAAGAAGACTTATACTTATGTATGTTGGGAGACCTTAAAGATCTGTTGACATCGCTCACCATTAACACATCGGACGAACCTTCGTGCAATAACATGTCATGTCAAGGTCAAGTACATACGAAAGTGAAGTTACCTAGTATAAAGCTACCTGCGTTTTCCGGTAATTATGAAGAATGGCCCACGTTTAAAGACTTATACGTATCACTAATTCACGAATGCAATACATTGACGGATGTAGAAAAATTACACTACTTGAAGACTAGCATCACAGGCGAAGCGGCATCATTGTTAAAACACGTTCAAGTGACCGGTGCTAATTATATTCAAGCATGGGATACTTTAAATCAACGATATAACAATAGGCGCCTTATAGTGAACGCACTACTTAAGCGATTATTTTCTTTAAAGAAATGCACCAATCAATCCGCGGCGCAGCTTAAGGTTCTATTAGATACAACTAATGAAGTTATTAACAGCTTGAATAACTTGAAGGTGCCTACCGATTCTTGGGATCCATTAATTATTTTTCTGATCATCCAGAAATTGGACCCGGAGTCGCACAAGGAATGGGAACAGTCTGCTTACTCAGCGAACACGGAAGAATTAGCTACTTGGAAAGATTTACGCGACTTTCTAGAGGCCACATTCCGAACACTCGAGCTAGTTACCCCAACCCCTAGCACCAGAACCATCAAGGAACAAGTTTTGCACATCACATCATTTGATAATGATAAGAAAAACATGCGCATTGTGTAAGGACGTGCACACACTATTTCATTGTAACAAGTTTAATAAAATGTCAATCAGAGAACGCGGAGAACATGTCAAGACTAACAAGCTCTGCTTTAACTGCCTCGGGGCGGGACATTCAGTGTTTAAGTGTCGTATGCCTATGTCCTGCCGCATTTGCAAGAGACGCCATCATACACTTCTACATCAATCCAAGAATACGGAAGAGTTGGTTCCCCAAGAAGACCCTCAGCAACCAATGTCTTCCACTCAAGCAGATGAAGAAGAAAAGAAAGTTCATGCTATGGTCGTGTCTCATTTCGCTACTGAAAAGAAGATGGCTCTATTGGCCACCGCTTTAGTGAAGTTGCAAAGTGAACAGGGCCACACGCTTATCTTAAAGGCGCTTATAGATTCAGGATCTCAAGCATGTTTCATAAGCGAGAAGGCAACTCAGATCCTGAAACTGAACAAATCGTCGGTCAATCTTATAGTCTCAGGGTTGGAATCCATGAAAGTAAGGGTCAAGCAAGAGATTAATGTGCAAGTGTTATCACGATGGGACGACCAATTTAACTTACCTACGTGATGTCTAAACACTTGACTTCAAACATACCCTCAAGCTCCACGATGGAGACTAGTTGGCCACATCTGAAGGGCATCCAATTAGCAGATGAATATTATCATGAATCTGGAACCATTGACCTCTTATTGGGTGTAAACGAGTATGCAGCAATATTAAAACAAGGGTTAATCAAGGGTCCCCCAGGTACTCCATGCGCGCAAAATACTTCGCTGGGATGGATTCTAATGGGTGGAATAACAATGAATTTTAACGGACGAGAGAAATCCTTAACTGTCATGAAGCAAGAAGTTAATATAGAAGAGTTACTAAAAGCAATATGGGAGGTCGAAACAGACTCAAAACGAAAATATAGCCAAAGAGAACAATTAAGTGAAGAAATATACAAAACGACTCACAAGCGAGATAAAGATGGAAGATACATTGTACAGTTACCATTTAACACGGAACACCCAAAATCATCAGAAGGAAATACACGGGAAATAGCAAAAAGAAGATTCTTACAATTAGAAAGAAGATTTAGTCAAAATACAACCCTTACGGAAGAATACACGAAGGTAATAGAAGAATATATAAACCTAAAACATATGGAAATTGTACCTAAAGAAGAAAAGGGAAATAAATCAGTTTACTTACCTCATCACGCAGTGATCAGCAACGATAAAGAAACCACGAAGACTCGCGTAGTATTCGACGCGTCGTGCAAGGGCTACAACGGTGTTTCCTTAAACGACGAATTATTATTGGGCCCAGTTCTGCAAGAAGATCTCAGAAGTTTAATGATGAGATGGCGAACCCATTCTGTTTGCTTTGTGTCTGACATACAGAAAATGTACAGAATGATATGGATTGATAAAAAACATACAGATTACCAAAGAATTCTGTGGAGAAATGACCCTTCTGAAGAAATCGAAGACTATCGACTCTTGACCGTCACCTTTGGGACAGCTTCCGCCCCATATCTTGCTGTAAAAACACTCATGCAACTGGCCGATGACGAGGGTCACAAGTATCCACAAGCAGCGAAAATATTACGCGAAGACCTGTATGTTGATGACGTCATATCCTGCAGTGATACTCTCGAACACGCTGTAAAAAACAGTCAAGACCTAAAACGCTTACTTAGTCTGGGTGGCTTTGAACTGAAGAAATGGTCATCCAATAACTCCGATTTCATGCAAACAATCAAACCAAGTGAGAGATCTTCTAAAGCAATTCTGGAACTGAACGTAGCTGGAACAATTAAAGCATTAGGCATTCAATGGAATCTGGAAAAGGATCAATTTGAGTTCAGTTTGAACTTACCTCCAATTGGTGACATGATCACGAAGCGAAGTATTTTATCCGATGTCCAAAGATTGTTTGACCCACTCGGATGGATTGCGCCTTGTCTTGTAAAAACAAAAATTCTAATTCAGCAGCTTTGGCAAGAGAAGGTAGATTGGGACACAGCCTTGAACGCAGCCCTAGCCGAAAACTGGCGTACAATTCGATCTGATCTTGAGAACGTGAATGAAATTTACATAACCAGATGGATGAACACCACGAACTCAAACAAAGATGATATTGAAATTCACGGATTTAGCGATGCCTCGGTACGAGCTTATGGCGCTGTTGTTTATTGTCGAGTCAAACTACCTGACAATGCAATCAAGACCACGATAATTGCTGCAAAAACAAGAGTGGCTCCCCTAAAACCGATATCTTTGCCGCGGTTGGAACTATGTGGAACTTTGCTCTTGTCCAGGCTCCTTAAGCAAGTAACGAAGGCTATGAGAATACCAACATCACGTGTATATGCGTGGACAGATTCTTCTATCGTAATCTCATGGTTACAGGGAGATCAAATGAACAAATGGAAAACGTTTGTTGCTAATCGCGTTGTCGAGATAACAAATATCATAAACTCCAGTCAGTGGTACCACGTCTTATCTCAGGATAAACCAGCCGATATTGTATCAAGAGGGACATCAGTATCAAACCTAAAGAATTGTGGCTTGTGGTGGAACGGACCACAATGGCTGCTGCAACCGAATATACAGTCCACTAAACCAATTATAACACCGACAGACTTAGAAAGGAAGAAGAACATCCTGCAAACCCTGAAAATAACAGAAAATGTGGAAGGAAAGGATTATGTTTACAATTTGACAATTTTGACACGCTGATAGAACTACTGCGAACAATCACGCACTGCCGAAGATTCCTGAAACAAAAGAAAATTAATTATAATATAAATAAACCGATGACCCCCGAAGAACTCCAACTGTCACTGCAAACCTGTATAAAAAAGGCACAAGAAGAAGAATTTGAGGAAGAGATAGATAGACTAAAGGAAAAGAAAACAGTAAAGGGAAACAGTAAAATAAAATTCTTGGCTCCTTACCTTGATGATGATGGTGTCCTCAGAGTGGGCGGCCGGCTCAGGAACTCGGAATTAGACGATGAAAGCAAGCATCCTGTGATTCTAGGTCGAAAGAGTAAGCTTACCATCCTGGTTGTAGCAGAAGCTCACAAGAAGACATTGCACGGAGGACCTCAACTTATGCTTACCTTTCTCAGGTCCAAATACTGGATACTAAGAGCGAAACCTTTAGTGAAACACCATGTTCACCGATGCTTGATATGTGCCAAACTAAAGGCTAAAGTGAGAACACAGATAATGGGTGACTTACCAAGCGTACGAGTAAGACCTGCACGACCCTTTCTTAATTCTGGAGTGGATTTCGCTGGCCCGTTTCAAATATTAATATCGAAGGGACGAGGAGCTAGAACCAGTAAGGCATATGTTGCTATATTTATATGCATGTCGACAAAGGCCGTACATCTAGAGTTGGTCGGAGATTTGAGTACAGCAGCATTTATTGGTGCCTTTAAACGGTTTTGCGCACGCAGAGGACGATGTGCCAATATATGGAGCGATCAAGGCCGGAACTTTGTAGGTGCCAATAAAGAACTACATGATGCGTGGAAAGAAGCTGGCTTGCAATTTGGTCTTGAGATTGCGGAATCGTTGGCCAACGATGGAACCAAATAGCATTTCATACCAGCATATTCACCAACGTTTGGAGGACTCTGGGAAGCCGGTGTGAAGTCCATGAAGTTTCACCTAAAAAGGATACTCAACAGCAATCTGACCTTTGAAGAGATGTCGACAGTTCTTTGTGAAATCGAAGCATGCTTAAACTCCCGTCCATTGTGTCCTATCGACGACGATAGTATGCAACCACTGACACCTGGTCATTTTTTAATAACTGAAGCGCCAATTGTCGTGCCTGATCACAATATTAAACATTCTAATGTGAACAACATAACACGCTGGCAATACACAAGAAAGTTAATCAATGACTTTTGGATACGATTGCAAAAAGAGTACTTAACTAGACTTCAGCAAAGACCTAAGTGGCTGAGGCGTCAAGAAGAATTTAGAATCGGTGACTTAGTACTTATCAAACACGACAATCTGCCACCAGGAAAATGGTGCATGGGCCGCATAGTAGAGAAACATCCCGGCCCAGACGGGTTGACCAGAGTGTACAGTGTGAAAAGCGGCGATAGTATAACCAAGCGATGTGTCACGAAACTTTGCGCCCTACCCATAGATACTACTACTGATTAATGTTTTAACTTAATTTTTCTTATGTCCATCATTCGTGAATATCTATCAGTACCTATCATGTTATTGTAATTGTAGTAATGTCAATTTTGCATGAATTAGAGAAGTTTTTAAAAGAACCGTAGGTTCTTTAGTGGGCGGCTTATGTTGAAGCTGTTTTTATGTTTTGTTTGCGCGGCCACTCCACTACCACTAATCATTCAATATATGAGTATTTCTCAAAATACATGTACATCTTTGAAAAAAAAAGTGTGCTTTGAAACAGTTCAAAAGTTTTATATTTATAAATCATCACACAAAAAAAACACACACTCAATTTTGTAGGATGAATATTAATCTTTAAGATAACGAAGAATTATAGCTATAATCATACTTATTATCAAATATTTCGATATTTTAAAAATAGCTTTTTTTACCTTTCATACAAAAACCTGTTTGCCACTCTACCTTTTTCATGTGTTTTTGTTTCATAAAATGCGATACGTAACTAAATTATTGTAAATTTCTTTGTATCATCGTTCTACAGTAATCGCAGTTTCTGTATCAAATTGATTTTCTATGGGGTGTCATAGTGAATTGGCAATTTAAAGCAAAAAAACAAAATGAGTCGCTCTCATTTACTATTTAGTTATTACTCTTTAGTTACGATTTATTTCTACTTTCCCATGATTTCTGAACGATTCCGTAATTTTTTTACACGGACAACACTAGCTTCACTCTGATTGGCTATTGGTTTGACGTCTCCGCCATTACATCTATCGTGAAAATCAGTGAGAACGTGTGTGTTTTGTGGGGTTACTTTTTCGAGACAGGAAGTAAAATCAGCGATTTTTCATAGAACGGTAAGTCTTCATTTACCCATTTTTTGTAATACGTGTTGTACGAATATTTAATAAGCTTTTATATTTGCTGTAACAGCTTTTATCAATAAATATATTTTTTCTGACCTCAATTTGTCTAATATTTCGTAACGTTTTTTACGAATTTCGTTACGTAACGAAAAAGTACAACATAAAGCTGAGTGTATACTGTTATAACCTGACTAAGCATAGTAATATTCACTACTTAATTTATGAAAAAAAAATATATAGAGCGTCAATAACTAAAGGATTGGATATTATCTGCTATATAGAAGTGCCACCAGCAAAAAATAATGAAATAATTTAAATTACGTTTTTATGTGATTTAACAACTTTTTACCCCTGATATTACTTACATGAAGTTCTATTGAGAACTTCCTCCTTTTCGTCGGTTAAAAAACCTCGCGGCTTTGTTTCAATTCGCTTGAGAATAGAATTATACCGATTGTTACAAATACTTAACTCTTGCTAATGACACTTCTGTAGAGATGCCCACTATACTTGTTGGTTTGACTTATCAAATTGGTTATTACTTACAACTGCTTATATACAACTGCATTACTTCTTTTGTTTTTTAAGGAATGCCGCCAAAAACCAATGCCGAAAGGCAAAAAGCTTACAGAGAACGACTCAAAAAGGATAAACCAAATAAATATGAGGAAATCCGTGTCAAACATTTGGAAAAAGTTAAAGAAAATATCAAAAAGAAAAAAGAAATTCTTACAGAAGAAGAAAAACAAGAGCTACGAGCAAAGTGGAGACAAGCCAATGCTATAAGAGCTGAAAGAAAAAAAAAGGCCTACTCTACGACAAAACAAAACAACACATTGGAAGTAAGAAAAAATGCTAAAAATAATACAAATATCCTAAAGGAGAGACTACAAAAGCTTACTGAAGGAAATACTCAATTAAAACGACGAAATAAAAATTTAAGACAGGCCTGCAATCGGATGAAAAAGCGAGTGGAAATTCTGAAAAAACGACTACCCCAACAAATTAGGCCTGATAATGATGCTATTTCCATTGAAACTCGTCAGTGTGATGACACACCGTTAACAAAATCGAATAGTTTTTTAGAAGAAACTTTACCAAATGTGTCCGTGACGGAAAAAGAAAAGGTAAAAAAGAAGTTAATTTTGCTTAACACAATTACAGATTCTTTAAAAACAGAGTTTAATAAAGCAGATACCAAAGAGAAGAAAGTACTAAAAAAAGTTGCTACCAACGATATTGCAAATAAATACAAATTAAAAACAGCTATTTCTAATGTTCTTGGTCTGAAAGGAAGAATAAGAAAGACGAAATCAATAAACGAAATGAAAAAGAAATTCATGAAAGATATACAAGATTTCTTTGAAAGAGAAGATGTAAGTAGACCTAGTGCGGGAAAAAACGAGTGCATAACGAGAAACAAAGAAAAAGTGCAAAAGAGATATTTAATGGAACCAATATACAAGCTCTATAGAAAATACAGGTTAGAGGGTGGTAAAGCGTCTTTGCAAACTTTTTATCGTTTTCGACCGTTCTCCGTTGTGAAACCAAGACTTCAAGATAGGAATACTTGTGCTTGCATAAAGCATAGTAATTTATCTTTCAAGGCAATATCGTTGAAGAAGCTAGGTTTGCTTCAGACATCTGACATTGACGAACTTATGAAAAATGTCACTTGCAGTAAATGTTTTAAATGCATGTACTCTGAGTGTTCTGAATGCAAAAATAAGAAACTAGCTGTTGATTTGACAATAAATGAAGACAGCCCTGTGGAGTGGCTTCAATGGAAAATAGGCACACACACTTATATTAAAATTGACAAAAAGAAATGCGTAGAAAAACAGACGAAAAAGTATTCAAAACAGGTAGTGAAAGGGACAGTGAATGCATTGATAAAAGAATTTCAAAATGATGTTCAAAAATTTAAAACTCACTACTACAATGTTCAACATCAGTACTTGGCGTGGAAAAAGTGTATTGAAAACCTTGATGAAGACGAAGCTGCATTGATTTGCGATTTTTCAGAAAACTTTTCGTGCAAGCAGTCTGAAGAAATTCAGGCGATACACTTCGGAGGGTCTAGAAATCAAGTCACATTGCACACTTGCGTCCTTTACAGAAAAAATGTGAAACCCCAATCGATATGCTCCATATCCCCAAATAATGAACATGGTCCTGGAGCAATCTGGGCCCATTTGGATCCAATAATGAAACTGTGCCAACACTTTACCATTAAAAAGATTCATATATTTTCTGATAGCCCTACAACTCAGTACCGCCAAAAACATAATTTTTTCTTGTTCCAACATAATATAAAAGAATACGGATTTGAATATGCAACTTGGAATTTTTTTGAAGCCTCTCACGGCAAAGGGCCAGCTGACGGGGTTGGTGGGGCATTAAAGCGCCAACTTGACAATCATATTTCACATGGCAATGACATAACCAACGCAAAAGAAGCATATGACTATTTAATGGTTAACAGTAAAGTAAAAATGTTTTATGTTAATGAAAACGACATTCAGAAGATGACCAAAAATATCCCTGAAAATATTATTCCCATAAAAGGAACAATGAAGCTGCATCAGATTGTAACGGATGGCAACACGACAATTAAATATAAATTGCTGAGCTGCTTTGATTGCCAGAAAAACATCTGCTGTGATTGCTACTACACTAAAGAACATGAACTTCTATCCAACACCCTATCAGAACCAAAAGCATCATGCAGTAACAAACCGCAAGCCTTGAAAAAACAAAAACCAGCAGCGAAAAGATTCAAAAGAATAAATAGTTCTACTACGACGGAGAGTGATGTCAGTATAAGTTATAGTGATTCAGATCTGATAGATGCGGATTTTTGGAGTGAGGACAATGATTTACCCAGGATAGATGACAGAGAGAGTGATCAAGACTTAGAGGTGAATGTCCATTTGAGAGCAAATATAAAAGAGATTTATTTATGATTTTTGACGTATTTTAGGGTCAAACACAAATAAAAAACTAATAAATACCTTTCAAAATCAATCATAAAAAAAAAATATTTTTAAATACACTTTGATGTCATGTTTTTAATTTTCAGGACACATCAAAGGAGGAAAATGTTAAACGGCAACCCCCAGAACAAGTAACATTGTTATCTTCGTCAAGATTTATGTCTGCAAACCATGCTTTCTATGATACTGAAGTAAAATGCCTCAAGGCAGACGAAACACAACAAGGCAAAGAAAACTTTAAGAATAAAGGAAAAGGAACAGGGAAGAAAACAGCAAAGCAACAAAAAGATATGGAAGAAGACAAATATCCAATTGATATAATGAATGTATTAAAACAAAAAGGTGAAACAGACAAACCAAGTAAAGAAATAAAAAGTCATGAGGAAGAAGGATCAACAACTGATATCAATACAAAGCCAATAATTCTCGAGGATTTAATAAGTGACGAAGCTGTAACTACGGATGAAAAATATATGAGTGATGCAATGTCATTTAATGAACCGGAGTTTAATTTCAATGATTTGGACAATGTAGATGTTATAATACAAAATAATAATGCAACAAAAAATAACACTGAATATGAAAATAATGAAAATGTACCAATTGAAGGCACTCACAAAGTCAAAGGCGAAACATGTGGACTGACTATTCTTAACGACGAAATACTGGAAAATATACACACAAAAAAGAAAGTGGTTTATAAAGGACTTAAACCTCTATCGCTTAATAATTATCTTCACGCGCCAAAGCGATGTGATCCAAAGATTAAAAAACGGATTGTCAAACCAAATGTGTTTCGGAAAGAATTCAATTATTACAAAGATAAGGAAGAAATTTATAAAGCGCTAATGGATAGTGATTCTAATTAAGTTTTTTTATGTTTAAAATAACTAACGTCAGGTTTTCATTTTTAAAAGATTGGGAAAAAAAAATAATTTGATTAAAATAGTATGAATGATTACTCCCTTATTTTATTTCTAACCCCTTAAGTATTTGGGTACATACTTACAAATATTTCGTATTGAATAAATGAAGAGCATTCACAATATTTCGCCAATGTGTAACCAGCCTTATGGTTACTATTTAGTTACATCTAAGGACTATTTCGTAACAATATTTCGTTACTACCATTTCGTTACGTACATTTATTTTGAGAAATACTCATATACAGTTGTACGTGAATTATGAAGTTAGTTGCCAATAAACCTCAGTAAGAACACACGCGTCTTTATCATTGACATATGCATCCCAAAAGTGAACCTTATTACCTAGAACAGCTTGAATAACCACCTTTCAAATGTTACGACAATAAATTGGCGGGGATGGCTCATTAAGATTGATATAGTAAAAATTAATTATAATTAATATAATACGAAGAACCCCGGTAATAGTAATAGGGAATTCTCTATAAGCTCATATAGAGTGAATTCCAACAGAATCGCGAGTAAGTGGATAGCCAAAAGCCAATTAGAAAACCCGAATAACAAAACATATTCAAGGAGTAATTATCGAAAGTCCTGTGACAACCGTTTTATCATTTCAGAGTGGGCAACACTTGGGAAATTCACGCTGTTTATTAATAAATGGTAACATTACACAAATAGGAATATGCATAATTAATATGACATTTACTTTGTACTCTCCTATATAAATACGAATGAAACGCCAATATCCGAGCCTTGCAGCTATTATAACGGTGGATTAAATTCATTGGCACTATGTAAACTGTTATATAACAACATAGCTATATTTCACTATAATACATTGTATTATTCCATCGTATAAATTATGCATTAACACGAATTCAAGTAAAAATATTACGCTTAAGTTATTAATAATATACATATATTTATATATACATAGCAAAAACGATTAATTCAGTCTTCATTTCAGCACATTACTAAAAATTGATTTATATTATTTACAGTACATTTGAGAGGTTTTTATTTCTTATATATAACTTCTATCTTTATTTGATCATTAGCTTAGAACACATTACAATTATAAATAGGACACTATTAATTTGACTAATTATTTTTATACAAATATCATAATGATATTATTATGTTGAAGGCCACTTTAAATAAAGTAGTGTAAACAATAGTAGTGTAAGGGTTCTTTCAAATTTGCTTGCGAAAGTCGTGCGGCTGTCGTACGTTTCATACAAATTGCTAAACGGACGTCTAATATTTGTATGAACCGTACGACAACCGCACGACTATCGCAGGCTACTTTGAAAGAGCCCTAAAGTGTAGTCCGAAACTCGAATCCTCGTTCAATGCCGACCGAGTTTTGCACTAAACTTGACCTATATGGTAGTTGACACCAGTAAGCAATAATCCCAAGACAGTCCTTCTCTAAAAAAAATGCTTATTTTAGCCTTAAAACCCCTATAAAATTCTATTTATACTTGTTTCGAAATCTATAAATAGTAAGTCAATTGACTTGGCAAATTAGTGACGTCATTGGTTCCTATTTCCATACAAAATCTATGGAGGAAAAGCATTGACCATATATTTGTTTACTAAATCAAGTAATGTTTTGACAGGACATAAAAAATGTCAATTGATTGGTGGTGTCAAATACATTTAAACAGCAAAATTCACAAACACCGATTGCAATTCATTCTCTTTCATTGTGAGGTTTAAAGTCTCGGCATATATGTACCTCCGATTGTGAGTGATGGATTCCGAAACCATTTTGGTAACAAATAATTGAAATACGCGCGACTTCTATAAAGGATGTAAGGTAACAATCAGAAAAATTAATTTACTATAATCATCTCCCAGATACGACAAACAACAAACATTGTAAGTGATCTGAAATTAGAGGTTAATTACAAATTTTATTTAAATTAATTATAATTTAATAAGTGTTCTGCGAAAGGCCCGTGCCGATATAAATGACTAAGAAAGCAGTACAAAACGAATATAAATTTTAATTATAGTTTTTGACATATTTTGGTCCTACGTCTTAAGTTGGGGTGCCGCTGAATTTAGAAGGCGCTACAAAGTCGAAATTTTACATACCATTAAATACTTATATTCAGCAGTCAATACATAAGCCCATATTTCACAACGAGTGAGGCATTCATCGGGCCCACCCAACAATTTACCAACTAAAACAGGACGTCTCTTTAGCAGTGAGCAGTCTTTTATTAAGTCCTTACGACAACGAAGTTCAAGACAATTGCTTTCTTAGCATGTAAATTTTTAACATTGGAAATGTGTGTAAGTAGAATAACTTACATATATTTCCGGGTTATGCGCACTTCATCCCGTTTCCACTTCGTCTCGCGTTTGCAGTAGGTCATATTAGCACATCATCCCATTCGCACTTGGTCACATGGGATGAACTGCGAATGGGACTAACTGCGAATGGGACCAAGTGCAAATGGGACAAAGTGCTAATATGACCTACTGCGAACGCGGGAAGAAGTGCGCATAACCCATAATTCCTTCTGTATTGTGGGTGTGTTTCATAGACCTTAATATCACATACATAAAGTAGCACGCCTTAGAGTCAGCGGCATGCACCCAAAGGTAAGTAAATTGCAGCCAATGAGTATCACAGTGAGTGTTCAGACGGCGGGGATGTTGTAGAGCGCCGTGAGCCGCTCGATGAAGCCGTTCTCGTGGTCGCCGGGCCGCGGGGCGTCGGGCGCGCGCTCCACCAGCGTGTACACGGGCAGGCGGCCGTCCGTGTTGTGCGCGCGCGGGCGCGGGCCGGGCGGGGCGGGCGCGCGCGGCATGGGGCGCAGCTCGGCCAGCTGGCGCGCGCCCTGCGAGCTGTAGGCCTGCTTGGCGAAGGGCTCGAGCTCCTCCTTGTAGCCCCCCTCGGCGTAGGCCTCCTCTTTGAACTTCCCGTAGTGCTCCTGCCGCGTGTCGAACACCTCCACGTTGTTCGTGTAGCTGTCGTCCAGCTGATCTATGGTAACATTGGGAGCGCCCTTCTTTAAGATCTGGTTCTTCTTGCCCTTCGGCGACTTTTTCTCAGCGGTCCTCAGAATAGTGGAGACTTTGGTGTTGGCTACGACGGCCATCTTCTTGACCGTCTTTGGCGTGATTTCTATTTTGATCTTGTCACTATCTTCTGGTTTGTCGTTTAATTTTTTGGTATCCTTGGGGTCTTTGCTCTTGGTTTTCTGCTCGTTAAGTCTGTTGCGCACTTTGTCGTGTACGAGCATGTGTCGCCGGAGGTCTCCGGCCACGCGGAAGCACTTGTCACACTGCAGACACTTGTGTGGCCTATCACCTAGAGTGAAGAAATAGAGTCGAGTTGAGTAGTAATGATATCGGTCTAGATAAACACTAGATAAAAGGTGAAAAATTCCTTATATATCAAACAATATGGGCATTCCCGAATACACACGTGAGTATAACTGGGATATATAGTAAATAATATGGATAACACTCACGGAAGTTATTATAGTAAAATATGTGAATCTCTACAGGCTATAACACTATGCCGGCGGCCCAGCTGACTGGCATGCCGCCAACAATCCTGGCTACATTCCCGGCGGGTATTGGAACATTGGGCTTGCCGCACACACGAGCCGCCGGCATGGCCGCCGGGGTGTGTTGGCGGGTGGGGCGTTGTAATAGTGTTACTCGGCTGTCACAACTGAAATAATGCTCTGCGGCGCTAGCGGCAAGTGCCGGCGGTATACCCGCACTGTTAAAACCTGCCAGCTGTGCCACCGGTATATTGCGTAGGAGCCATAAGAAGCTAATAACATAATATATAGCCTGAAATTATGTATAGTTACCAGTGTGCGTGCGCATGTGGCTGAGTCTGTAGGAGGAGGCGCGGAAGGTCTTGTTGCAGTACTCGCACTTGTAGTTCCTTTCGCCGGTGTGGATGCGCCGGTGCACGTTCAGCGAGTACTTGCGAGCGAACTCCTTGCCGCAAAACTCACATTTAAACATTTTCTGCAACAAGAGTTTCTTAAACTATCTTCTTACATGATGATAGAAACCTATTTAAAAGTCTTTTTTATCGCCACGCCCCCCCAAATCCCTTAAAAACACAAATGACCAAAATCGGACGTCGCAAATGCAAGGAAGCTATGCACATTATTAAGATGATCATAAGTGCCGTAAGGTCTGCCTATAAAACAAATTACAGGGGTCCTTTATGTGACGAAATAGCACAAAATTCGTCAAATATTGTGCTATTTTTGTCTCACATAAGTAAAACATAACACTATGAATACATAGTCCTTACCTGGTCGGAATGTATGGACACTTTGTGGTACTTGAGGTCGCTCCACTGTCTGAAGTCGCGGCCGCACACGTCACACTTGTACGGCCGGTCGCCGTTGTGCACGCGCTTGTGGATCTACACACAAATAACATTAACCGTGATGCGCTTCAATGATAATAACAAAATAAATATTTATTGGAATAAACATAGTCGTCTGTGAACAGAAAGTGAAAGATGCTAGTGCCCAAGTAACAGTCAGGCCGCAAACTGGATAGCAGCGGGCAGCGGGCGGTAACGACAGCGATCACGACGGGAGCGCACCGCTGGCACACCCGCCTCGCTGCCCGCTGGCATCCAGGTTGAGGCCTCGAGGTTAAGGTCTTTGTCGCCCTGGAACTGTGGATGGCCGACCATTCATTTTCATAATGAAGAGGCCTTAGAAATTAGGTTAAGGTTATTCTTAAGATCAATATCGATTTTTAAGTCAAAAATATTTTTAGTTATAAACACCTACTGTAAAGATTTCCTGTATGATATCACATAATGTTAAATGATGATGGGAGTGGTCAGTTCAGTAACGGGTGACGGGTGTGTGATGTGTCAGTACCTTGAGCGCGGCGACGGTGTAGAAGCCCTTCCCGCAGTCGCGGCACTGATGCTGCTTGACGCTGTGCGACAGCATGTGGTACAGCAGGCTGTTGCGGTGCTGGAACACGCGGCCGCACTGCGGGCACTCGAAGCGCTTCTGCTTTTTCTTGCTGTCCGCCTCCGTCTTCACGGCCACCGGCGCGCCCCCTAGCTCGGCCTCCACCGGCTCGCCCCCCGCCTCACCCCCCAGCTCGCACCCCACCTCGCCCACAGGCTCGCACCCCGCCTCGCTCCCCACGCCCCCCGGCTCGCCCCCCATGCCCCCCGGCTCGCCCCCCGCGCCCCCCGGGGGAGCGTGCGGGGGCTCGGGCAGCGGGCCGCTGTCGGGCGGCAGCATGTTGTCGGGGAAGTTAGTGTTCACTGTTGACACGTCACTCTCCAGGATGCGCCGGAGGATCTCGTCTAATAAATATTTATGCAATGTCATATTTGTGTACCTACTTAATTATATATTAAACCGGCGTTTTGTATTTACATATAAACTTAAAAGTAAGAGTAAGTTGATAACGACACCATATAGTTAGTTACCTTTGAGCACTTTTAGATTTTGTGTGGGGTGCTCCCTCTCGCGCGGCGCGGCGACGCACACCCCGCAGTACGTGAGGCAGCCGCCCCCCGCCGCGCTGCGCCCGTACCTGACACGATCATAAATATGTCCCCAGTCAACATTAATTTGTTCCATCATTAAAAACGAAACATTTAGAAGTGTATTAACATAAAAATCACTGACCAGTGTCGCACGTTATCCTGATGCGTCTGATGCGGTTGATGCGTCTGATGCGACTGATGCGTCTGATGCGACTGGTGCGCGTGTCCGTTCTCGACGGTGAGGTGCGGCAGCAGCGTGTGCTCGTAATGCTCGGTGGGTTCCTCCACAGCAACGTGGATGCCCTCCATCAGGTCCTCAGGCTCACTGAACTCGCCCATGTCTTCCAGCTTTAAGAAATTATGCTCTCATAGTTAAAAGCTCAATGTGATACAAACTTAGGACCTAATCAGTGGTATCTTATATAGGTAGCTCATCAAACAACGTTACCTTCATGTTAGAATGTGCTTCCTTCATGTGCGCCTCGCACTGTTTCTGCTTCCGAAAAGACTTGCTACACTTCCCACAGCTGTACAGGTCAAGCTTATCTAACGTATCATACAGATCCGTCTTCTCAACCTCTGTCACCACAGTTGGTTCCTTGTCCATACTGGCCATCGAATATTGAACCTTATTGTTAGCGTAGGTGAGTGTTTTATCGCTTGTAGTGTACAAGACGTGTTTGTCTATAGACTGGTAAATAGTTTTTGGTATGGAATTCTCTAAAGACAGTTCTACGATTGAGTCCGGGATTGTTGCTACGTTGTCTACTATGCACGAGTTGGCTATCTGCAATTAAAAGAACTTAATAAATACTGTTTTCTGTCAAACTATTTTTAACAAAGAATAAACTATTCTGTACTTCAGAATTTTTTATTGTTCCAAATCTTTTGTGCCTATGTCTTAACATGTCAGTTATTAAGCTAGATTCGGTTAATTTTAGGGAAAGAAAACTGTTGTGGTTTTTATTAAGAGCGGATCAAAACGAATCGAAATGTAACACTCTAATTATTTTACTTAATGATTATCCATGTCAAGAGTACCTTATCAATCCCCAAGTCAGGCACAGGGTTTTCTATGATGATATGCGGTTCATAGTGCTGCTTCAAGTGCTGGAAGAACTTCAACTGCTCCTCGCCATAGAACTCGCCACATAGCTGGCAGATAAGAATTGGACGGACCTGGCGAAATAACGAAAGAAATGACAGCAATAAGAGGACCTTGACGTCATCAAACCTAAATCGCGCTAATATGTATGAATAAAAATGAATAAAATCAGCCCTGGTACCAACAAGCTGATTGGAACAAATTTTATTACCATTCAAAGGAACACTTTCCAATGGATGGATTTCTTCCTTCTAAGACGGACTTTCCAGATTTACGTCATTTGTAGTGATCGCTTCTCACCAGTGAGGTATTTTACAAGTATGTGTATTCCTTGCAATGCAAAATTGCATTTTCCTAATGTAGTTAAGTACATAATAAGTTTTAATTCCTAAAGAAGAAGCACTTAAAATATACTGTTAACAGTTCTTCTTGTGAGATAAAATAAGTTCAATGTGTACAATTATTAACCGATATCTATTCATAGTCAAGCTTACAATTTACTTTATTTTATTTTCTTTGTTTAGTCTGCACTCTCCAAGTTCTGTTTTGGAAGATAATATAGGTACCTCGTGTGTGATATGATGCGTCTCATCCGGCAGATGCTCCTGCTGTCCATAGCTGTCCGGCAGGATCTCCTGCTCCTGCCCATGGTCCATACAACTGATCCGACCATCGACATCCGTGCAACTTATCACCACTATGTCCTGCAAGCCCATGGATAACTAAAACACATGGTGCTGACATTTTTAATGGTGAAGGGATCTTTACATGTTCCTATACAATAAAGAAAAAGGTTAAAAGACATAACATCACGCCTGTATTTCCCAAAGGGGTAGGCAGAGGTGTACATAATATTACATCCACATTTCACTAGTTATATTTTAGGTCCCAATGTAATAGGAGGCGAGCCTATTGTCATCAACTGGGCCCAAATGATTTTCAGACTCGTGCTGCTACTGAGAATTTACCTAATGGAAAAACCCAGTAACACTGCCCGACCCGTGATTCGAACCCAGGACCTCGTGCTCAGCAGTCGAAATGTTAAAAGTATTGAAAATAATCTACATTCTTCTTCATTCGGAATGTACTTTGTATCTACATCTTAATTATCTTCATGACTAAATACACATAATTAAATATTCAGTATATACAAATACCCATGCATTATACAATAACTCGTAAATATTATACATAAGGTACATTATTCAATATAAATAAATTTTCATTTCAATAGATGAGCACGAAACAATAGTCAATAATAATACATGTATTTTATATAATTCCAACGTTAACATACTGAGTGATAACAAGTTAAATACATAAAATACGAACTTTAGTACTGAAGGTAAAAATTAAAATGTTAAGCTACAGTATCTTTAGATCAATAGGAAAGTGAATGATATTCTATAGGGATGATGACTACGATTTTTTTAATATTTCTGAAATATGATGTGGAATTAATATGAAGACTGAAAAATAAATTGAATACGGCACTAAATTACAAGTAATAAGCATGTTAAATTTATTGTTAAATGATAAATGATTTTATTTCTGCAAATAGGTTTTTAAAAAACACTTTTACACGTCATTTTTTATATACTAATTTGAATGATGGTGTCGGTTAGACAGAGATAGCATCTGCTTTGAAATGACGTCACGCCTAAGTAATTCTATATCACCCCGTGCATTTAGCGTCTTTCGGTAGAGAGATAGAGAATACCTCCTACAAACGTTAAAACGCTGTATTTCCTCAATTTTTTCATATTTTCATTAATTTTTCCAGTTTCCCGATCTCTTTAGAACGTTTTTTAAGTTTTAATTAATTACTACAATTTTTGTAATGAAGTCATCATCTCTATTCTGTAGAATCTAGATGATGCTGTTAAAGTACTCTAAATTCGACATTCACCTGCTGAGGAGTAATGTTTCCGTTATTCTTCTTCAACTTCCTCGATATTCTCTTCTTGTGTGGAAGACTCTTCTTGCTCTGGTGTTTGTTGTGCGCCGGTGAACCGCCTGCGCCGAGCTCTAAGACCGGCCCGTCAGAGTCCACCATCGATGTATCATCCTGTTATTGTAATACAGAACATCATTAAAGTAAATGTTATGTTTAATGTGTGTGTGTCTCAGCTTAGGATTGTAGTGATATCTACATGACGAAGGACGAACGACAGTGTAATTCCTGCATCGCGCTAGCGAAGGGAAGATCTTCCAACCAGGCGGTGGTAAGCCTGGTGGGCCGCGGCGCCCCACTTAGCCGAGTTGAGAACTCGTGGCGGCTGATATATAGCTAGCGAATGTGATTACTAACGCGATTCATGCATCCCTTCCTCTACAGGGTCATAGCACACATAATATATAAAATCGGAAAGAGATCGTCACCGCATCGCCTTTCGCCTCGCCGTCAAACAGGCGTCAACCTTACGTAAGCACGTAACCATAACGGATCAGCTGCTCCGATACGTCGACTCGGCTACGGCTAGGCGACACCGCGATAATGGAAAAGCCTAATTACACTTTGCTCGACCTGGGATTCGAACCCAGGACCTCGTGCCCAGCAATCGCAATTAGCGACCACTAGGCTAACAAAGCAATCCTAATATTATGCAGTATATATTTTATATATAAAACCCAAACACTTATAATTAAGACACTAAACTCCAATTCTTATAGAAAGTGTGGTTACATGACTTACTTTAAGAGTTTTAGCCTTGCTGTCGTACCAATCAGTATCGTCACACCTCTTCATGTCTTGTAGCGGGGGCAGGGGAGGGAGGTGCTGGGCGCCCACCACGATCGACTCAGGCGATTGGTCCTAGAACGTTACGATACTCCTACGTGAGTTAGAAATGGTAGCTTAGCTGTTTCGGATTTGTTGAGAACATGCAACAAAATTCCAATATTTTTATTATTCATACAAATATTAATATTCTCTTTTAATCAATTTACTATTACTATATTTTATTTGTTGTTTGCAGTATAATGCTTGTCATTGTTTTTGATCACATATAACTATTGAAATAATGCCTAGAAGATAACTTTAATTTTAAAACAATCTACACCAGCCAAATCTATTGAAAGTGTATTTTACTGATAAAAAATATTATATGTACCAACCTTTTGATCACACTACAGGCTCAATGGTCAAATAGATAACAATCTAAGCATGAGGCGCACCGAAATTTTCATAAATTACGAATATATTCAAACAAGTTACAGGTCTTGTATGAATGATTCAAGGCAACTACAGCACAGACAAAACTAGTAGTTTAAAGTTTAAGACAATTATTAAAGCTAACTTAGTGTTGCTTACCAGTGTTTGGCCATGGAAGAGCCTCATGGAGCCATCAAGGATAATGGATGAGTCCACGTCGCCCCTCACTGTCTGCACCTAACAAATAATGAGGTTTATAGAAAACAAAATTACGTTTTTGGTGTCATATTCCTTAAAATATTGTTTGTATACAGACTCGTGTAATGTATGTTGAGCCTATTGTGAGTGTAGCCACAGTTCCCATTTCTCAGTTGTGTCATAAAAAATCAAAGTATATACAAAATTAAAAGTTAAATACCCCAAGCCACCACACTAATTCAACTCAATGTTTCAACAACATCTACCTATCAATCTGCTGTCACTTACACCTGCATTCAATGGAAACAATCCTGTTTCTTGAGGCTTGAGTTATTTAGCCACCAGAACTAGAGCCTATCGCCCACAAGATACTGCATAACATACATAAATAGATAGTCACACCAATTTCCCAGAGGAGTAGGCAGAGACCTTGGTTTTCTATTTGCAATAATCCTGGCATACTTCTTTTGCTTCATAAATATACTGCACAAATCATCATAATAAAGATAGAGGCTATTAACAATGATGTAAGTACCTTGTGGTGCAGTGGTGGGGCTCTAGACTGCTGTGCAGTGAGGTGTGCCATTAGGGCCGCCAGCCTGCCTTCTGGGTCCATTAGCTCCTCTCCCCATGGCCCCTCAACCACTTGATCACCCACTGATACTTGCCTGAAACCACTCATCAATGTTATGTCCCTAAACAGAAACAGCAGTTGAATAAATAATGATTGTTTAGTATTGTCAAAATCCTACATGTAATTAAATATTCTTGCGTTGATAAATTATTCTGATTCTATTGTAGTTTTTGGCTAGGGAAAGTGTTAATTATGATTGGACGGATCAGGTATAAATAGTTACTATAAGTACTGTAAGCTATAATATATATTTAAGACAATTATAATAAAATATAGTATTTTTTTATATAAACAAAAATAGAATATTTGCAGACAACTTGTATGTATGTAAATGTATATACAAGTTACAACTGATACTAATACATTACTAATTCTTAAGATTGTCTAGACTATACATAAATATTTATTTATTTATTCAGGTCACACAAGTTTACTGGAAGGTCCAATAAATTTGTATCTGACCTACAGCCATTCTCAGAATGAATAAAATTAATGTAGAATTATTTAAAAATCTATCACTGGATATCTGGCATATTTACTGATCTATAATATCATAATTTTATTATGATCTTTTTTAAGTCAAGAATATAACATACACATAACATAACATGTATGTGTATTCCCTGAAGGAGTAGGCATAGGTAGTACACCCGCATTTTGATAGTACTCTTATAGGTCCCAATGTAATAGGGGGTGAGCCTATTGCCATCAACCGGGCACAAATTCAATTCAATTTACTAATGGAAAACCCAATAACAATTTGCACAACCCAGGATTAGAACCCAGGGACTCATGCACAGCAGTTGTGCTTAGTGACCAGAAGACCAACATGGCAACTAGAATATAGGATAATATAACATTTCTAGTACATAATCTTAATCACTGTACTAGTAACTTTAGGAAACTCATTCAACATGCAATATTATACTTTAAAATATCTCATGTAATGAAATAACTATACATATTTATCTAGTCTGACTAATATTATTTTACATGCTAACTAGAACATACCTATATAGTCAAATCATACTGATCATGTATATGTGATAAAAGTAATCAGGGCAGATTGTTATCTCAGCCTAAAAAATAACAAGTCACTCACCTGCACAGTGATGTGGAAAATGATTGAGAATGCATGATAGCCACTCTGCCTCCTCCATCATCCTGGACATTGAGGGCCAGGGTATTGGCATCCACATGCTGTGCCTGTTAAATACACAGCACTGATTAAATAAAACCACCTTCTTAGTACTAATTAGGTATACACGGAATTATTTCACAATAGAAAAGTATCTGCGATATTTTAGTCTACCATTCAGCGAGTGCATTTGTACTAGATTTTGCAACGTTTTAAATTGGTTGAGGATATTATAAAATTGAACAATAGAGTCTGAGCATAATGAAAAATTTCAACAAACAAAAATTAGACAAGCGTTAGGATAGTTTTTTTCGTAATTTTAATAAAATCAACATACCTCATCCGCTTCGTGAGAATTTATATAGTGCGTTACAGCTTCATCCATCGTGACACCAAAAGATAAATATCTAATTATCTAGTATCTACGTTACTCAGAATTCAACTTGTTTATTTCATCTTACAAAAAGTCGTGGTTTAGGTTATTTGACAGCTGTATTGCTTACGCTCAAGGTCACAAGTTATTTATTTAGTTCTGTTACATTTACATTTAAATAATATATCATATATTTCATTTAAGACAACGAATGTAATGAAACTATGTGTTAATTTTACAGCGTTCAAATCCCAAACATTATCTTACATTTCCTACACTTTATCAAACAAAGCCCTACCCTAGAAGCCTACGAAGAGACTTGGAAGAGACAACGACATCACATAACACAACATAACCAATGCTCAGATATACTCAACAAATTCGACTAAAAGGGTTTTATTAGTTTAGTGAATTAGCATTAATTAGGCACTAAATTAATCTTTAATCATTATTATTGCTCTTTCTTTAGAGTAATATTATAGTTTTAAGCTGGCAGTTTATGTTCAGAAGTATAACACCAGGCTTATGTCCAATCAGATGAAAATTGATTATGTTTCGACTGGTCCTGTTCTATCTCGAACATGGTTTCAATGTAAATCTAAATTAGATACGTAAATAGAGACAAAGTGGTCCCACGTATTACCTTCGCAACACATTTAGATATCTGGACGCTTGATTTTGTAAATGAATATCTATGCAATCGACACTTGTCGTATGTTATGTTAAATACGCCAAGTGTAAATTCATGCGTAGTATATCATATTGCATTGCGTACGTTGACCAGTTTGCTAACTTTATAATTTGTTCTGAGTAAGAATTGTTTTGTAGTAATCGACTAAAGTTTGTTTCATAGTTGACTATAATTTGACATTGACGTTAAGTTTGCACGTGACATCACTACATAGATCTATTGTTGTGAATAGTTATTTTTAATTTATTTAGTATTGTAAATCGTAGTTTTGTAATACATGATTAATTTTTGTTGAAATTATTAAATTCATATCCTCTTTAAAATGTTGCGCAACAAATTAAAGTCGTCTATTATGTTTATAAGGCATGACGTAAGTAAAATATAACCCCTTTGACATCAAATTACTTTTTTCATATTCTAAATAATAAATGTTTTTAGTGGCCAAGTGCATAGATTAATATGAAACCTTGTTCTTCTTTTCATAAATTGTTTAATACTATTTTTTTAAGACAACAAATCGGGAATTATTAGTTTCAGAGGTGTAAACATACAAGCAAACTCGATACAATTAGAGAAAAACTACGCGAAGGGCCGGGTTTAGCTGACTTCGTCTCTGATGACCGTCCCAAAGACTGGAACGAATATGAGGGAAAACTCAAGAGAGAAAAGGGTGAATCAGGACGGCTAAGGTTACCACCCTGGTTAAAAACAACCATACCAACTGGTAAATGCAATTCTAAATTATCTTTTTATTTTATCAATTTACTTTTTTCGTAAACACCTTTATACAAAATATTTTATGACCAAAATAATGAATTGTCTAAATATTCATTGTTATGCAATCTATTGAGTTAAGGGCATTGTATACATATTCTTAATGACCTTTTATCAGGCCAGTTTATCAGTAAATTTTACAACATATAGCTCAATATTTAATTTTAAGGTCAATCAGCTAGATTCAAAGAATCATGCCTATCCTGATTATAATTTAATTCACATGTTATTTACAAATCTGTAAGAAGATCACACTTTTTAGAATTTTCTTTATTCTTTAAAAAACCTGCTCCTAGTAGGCCAGGATTCCTCTCAATATTTCCTTTCTGCTTAATGACTTTGATAAGTTTATAATAAATGTGGTACCTGTGAAAAGGCTACATGAATAAAATGTACTGAACATACTAAACTTTTCTATTGTAGGTTCAAAGTTCAGTGAGCTGAAGCAGCAGCTGCGAGAGTTGAAGCTTAGCACAGTGTGTGAGGAAGCTCGGTGTCCGAACATTGGAGAGTGCTGGAGCGGAGGCAAGCATGGAACATCTACAGCCACTATCATGGTATAAATGATTTCAAATTTAGAACAATATTTGGAATTAAATTTTTGGAGCCAAGTGGAGGCAGACAGGGATAAGTGGAAGGAGGGAAGGGAGGCCTTTGCTTGATAATACCTGCTTATAATAATAATATACATTTTTTTGACTACCAAAATGCTAAATGTTTAATGCAAAAAATTGTAATACACACGGCAGCCTACATTTTCAGGAAATACAGCTGTGATCGAATGATACATATTTTGTAGTTAAATGAATTTTTTTTTATTGCCTTTATCTTAAAAATTCATACATGCAACAATTCAGAAAATTTAAAGAAATACCCCTATATAGTGCCTGTAGTCTGTGCCACATACCTACCATGCGGTAGGCCTACAGCCGCGCGTTAACAGTGCATTATGACTCATCACTTCAGAATTGCATTGCACTACAGTATCAGTATTGCAATACTGGCGTAACACTGTTAACGCGCGCATTTTCTGCCCCCCTAGCCAAGTGGCAAAATGCTTGACGTATAGAAATCGAATAAAATGATAAATGTATGCGACATTACAGCCCCCCGGCTGTAATGTGAACGCATGTGTTTCTGTCGCGCTGCTAACGGCCTAAGAAAACAGTGCAGAAGCCAGGCTTCATATTGTGCAGCCCTAATCAGGCACGTGCCCCCCGCAGCTGATGGGCGACACGTGCACGCGCGGCTGCATGTTCTGCTCGGTGAAGACGTCGCGCGCGCCGCCGCCGCTGGACCCGGCCGAGCCCGTCAACACCGCGCGGGCCGTGTCGCAGTGGGGACTCGCCTACATCGTGCTCACCTCCGTCGACAGAGATGGTATAAGCTTCTTTTCTAATATCCCTCAGCAGTATTTACAGTAAAACTATAGTCAGTGTGTTTGACGCCTACTGTAGCTCCAACCATCAGGCAAATTTTTTACTATAAACTGCAACTTGTTACTCTTCTGTTAATTTAAAATTTAAAGATATAAAATACTAACTTTCTGCATTTTTGTACTTATTATTATCATTATTGTATTTCTCTAAATATATTACAGATTTACCTGATGGTGGATCAGCTCATTTCGCCGAAACAGTTAGAGAAATTAAGCGACAGTAAGTTACCACTGATATTCTTTTAATCTATTTATATAAAAATGAATCCCTATTTAATTTTTTATCAATATTCATAGTTCAGCCAGGACGTCTGTCGGGTCAGCTGGTTATTTACATATATTTTTTTTTTAAAAAAACGTCGCCCCACACTAGGAATTTCTCCTGTATCGTGGGTGCGTTTCACAAACATGAAATATCACATACACAAACACCCAGACTCGGGACAAACATCCGCGGATCGCACAAGTTTTTGTCCCGTGCGGGAATCGACCGCAACCCTTAGCGCAGTAGTCCAATCACGTGGCCACTAAGCCAATTTGATTAGGACTAATTTAATTTGTGTATTAAAGATTTAAACTTTGTGATAACAAAACTATCTACATAGGTGGACTTGATGCCTGAAGCAATCTCTACAGACAACCTTATATATGTAAAACTTGTCTACCAGGAACAAGGAGATCCTGGTGGAGTGCCTGGTCCCCGACTTCCGCGCGCACCGCCGCAGCATCCGGAGCATAGCGGCGAGCGGGCTGGACGTGTTCGCGCACAACATCGAGACCGTCGAGCGACTCACGCCCTTCGTCAGGGATCCTAGGGCCGGGTAGCTTGCTTATTATTCTTTGATACTTCATAATGTAAATATACTATTTAAATGGTTAGTGAACAACCTAATGTTAGAGTTTTAACCGCCTGTAAGCTCCTGACATGGCTTTACGCACCGTTGAAAAATCTCTCAGGTGTACCGGTTTCCTCACGATGGTTTACTTCACCGTTTTTAGCAACTGATACCTAATTTATAGTACGCACATGAATTCAAACCTTGAATTGAACCAGGTTTGAACTTGCGACCTTTGACTTGTCAGTCCAACGGTCATACCACTCGGCTATCAGTGCTGCTTTAAGTGTTAAATAAAGTCCCGAAGTAAACAGAAGTCCGTTTAGTATGGCATCAGTCGTCTCATAACATTTCCTCAACCCCAGGTACCGTCAGACCCTGAAAGTCCTGCAGACGGCCAAAGAAGAGAACCCGGACCTGATAACCAAGTCCTCCATCATGTTGGGCCTGGGGGAGACAGACCAGCAAGTAGAACAGACTATGAAAGGTAGCTCGCACTATTGTTGTTACCACACACATTTTAGAAGTCACTAAAGTTTATAGCCAATTAGAAGAGATTTAAAACCACGCAAAAGATATACGTTTTCGGATATCTGCAATTTGATCTTTGGTCATACTAACTTTAACAGTTGCAGTTCCACGGTTTATATTTCAGTTTAAACTTTCTAAACTACTCAACCATTAAAAGGAACCCACAAAATTAGCCTCCTGAATAACGTAAAATCGGACCATATATTGTCCTTTAAAACTTAGGTCGTAAAAACAGTTTTGTTGACATTTACAAAAATTTACAAAAGTTCTGTAACGAAACTATGTACATTCTGAACATGAATGTCGCACATGAATCTATCGGAAATAATACATTGGAGCATTCCAAAAAAAACATATTAAAATGGCCTCAAATGTTAAGAACACCATAACATCAATAAATGTATGTCATCTTAATTTTAACCACCTATCATTTTCCAAAATACAACAATGAAGTGGCAAGTTAACAACATCAAAAAATCCTCCAGATCTCCGCGAGGCAGGCGTGGACTGTCTAACCCTGGGACAATACATGCAGCCAACTAAGAAGCACCTCAAAGTGTTTGAGTACGTGACCCCCGCGAAGTTCAAGCAGTGGGAGGAGCGCGGCAACGAGCTGGGCTTCCTGTACACCGCCAGCGGACCTCTAGTCAGGTCCTCATATAGAGCGGGGGAGTTCTTCATCACCAGCCTGCTAAAAGACAGGAAAGCGAAGAGTTTGTGACCCGACGGGATTTAGTTGATTTGTGATATATGATAACCAGTTCTATAAGTGATAAGAGGTAGGTATACATATATACATAAAGTCACGCCTGTTACCCAGAGGGGTAGGCAGAGACCACAGATTTCTAAGAAGTTATACTTAAGCAATATTTAATCTTTAAATATTGCACGATAGTGTAATGCCACACTGCATCAGACACGTGGAAGTATGATGTCTCATCGTAACTATCGGAAGTGAAGAGATAAGCAGAGTTCAGGTGAGCTAATTAGTCTAGTTTTGACGTGCCTCCTTCGGAACGCGCGTAACATATCTACCTCTTTTTACATATAGTACTTATATTAATTGATGATGACCAATGATATTTCAAAAAAGTACAGATATGTTATCAGCGCACAGCGCGCTAATCTTGAAGACTAGAAAAGGGGACAATAAAATTATAGTCTTGGGTAGTGCAATTGCTGTCCGATTTGACACAAGATTAGTGCAGTTCAGACTAGTTCAGAACACTCTTCTCGTTCATTTTGTAAGATAAGGCGTATCTATGCTTTTTGACATATCACTGATGATAATTATATTTTTGTATGTTTCAATGTTAGATGGGTTGTGACCTAGCGACACAAGGCACATGTAAATATCTTTGAACCAAAGTAAAGCTAACTTAAACTTTGATGCGACACTTTCTTGTTATACTCGTAAAAAATGTTTTCTTAGATTAAAAAAAAACTTTTTTACATGATACATTTTACAACCAGAATTTTGTTTTTGTAAGCACTAGACAAGTTCGTTGGAAATTCGACTTTATGCATCTCACTTACGTCTCAATGTTCGTAATTAAATTGAATCATCACTCTGATTTGATTAGCTAAAACGTTGATGTTTCACAACGCTTATCGACAAACATGTAGAGTTTATTTTAGCTTGACAAAAGATCACATTCAAAAGCTAGATTGTTCCTAATGCTAATATTGTATGTATATTCTGTATTTGTGGATCTGTATAGCTTTAGTGCAATAACTCAATTAAGTTATTTATTGTGAATTTGCCATTGTTTTTGTTGTTAATAAATATATTATTTTGTTCGTAATTGTTTTTATCATTAGCCTATAATATAAAAAATATTGACCTTACGACGATCTACATACTTTAATGTACTTACAAATGGAGTGACGTCAGTATAGTTTTTTTTTTAATTAATGTAAGTTATGATTTGATTATGGGTTGATTATTGAAGAGGGTTATTTAAACAATATGAGAATTATTGTTACTTGACTTCATTAATATAGCGCGAAATCAAATCTAAATAAACAAGCTGAAACCTACCGAATATTTATTCAAAATCCATTTCAAAAACATTTGCCTATAGTACCTATTAAATCGGAGCTCAATATTACTATAATAATGCTATAAAATAAAACAAATACTTCATAATTCGTTTTGGAAATTAATTTGGTACAGATTGTACATCGCTCGTCATATCGATTCATCGTTAAATAATCGATTATCACTTTCCGAATGAATGCCTCATATGTAGATCAGCGGTTTGGTTGTAGCAGCCCGGCTTCCGCGCCGCCTTCGCCACAACGTTGTAGCTTGACACGCTGATCTGCAGCGGCTTGTAAGAGATAGATACTGAGTTCATATGCTTGTTGTACTTGACCGTGGGGTTCGATATAGAGTTCTGTACTTGTACCCTTACGTATTCCATCACGTAGCACTGTGGTATCTGGAACAAATTAGTTTTATTTAATCCTACACATATATTAAGTCTTAAAAAGATTTTTTTTTAGATACATGTTTTTTTAATTTTCATACATTTTGTTTAGTAGTAAAATACCTATACACGGAACTATTAGCATCGCACGATATTGCGAGTCAAGCCTACTTGTGTTGTAGGCTGTACATCCCAAATACAAGGACTGCCAAGTTCTGACTTTTAAATGGAATCCGTATTTTCTGATTTTTTATCGAATATCCATTTCATTTGCTTATTAGTCCCTATAGCTCGCCAACTACTCTACAACTTACCCTTAGTTTGATCTCCTTATTCTTCTGGAACAGCGTAAAGTCACCCTCTTTGTGATCGACTATGATGCTACCCGGTGCATCAACTCCGAACTCCCAAACCTCGCCCAGTGCTCCCTGAGTCACCACTAGGGCGATGAACAGTAGAAGAATCATCCTCTGACCCATGACTGACAGTCGGTAGTTGAGGCAACAGCATTAGTGATGACGATTCGATGCACGCGCAGTTTTTATAACTTCCATTATTAATCCGACTCTGTAATGTTGGTGTGACACGCGTTAATTTCGATAGGACGTAAGTTACCTGCCTATTACAATTAATTGAGTTGTTTGACATGCACGCGTACGCAGGTGAAATTGATTGTTCACTTATTATGCTCTCTCTCAAATTAACTTCTATAGTAGGTAAGTAAGTAGGTACCTTATTTTATATATTGTTATTACTTGCGTTCTCTGTCGAATGCGTCAGTTATAGCTCTACGTACGTACTCTACGCTAAGTTTGGGGCTTGGTGATTTATTCTTTACATTCTTAAGCAAGGCAATAGCTATCAATACAATGGACCGAATATTTCTTTTCCAACAAATCAAATCTAACCAACTGTATGAACTTGAAATGTTCAATTTGAAGGGAATGGTCGATGGCATGTTATAAATGATACACGATACCTACCTACCAAACCATACTTGATCACCTTAACATATTTTAGTAATTAAGTAGGTAGCTAGACTATTTGTTTTTTGTGGTAGTTGGCTTAATGATAATGAAGAAAACGTTAGATCCCGCTAGGTCCCGACAAAAGATAAGCTGGCGAGGAAAGATGAGGCTCTGGCTCGGTGCCAAAACTGGTGTCGCGGCAGAGTCGGCCGCGACGACGTTCCCAAAACTGCGTTACAATTTTAGGTAAATAAGTAACCGACTGAAGTGTAAATGACTACAATACTTTTATGGATTAAATTCTAACCTTACAAAAGTTTTGTCGACTCGGTCTCACAACCTCTCTGGATAGAAGGCGTCACAATTCTCAAATCTCAGACCCTAAGGTGTCGTTCGTAAATATGTATTAAAGATATCGGAAAAATATGCGATTTAATTAACCCTTGTTATAAGTAAGGACTTAAATACATTTTAAGTATGAAAAATTAGTACATGCTATTGGTATTGTGTACTAACAATTACATTATTGCTTATCACTGAAAACATTTTCCTTAGATTGCATTTACGAATCATTTAATAGACTCGAGGTCTTATGAGCGCAGTGAGACTTATTGACGAGAGTGCGGGTTCAATTCTCAGGTCAAGTTAGGTATAATGAAATTTTTTAGGTAGTTAGGTACTTTAACTTTAGTGTTCATCAACCATACAAGAAGAAGAAGGTACTTTAAAAGGGACCTGTGTATATATAAAAACAAGTACCTACTAATTGCAACGTCCAATGGCTAAGAAGCGTGAAGAATTGCTAAAAAGAGACGTCTCTTTTAGGCAATTGGTAAGGTCAGGCTGTTGATGAAGCGTGCTTCAAGATTTTTCGTAGGATTGATCGTAGGTTCTTACCATACTACACTGCAGCCTAAGGATGTTCGAGTTTAGAGATTGATTTGAAATGAATCACAGCAATAATGCCGTAGATATGCCTTACAATAAAATTATCTCGTGCTATCAGCCAAATTAATTCTAATTCATCTCTAGATAAATCCTTCTTATGACATTAAAGTGACAAAACGAAAAAATTCAATGCAATAACCAATCGATATTCAAATAACTTTCAAATTGGTCGAGTGACTTTTGTTGTCAGAAATAAATATAGAAATTGTATTACCGTTTAATAATAAAATATTTTAATAAAAAGTATTAAAAATAAAACCGGAATGAGAAGCAGCGGTTTGGTGTTGTTTGCGTGTGCTGGTCTACTGCTTGTGAGTATGAAACTACTAGAGAATTATTTATTTATCTATTTAAAGTGTCTGGTACCTACATGCTAACTTGAGTTGTCAGTATCTTCCCACAATGATTGCAATAATTATGTGCAAGAGGGAGAGAGGTATTAACACGCGTCTTAATTCTGAACCTGGATAACCTGTCTATCTCGTGCGATTTGTCAAGGCTCCTGTAACTGGAGTTTGTAGAAAACTGGCAACTTTGGAGAAGTTGTAAAGGAATTATGAAGTACGGTATATTTGCATATATAATTATAGGTACGTTAGCTGATTGAACTATTTGTTTGACTACTAGGTACACTATGTTCAGTACGCTGATGTATAAACATTCCCAACCACAATGTAGAGCGGTGGTGCGATTCTGGGCGGCTCGGTGGCATGGAGTCTGCTGCGCATGTCGTACTACTTCTGGACGTCGGACCTGGGCGTGGAGCTGAGCTCCAGCGTGCTGTTCATGGCGGGCGCGCTGCTGTGCCTGCCCACTTGCTGGCTGTCCACCCTGGTGCCCTACCACACCAAGTCCATGTCGCTGAATGCGACTGTAAGCTGAATTTCGATTATTTTTCATTTTAAGCACCCGTTAGACGAAAATAATTGAGGATCGACCATTATCAGGACATTTTATGAATCTTGTCTTATTTTGCACATTTAATGAAATCCTGGGGTGGGAAGATTAGGAATTCCCCATTCCCCTCTGTCGTTTAATATAATTATGTAGGATATAAGGCAGCATACTATGCTGAGCTTGATGACGATAAGTGGGAATAGGCTTCCCATCTAACTGCAATCCTAATGCAAAACACCTTGGACAACCCTTTCGAGAATAACATAAAATAATCATACATATGATATAGCTACATAACAAAAACTACCAATCAATCTGCCGACGTAGACATTGATAGAACAAACTCATAGCTGATGGCGCTGGTGAGCGTGGCGATGGTGATGCTGTCTCTGGGGCTGTCGTCGATCGCGGGCCTGTCGCGAGCTGTGCGCGACCCCACCATACTCAACTCCAGCATGCTGCGAGCTATGTCCATTGACGCCTTCGATCCCGCTGTCAGGAGCTCCTTTGCCGCGATGCAGATTGAGGTATAGTGTTTTAAGTGGTAAAATGTTACTGGGTTTTTCTATTAGGTAATTTTCAGTAGCAGCACGGAGTCTACTTTTCTGCCCGGGTGATAGCAATACGCTATTACATTGAAACCTATAACATTACTGGCGAAATGTGCGTGTCCGGTATACTATACGTGCACCTATACCAACCCCTTCGGGGAATACAGGCGTGATGTTATGTGATACAATATCTACTGATCCTACTGTACATAGGTGAAACATATGCTAAGCTTTTTTCCTGAACTTGAGTAAATGACCTTAAGGTTATACTTGCAATGTCTAAGATTTTGTAATGATATTTATTCTGAAAGGTACAATTTATTGGCTTTTCGAATTTCTGGCAAAAAATACTACCTAAACCGATTAAGGTCGAATCGGTTTAAAGTAATTTGATAGCCCAGGGATCACTTATCCTTGGGCTATGTAGTTCTTAACTATACTGCAATCCGGAACTCGTACAAGAGCCTTTGACTTGCCAACTTTTATAAATCTACATGATCGCACGTGAAATTACAAAACTCTATCATAGGTATAGAGGAATATCAGTGATGGTATGAGTACTCTTGTCTGTTTCAGTTGAGGTGTTGTGGCGTGCAGTCTTATTCTGACTGGTACCAACACCGCCGCACACTGCCACCGGCCTGCTGCGGCCGCGTGTGGAATGGGAAGGTAAGACTTTACAAATCTAGTGTTATCAATAAATGATTTAATTTGAACTTGATAATAGCCCTTTATTGACTGCCTCGTTGGTATAATAGTCGCGAAGCACGACTTCTGAACACGAGGTCCTAGGTTCGAATCCTGGGTCGGAAAAAGTTATTGGGTTTTCCATTACGTGATTCTCAGTAGCAGTACGGATTTTGGATTTTTGCCCAGTTAATGGCAAAGTAAAGTGGAAGAGTGAAAGGGAGGCCTTTGCCCTGCAGTGGGACAATACAGGCTGAGAAAAAAAAATGGCAAAAGGCTCGCCCCCTATTACATTGGGACCTGTAACAATACTGTTTTACAGTCACGTCTGCCTACACCTTCGGGGAAAAAATTGTAATAGCTATATTTTTTGATTATAAGAAAGCATTTGATACATTGCAAAAAGATACCCTTATTAACGCTATGGAGGAGTGCGGTGTGGGACAACCACTAAAACAGTGGTTTAGTGATTACCTCACAGAGCGCTCATACTGTGTAAAGGTGGGTGATACTTTCAGTGACAGGGTGGAGGTACGGAGCGGAGTGCCACAAGGGTCAGGATGTGGTCCTATTTGCTACCTCATGCATGTCAACAGCTTATGCGGAGTGTTGCGTCATTGCTCGTCATACATGTACGCAGACGATCTATGTGTGCTCCGGGCCGGAACCGACATCAATGACATTTGTCAGCTAATACAACAAGACATAGACGCGGTAGTTAAATGGTCCCATGACAATGGGATCATTCTAAATGCTGATAAAACCAAACTTCTTGTCATCAGATCACCATACTCACACCAGTCTATTTCTACTCCTAAATTGATAACACACGAATACTCATGTTTTCATAATCATTTAATAAATTGTAATTGTAAACCTATTGAAGCTGTTAATTCTGTTACGTATCTCGGTGTCAAAATAGATGAAAGTTTCTCATGGGCCTGTCATATAGATTACATTTGTGGTAAATTAAGAATACTACTTAGTAAATTTTATCATTTAAGTTATAAAGTTCCAATTAAAATATTAAGATGTCTGTATCTATCCTTAGTAGAGTCAATAATAAGTTATGCTCTTGACAGCTATGGGCTAACGTTTAAAACTTATATAAATAAGTTAGAGTCATTACAAATAAAATTTCTTAAATTACTAGTTACAAAAAAGACTAAATTAAGTTGCAAAGGCGATTATAGAAAATTATTTAAAATATGTAATATCTTACCGGTTCATTTAAAACATTCTTACCTTTTAGCTACAAACCAGCACAGCAGGAAGGAGCATAACTTACCTATTGTGACAAATAACCACAGTACACGGTCTATGGCTTCTGGTAAATATAATGTTCCCAGAGTCAATAACTACTTCGGCGATAGAACTTTAAAGAAACGTATACCTTATGTGCTTAATGGTTTACCGGCAGACATTAGACAGGAAAGTGATAAAAGATTTTTTAAAATTAAGTTAAAAAAATACCTGTATAAAATACTTACATAGAATAAATAATTAAGTAGTTGTACTGTTACATAATAGAAACCTACCTACCTTTGTATCACAAAGCGGCGCAACATCCACAGTCAAACCGCTAAACCGGTTTTGTGGGAGATTGTTTTAAATAAATATTGTATCTCTTTTATAATAATAAATAAATAAAAAAAAAAAAAAAAAAATACAGGCGTGAAATTGTTTTAGGTTTTAGGTCTTTAACATTTTTAGCGCCACGGTCTTGTATAGAAGACAAACTCCTGCACCCTCCACGCCATAACTCTATCAGGAGACTATATCAAATCATAACATTTATGTAATGTAATCATAATAAACAATAATCGTAAAAAATGTTACGATTAGATATTGTCTTCTAATAAAATTATGGTGTGGAGAGCACAAAAACGCTTGTCTTCAATACAAGACTGGCGCTCAAAAGGTTAATTGAAGGCTGCTTTGGCCCATTTGTGATGTGGGGACCAATATGCGTCCTTCGTTTTTGACTTATGTTTAAGCCTGCGGTTTATCTTCAGCGAGGAGACATGTGTGAGGTGCCTCTGTACAGCCTGGGCTGCCTGCGTCCCGCGCTCACTGAGCTGCGGCACTACGCCAACTCGCTCTCCGCACTGTCCTCTGCCATCGTCGTCGTCATGGTATGTTTATCATCTCGGTTTTTGAAAGGGTATTTGCCTAAAGCAGTATAAAACTTACGTAATAGGGATCAACTGAACCTTAATACCGGGTTTGTTATAATTGTCCAATTCCATTCTGCTTCTAATGCTTCATTAAGTAGATATATAAATGTGGATTATATTCAGTTAACCACAATTTGCGGCATTATTATTAGACAATTCGTTGTAGGTATCTACGAGGTTGTCGTAATAAACTGGGTTTACCCTGGTAGAATAATAGGTTAAAGTTGACTTTAATATTAGTGATTTCATAAAATAATATCAAAATAGATATCAAAAATACCGCGGTAATAGGAACCAATTTTATGATCTCTCTTTCTATCAATTGCCTAATGCGAAAATCTAAGTCACTGATTTAAGTACACTTTAGTGAAGTGTAAGTGTTGTGTATGCGTGTGTGTGTCTGTGCAGGCCGTGACCCTGTTCGCGGCGGCGTACACGCTGGTGACGGGCGTGGTGGAGCGCGGCGAGGTGCGCGCCTACAAGCCGCCGCCCCCGCTGCGCATCGCGTGCCTGGCGCACCCGCCGCTGGCGCCCGCGCCGCTCGTGGCGCTGACCTCGCCCGCCGCGCTGCCGTCCGACTCCCTCATGTAACGCGCCGCGCCGCACGCGCTCCGGCCCGCTCACACTCACCCTCGTGACTCGCCTACCGCCCGGCGCCCGTCGCGTATTCGACGCATAAGAAGTGTGGTTCACAAATTATAGTGTGTTGTTGCCCCGACATACACCAACTTCTAATACCTGACACTTCTTTATTATCATTAGTTGAATAACTCGGCGCCTATGTTAGACACCGGTCTACTTATGTGGGGCAATTCAAATAGTGTGTTGTGAGTGGTTCCGGTCATCGACCCCGCAGCACCTCGACGTTGTGAACGTTTGCAGGTTTTTATACTTTGTACGTCTCCTAATGAACGACACCGAAATCTAGATTATTTAAATTATTACTTAAATTGTCATTTAAAATTGTTAACAGTCGTAAGTAAATGTGTAAAATAAATGTCTTTGTTGACAATCTGTTGTTTGATTACGAAGTTAAGGAAAGGAGCACGGTCAAAGGATTTAAGAATAAAATAAAATTCAAGGATATCTTTTTAATCGTAATTTTTTGAACACAATACAACATGCAAGCATTAAAATGCTTTATGAAAATTAAGAAACAATCATATTTTTTCTATATTTGGTACCTATTTTTGGTTACTTTCAAATTATACAAGAAAAACGATCTCTATATAAAGACAAACAAAAACTATAATATATTATGAAAAATTTCGTACAACAGAGCGCGAGCGCGCGGGCGGCCGAGCGAGCGCTCCCGCGGGCGCCGGGCCGCGCTGCGATACACTTACGTAACATACTTACTACACTATACAAACGTACGCACTAATGATTCCACTCAGTCGCTCTCCACTAACTTCTGATAATATGATAGGCCTGTACCGACCCCGGGCGGGGGCAGCACGGCCCGGGCCCGAGCCCCGCACCCCGCGGGCCCGTCCCACCGGGCCCGACCCCGCCGGGCCGCCCGCGCGCACCGTGCGGCCCGCGCCCGCGGCCCGCGCGTCGCTCGCGCCGCAACAGCTAAATACTCGACGTGTCTAGGATAATAATGTTAAGCGATCGACTTATGTTTAAATTTAGAATCGGAAGGCGCGGCGCGGGCTCGCGGGCGCTGGCCGCCGTAACATTAGATCTATCTAGAATAAATAGCAGCTGGGCGCCGGCTCAGGGCGGCTCTAGCGCCGCGCGCCGCGGTGCTTGCGGTGCGCGGCGCGGCCCCGCCCCCACCACAGCGCCAGCAGCGTCAGCAGCAGCGCCGCGCGACAAGAGCTGCGGAACACACGCGTTACAGCACCCCCCGGGGGCTATCGCTATGACTAGCGCTACATTGTACATATACAATATACATACATATTACACTGTATTCACTATACATTCGGGGTAAATAATCTTTTGGAATGTAATAGTGAACTACGATGGAATAACTTATCAACTTTACTAAAGTACAGTTTCTATACTAAAGTGGGGGTAGGTGAAAAATAACTGAGATGTCGATTATCATAACTTGTGTATGCATAAACAAAAGAGAAGCGAACTCTTAGCGTGCAGAGATCTCATGACGCTCAAATAATATGAAGGCGAGATAACGAGATGGAGGTATGAATAAAGGATAAAACATGCAACATAAAATGATACTATCATGAATATGTCCTCGATTTAATACAATTTTACATCCAATTTAATATGATTTAATATTTGTTAGGGTTGTCATTTTCACGAATGGATTTTTTTTTATAATTCATTGAAAACTGAAAATATTAAAATTCTTAGATTTATGAAAAGTTTGATATGACCGCAATTTTGGCCAAAAAATTAAAAATAATAAATCGAGGACTCAAGCTAAATCAACACGTGTTAATACAGCAAATGTATGAATGAATAAGAAGAGTGGGGATGGTTACCGATGCACACAACACGCGAGATTGCTCACCAAAGTAGCACACTGGCCGCCCTGCAACAAGCATAACGCGATCACACACCGACACCTGGGGCTAGCGACGGCTACAGGTTAGAAGCGTCGTCAAGCGGCACAGAGCACGCGAGTCATTAGCACAGGGTATGGGATTCAATCATCGAGGCTGGCAGGCGATTGGTGGATTAATTTTGTAGTCAAATGTCGCGTTACATTTAGATTTTAATATTGTATTGTGAATGAGGAGAAAGAGGAATGATTGTTGCAATTGGAAATCTGTGATTTCTGCTTATTGGGAAATAGGAGAGTCTTTTTATAATGCCAATGTGAGAAAATCATGTTCCAAGAATGAAAAGCATTCCATTCTTTGGTACGTATGACACGAAACAGCTCTTCAAGATTTAAGTTAGTCACATTTTCTAATTTTATGCTGTCAATGATAACAAAAGTTAGGGAATTCATGTCGTCCCGCCGGCCTCGCGGTAGCTATGTGTGTGTAGTGTGACGCACCGTGCAGACGGCGCAGTGCGGCGGCGCGCAGCCCCCCAGCTCGAGGCGGCGCGGTGCACCCCCTGTGCCCCCGCCGGGCCCCCCGACCCCCGCGGGGCCCGCGCCCCCCGCGCAGCACCCCGTTCCCGACTCATCACACTCCGGCTCCCAGCAGTCCACCTCTCCCAACTGTAAGTAAATAGCAACTAATAAGTATTGCCTCTACCCACTCAAATCTCGTGAATTATCGCCATGGATTTTTATATTGAATGAAGATAATACAGTCATGCAAATCGGAAATAGTTATATTGATTGTTATATTCAATGCGATGTTTAAATTAAATACCTATAATAGGTATCTTCCTTCGATATAGAATATCATTCAATCAATCCAACTGATTTCTTATAACTCATTCTCGATGATTTTTGTGATCTAATTTATCTACAGATCTAATACCACAGTGCGCATTCCCTAAGGTTCCGCTTTGGGACCACTGATAGCTTATATACTTTTTATTTAATGTAGAGTAAATGTTATATAAATAAACCTCTGATCGCTTATTGCCTGGTTGGTCGCAGTAAGTACTGTGTCGATTGCTGTAATTGTTACAGCTAGACAGAGCAATACAGTAATCACCGATCTCTACCTCAATGTTTTTTTCTTTTTTTGTGGTCTACATTCTGTCACTTGCTAGGACATTTAGTAGTAGGTGGGGGTAGGTAGGTGTCATAACATGCTCGGTGTGTGACCTGAGTCACATCCTACTATACTTTCGATGTTCTTTAACGAAACTATTAATGAATGTAGTACTAACGAGGCACTCGCAGATCTGGCACTGGTAGAGCCAGCGCTCCCCGCTGCGGAAGGTGACGTGGTGCATCTCCTGGTGGCGACAGTGGAAGCGCGCCTCGCAGTGCGGGCAGCACGCCGCCGGCGCCGCCGCCGACAGCGACGTGCTCTGCAACTGACGGAACAGGCGCTGGTGAGTTACCGAGAAACAATAGGAACATCATCATCATCGTCAGCTGGAAGACGTCCACTGTTGAACAAAGGCCTTCCCCTTATGGGGGGGAGGGGGGCTGCCATAATCTCCACGCTAGGCAAAGCGGCTTGGGGATCGCAGTATTGTTGGTGAATTTACAGTTGACACTGCTGCCCATCTTCTGGATTTTAGGAACACTTCAATTAAAATATTTAAAAATGTTTCTCAAATTAATCCACTCTTGAAAAAATAATAACCATAATGTGAATCCTGGAAGACATATAGGCGTCACGCTACTACATGCTTGGCCTGCTGGGCCCGTAAGCCAAGAAAATGGACACAGACCCACACAATCAAGAGAAATGACAAAGAAATAAAGCTATTATCCTGAAGTAGAATGGACCCTGCCTGAATTGAATATATAACTAAAGTAAGAGACAACCAAAATATAAGTGAAATACTTCAGATATTTCTCATCCGCACGGCACTTTACAGGTAATGTTATAGTTACCGCGGAAGTCCTGTTGTCGGTGTGGTCGCAGGCGCAGGGCGCGCGCTGGCAGGCGGCCACCCCGGCGGCGCACGAGCACGTGCGGCAGCCGCCGGCTTCCGACCACGACGACCCATCCGACATTATTCGTCCCTGCCACGAACAACCTGCAATGCGAACCAAATCATATTGAAGATTGGAAGGTAATGTGTGATTTTAGTATAGAGATAACCCGAAACCTGCAGAGGGTCATGTTGATGCCATAAATATCTTTCCTAGTGCACAAAGTCATCAATTAAAGGATTGAAAGGTAGTAAGTTTACCCAAGATATCAAAGAAGATAATATAAAGTTATTCCGTTTATGAATTGTGATAGTAGCCCTGCATTCGTGGTACCAGTACTTACTTAATTCACAATGTTCTTCAGAATCACATTGGCACCTGAAGCCGCCGTCGATGTTGACGCAGCGCGCACTGAGGTGACACGTGTGGAAACCCTCCGCGCACTCGTCCACATCTGAAAACAAACCAAAAAATATGTAAGTACTGTATTTCTAATCTGCTTTTTAGACTTTGATTAACTTTCGAACATTTCTATCGTTTGGAATACAGGAATCCTAAAATTTAACGCGATCCGGAAGGTAATATACTTACCCAAATACCGACACACGGTAAATCTATGATTGATTAAAAGGCAGTGGCCAGTGGGGCTGTTACAAAGGCTGTTCCGTGCGTATGGTGTTAAGTTGTAGATAGCACAGCACAGTTGGAAACTTTATACCTAGGCAGGTGTCGAGGCCAGCATCTCGGCGGTAGCCCCGCGCGCACACGCAGTAGTAGCTGCCGGGTGTGTTGACGCACAGCGCATGCGCGGGGCAGGCAGGGTGCGCGGCAGGGGTGGCGGGAGTGGCGCGGCACTCGTCCACGTCACGCTCGCATCGCGTGCCACCGAACCCCACCGCGCATGCGCACTGCTCGCGGGACACGCACGTGCCGCCGTTCAGGCAGCCGCCCGTGCAGATCGCTGGACAACAAATATCATGGTTACCATTATTTAATGCAACTATTTGCATGTAGTTTAATATTTAAAAGGTGCAAAAACAGCGTGCCTTGGAACAAACCAAGTTGCCTGAGGTATAAATTCTGCACAGGTAGCTGTTTACCTAAGTCTTGAATACGTTACGCTTGGGACACATACCGTGGATTAACGTTACCTCACAAATATTTGCCTCTATTTCCCAAAAGGCCTATGCGGCGAATACATATAGGTAGACGTAGGAGTATCCGTTATACTCACGCATGCACTCATATCCGTCGCCGTTGTAGCCTTCCCGACAGCGGCATGTGTAGGAGCCGGGCGTGTTGCTACACTCGGCGTACGCGTGGCAGCCGTGCGTCTCGCCCGCGCACTCGTCCACCTAGAACACGGAATTTTTTTCATCATTATCAGTCGGAACAGACGCTGCTGCCCATCTTCTGGGTTTTCCCTTGGTCGCCTCTTACGACACCCACGGAAGGAAGGGGGTGGTCAATTCTGGGCCGAATACCACACCGCATCATCATACCAACTGCTAATAGACAATAAGTATTAGAAGTTAATGTTTTGCTACAGATGTATAAGACACGTTTAAAAATAAAACTGCCTGTTGACGAGTAAGTTAGTTCTGGCTGTGGGCAACAGCAGCGGGGGTGCCGTCGTCTCCACGCGTAGCGGCCCGGGACACTCAGACTCAAGCGGTGTTTTTAAAGAAAATACACGCTGTATTATAAGTTGCTTACTAGCCCTAGAACTGACCTAAATTGTGAAGGTAAATAAATAAAAAAATAAGAGGAGAAGAATCTTACTTCAACGCAGTTAAATTTGTCTCTCCTTGTGTACCCAGGCAGGCACTGACACACGTAGCTGCCCACCACGTTGACACACCTCGTGTTGGAGTGACAGTGGTGGCCGTCCAGCCCACCTGCTCGCTGGCATTCGTCCACATCTGCAAAAGTGTAAGGTAGCAGATGTAGAAGGAATATACTCATCAGAGTTCACAACTGGAATGGTTCAAGGTTCTCGATATAGTCAAACTCAGTTTGCAAATGCTTTTTCGTCGGAACTACAGAAGAAAGAAGATGGTGGTGTAAATCACCTAGTGAGAACGGTGTTTAATTTCCAAGTGATTTCTATACATATACTTAAAAAAAATCAGATTATGTATTTGGGACATTTCTTGACTTTTTTAATGTTTGCTGTTTTAGTTACTTAAGTGTGCTTACATAATATCACCCTATGTGCATGTATCAACGCGTTATCTAGGTTCTAGAACGTTACCTTGACAAGAGAGTCCGTCTCCTTGGAAGCCCTGGTTGCATTTGCAAGTGTACTTAGTGTTGAGATTCATGCACGTCGCGTTTTCATCGCACGAGTGCCCCATGCTGCAGTAGTCCACACCTGACAACGATAAATATACATGAGAACAACGTGCTGTCGTTAAACTGCAGTACTAAATATGTGCTGGACAGACTGATTAATATAGGCCTTACAATGATTAAGCTCTATTCGACAAAACGACCGTGAAAAAATCTCTCAGGTGCCGGTTTCCTCATGTTTTCCTTCACCGTTTTTAGCAACTGATAACTAATTTATATACGCACATGAACTTAAAAAGACATTGGTGCGTACCCGGGTTTGAACTTGACAGTCCAGCGGTCATACCACTCGGCTATCACTGCTTTTTGTCCTTATCTTATATAATTGCTTTATCATAGTTTAATTCAGAAATAAGCTCTGAACGGTAAAAGAGACGAGTGCTGATTACAACTATCTGCTACTAAATGGTATATTGTGTTGTTAGTTAAATATCTTAATCTGTCTCTACACTACCCAAAGGTTTGACTGGTAGAAAATGCCTAAGGCATTAAGTCCGCCTTGTACACCTCTTGTATAAAGAATAAATAAATATGCCTTCTAATGGCTTATTTAATTTACTTATACGTTAACCAATCAATATTTATTATAAATGTATATTATAATTATAATCCTATTATATATAGGAAACAAAAGACTGCTGTGAACCTAGGCCTACCTGGACAGAACTTGCAGCACTCTCCGGGCACGGTAAACTGGTCAGCGACGTCGCAGGGCAGCGGCGGGCACGCTTCGTCAGGGTCGATGCGTGCGCACTGCATGTTGCCATCGTGGCACACGCACTCCGCGCACTCCTTCGGGGCGAAACGCTCGCCGTGCTCGTACAGTGTGCCTTTTAGAAGGCACTGCCCTGATAAACGAAGCAACAGTGTAAGTTAGGCATCACTGTGTCATAAGAGATTTTAATTATAGGTACATACCAAGCGTCTGTAGCAGTTATTCTAGAGTTACATAATACTTTTGTTTTCTACTTTCGCAATACAATTTTAAATGCACTACAATACAATTATACAATCACACACTTAACCCTTTCCCAACCCATACCATATATGGTACATGTCGATTTTCTACCTATTGTGTCTGCTACGCAGACAGTCAAAGTGTTAAGACTGACATATAGTAGTGTATAAGAAAAGAATACTTATACTTACTTAAACATGTTGGACAACATTCCCCTGGATGTAGCACCGGATTCTTACACTCAGCTCTATCGCACTCAACTGGCCTGCACGTTATCTCGCCGTGCTGGAAATATAAATAGCAAATAGATTTGAAATATACCGAATCCATAAAGAGTCATGATCGTCTACAATATCAACCTAATCAAAAAATAATTATAATCGTAGACTAGGTTAACTTTAGGGCTTATCTTTGGGTTCGACAAATTCAGTATTCATAAACAAAAAAAAAACATGAATTACGGAAAAAGTAAACTAATCTCTACTCTCGAAATAAAAGTTAATCCTTGGAGCCACAAAACTTTTTCCTGGTAGGAACTGCTAAACAAGAACAATGGACAGCGAAATGCAAATCTTATTTATAAAGGGGAAAATGAATTCTTACCACACAGGAGCACCGATTACAGTCTCGTTGCCAAGACGCTCCGTCCGCGTGAACCGTGCCGTTGGAGTAGCACGACTTCTGACAATCGCATTGTTCGAGACGTGCTAACCTTGCCTCCGTACCCACCAACTGTAATACAATCAATTGTAGGTTCGTAGCCCAGGCTTTTTATGTATGATAAATGATTTTATTCCAGCAAATAGGTTTGAAAAAAACACTTTTACACGTCATTTTTTTATAAACTCGTTAGAATGATGGTGGCTTTTCCTAACTGACTACCTCTGAGAAGAAATACCGAAACAAACTCATGCTCAATGTGTTGTGTATTTGATTAGCCTTATTGCGCAATATCATAGGAATTTGCTCTTTCCAGTAAGCTTTTTAAATATACTAGAGAGTTTCAGGAGCTTTTCAAAAGTACTGATTGTGCCAGAAATGCCTTTATGTAAAAGAGTTGTTGTCATTAAACAGATCTACGTTTAGTTGTTATTGTCACCTTGAGTGAAAGGTCATGGATATGTGTAGTTAGCTCCTGCACTGTAGCTTGCAGCAGAGCGAATTGCCCACACGTGGGACATTCCGAGTCGAGCCCCGGACATTGTGCCAGGTAGCCGTGTGGCCCGCTCACCAGTCTTACTTCTTGAAGAGTACCCTAAAATGACAGGTAATAATCAATTTAAAGTTTTATTATAACACTTGCAAAGTATAAAGGAAGCAAGTACTTTAAAAATACTTGCCTCTTAATTCCTGCGCTGTTGGCACAGGTTTATTCAAGACGCGGTCAAATTCGCTATCCAAGATCAGTACCTTAAATAAGGAATGTTTGCTATTCCTCTGTCCAACCCATAGCGCTAACTGCGGCTGCGTGAAGTTGCGGTCGGGCGGCGGGATGAGGCGGCGGTACAGCGGGTGGCAGTCCACCAGCAGCGTGGCCTGCGCGCCCGACACGGCCAGCGCCAGGCGGTGCCACGCGCCGTCCGCCAGCCGGAACGGGAAGGTCTCGACGCGCGGCGCGCTGCCGCCGGCCGCCACGTAGTGCAGGCGCACCTCGTCGCGCCGCCCGCTCGACTGCACCTCCAGGTACCTGCGACCCCACACAGCTGCACTACACACCCCGCACGTCGCCGCGCTCCCGGAACGACTCCGCCCCGCCCTCGCATACTGTTCCGAGGTACACATAAACAAAGCAAACAACACATATATTCGGACGGCGACGGGACGGGACCGGCCGCGAGCGGACCTCGGCTCGCTCTACATCTCAATATCGCTCGGCCAGGATGGGGGACCATGTACCTCGGAACGAATTGCGTTCGGTGCCGACAGAGACGCTAAGATGTCTGCTAAGTCGCTCCGGGCGTTGCGCGGGCACAGCCCGGCTCGCGGTGTGTCCACTTTCATAGGTATTTAGGGAGTTTAGCGTGACCGAACAGTTAATTACGACTCAGCGAACGGCGCGGAGACGGCGAGAGCGCCGAGCGAGGCGTTAGACACAATACGAGACAAAAAGGATTCCCATGTCGCTTGGAATGCAAGTGCGGAACAGCTCGGCGGAGTCCCCTCGGTGTAGCGCGAAGCTGCGATGCGGGCGGCCGCACGGCGCACGACTAACATCAACATCCAGGTGACAAACATCGAGAGAGGGTCGTGAAGGGCGGTCGGACATATACAACACAACAAGTCAAGACACAGAACACAAGACGGACGGCGATGGACGAGCGGGGGCCCATGCAAGCCTGCCCGACGTCCGCGCACACATACATCCATGCAGAGGTGACAGAGAGCGCAATCGGGTCAACGGATGGATCGAGGAGGACATTCCGAGGCACAGGACATTCCAAGATACATGATTCTCCCCTAGACGCGCGCACGCATGCCGCCGCAGGGGCGGGATGCGAGCACGCGCAGCGATGTTGAGATCTAGAACTCACCGTGCGGAGCGGCGGCGCGTCGACTGCGCCAGCCACGCGCGCTGGCCGCTCGCCGCTCACCGCTACACCACGCCCACGCGGGCGCACGTGGCTCATCTTGTTCCACTACTCGATACCAGATGAATACATAATTAAGTCGAGAAATCGGAACTTCATCAATTTAATTATCGAAACATCAACAAATTGCTGCTGGCTACGAACTGTGCTACACCACGTAGCTAGCGCTACGGCGTTGCTACGCAGAGCGTCATAGTTTTGTTGTAAGTGAGATCTTTATGAACGTTAGGTAAACATAATTATTATAATTGATGTGATGGTTAAACCTTATTGTTGGCATGTCATGTAATAACTATGTTTATGCGAACGTTACGAATCTAAATAATTGTATACACATAAGCAAAATCGTGCTACGAACTTAAAGTAACATGAATTATAAGACAACATCGAGTACACAGCAGGCTCGTTACCTGTTGTAGCCATGTGAGAAGGACAGGATGGTGCCGGAGTTGGCGGGCTCCTGCCTGAGCGCAGCCAGCACCGTGAACTCGGGCGAGCGCCGCAGCAGCTCCGCGGCGCGCTCGAAGGCATCGCCCTCAACTTGTAGTGATCGAGATTCTCCTAAGATACACAGGCACGAGTTGTAGGTACACGCAATAGACTATATACAAATCCATTGCATCTTATATGTAAACCAAATACCTTCTTATTCATCAACAAGGATAATAGATATGTTCACATGCACATTGGCGGAATTCGAGAGGGTAACACGGGATTTTTTGTCTATGTCATTATTTTATACAATTTGTCTTTATTTTCTCTCTCTCTCTCTCTATCTGCGGCTACATTATTATTTTAAGTGAATACCTGTAGAAGTGAAGTATGTATTGTATTTAAATAAATAAATAAATACCTGTAGTAACTTAAACCCATTTTAAGTCTATTGCATCACTATTATTTGCATGCTAACGACAGAGTAAATTAATCCATAGTTTAAAATAGTATTTTTTTATGAATAATGTATATTGTATAACTACTGACTGTGCCGACATGTTGTATTTCCTAAAACGTAGGAAAGAAATTGTATCGTGGATCTGGAAATGATCGTAGAAAATATGATGATTCTGGAAGCTTTCAATGCTTTTTAAACTTACTTCTTATGCTTTACGATTATCTTTGATTTTATTATTCTTGCTACGAAGAATGTATTTATAACTTAAAATAAACTATGCCTCTTGCCTACTTCTTCACTATAACAGACAGCTCCGACAGCAAAAAACTTAATCTAAATAATTAATAAAAATAAAAAACATATCAAATTCCTTTACAATTGTATCTAAGTAATAAATCTAATTATGTCATAACGACCCAGATTTATGCAGTAATATAGCTTAATTCCTCAGTATTGCAGTGGTATAAATCCTCAGCGATCAGCTGGTATAGGCCTACGGTCTACACCGACGGCATCGAGTTCTCAGCCTTGACATGTAACGATCGACGTCGGCAGCTGGCAGCTCGCCAGCACCACTCCATTATCTTGATTCACTGATCTCTTGGGAGATTTCAGTGCAAATTTCTCTTTGCTTGATTAGTTTTTTATTCTATTCTAGAATAATTTCATCTGTTTATAGTAAAGTGAGGAGGATAAAAAAGTGTTTTATCTTGAAGTACTAGAGGGTTTCTTGATTTATATTTCAACATTCACTTAATTTATGTATTGTCACAATTCCCGTGTAACCGCAGTTGTAAGACCATAGTTGAGAACAAGAAACACACTTATATATTAATATACTATATATTAATAAACGATTATTTAAAAAAATCTAATATTGAAAACAAAGACATTAATACGATTCGTAAAACCATTGTATAAAATGTTTATGAAAAAATGATTTATTATACACAAAAAATAATACGTAACCTGGAAAGATATTTAGTTCACTCTTACTTACGCTAATTATACATTAAAGGATAACGCACCCTATAAAAAAATACACAGTCTTTAAGGTCATTAAGTTTTGGAAACCAACATCACGTTAATCATAATCAAAGTATAACGCTCAAAACTTACTAACAACCCATTCATAACAGATTGGACCAACAACGGGAACTTCACTGAAATTCTACTGTTTTTACAGGTCACTTCCGTGACTATTCAACAAACAAACATGCTTTGTGACGTCATAACCGTGCAAACGCTGTTTTGAAAACGAATTAGCCTTCGACTTCATTCGCGAGTAAAATTATCTTCTTCGTCTTATCCGGAATATAAAGTAATCTGTTTTATGACGGAGATGGTGGGACGAATTCGACTTGTATAATTATGCAAGACTAGTCGTTTGCAGCTGATAACAGAGAGAGTGGGGAAGTCTTTGCCCACCAGTGGGACACTTCAGGCTAATAAAAATAATGCCTTCCTTAGATTTCAAAATATCTCGATTTAAAATTTCATGACCGGTTCAGTTGTTTAGTAACAAACAAACAAATAGTTACCCTTTGTATATCATATAACTATAACTTTGTGTAACAGTGAATACTAGTTTTTTTTTTCTGCTTTATGGCAACCTATCTAGAAAAAGCAGTAAGCCACCCTTTTGTTCGATTTCTAATCTGTTAATAATTGTTCGTTTCTAAGAGTCCTTTTCTTTTTCCTAAAACTCTCTTTATGCGAATCTGCTGCTCAGGCTGGGGATGTCGCTTCGCTTCAACTGCATGTAATGTAGGCTCAGACTTTCTGTATATCATATATCTTTAACTTTGTGTAACAGTTCTATTGGTAATGGTGCTACATTTATCATAGGAAGAAAATTTTACTGCATCGATATGTTTTAAGTTTCAGACACTTGATCATTAGTTCAAGTCATTTATTTGCAGTGCCTGTGCCTGGCTGTTAGGTTCAATTTAAAAGTTGTATCGTTTGTGTTAGTGTAGGCTGTCAATAGTTCTAGTGCTAGGAGATTTACTGCCGAACTGTTGCTGGTCTTGGCAAAGATTTATTGAGGTTTTTCAGTTTACAATCTCAAGTTTTAGCGCTAGCTTTTTTAACTTTTGTTGTATACTTTGTTTCATAGGTTTGTAAGATTAAGGTGAAACTTTTCAGTTGAGAGCAGTGGCGGATTTACCCTAAGGCCCGGGCCTAACAAGAAATAACTCAAAGTTGTTAGTAAATAGTAAATTCCTTATTGTAGTCTAAATGATGGGTGCTGAGAAAGGAGCGGATACCTACTATATGGCCTGGGGCCTAGGGCGGTTAAGACTACAAACTCCGCCATTGGTTGAGAGTATAATATGCAGAACGCTATACTTAAAACATATGATACATAACTGGGTGTAACTATCCAACTGAACGTACACAGTTCTTCTGTCTTAAAGGTAAGGAAACTGCTCAACACATTAGTCGTTATATTCTGCTATAAAAGATCAGATAAAGATAAAAAAAACATTGATTCCTAGAATAAATAAATTATAGTACTTTGTAAACCTTAAATTAAATAAAGACAGCCCCCAAAACGCCCGCCCGTCACCGCTTCAGAGTGATAAAGCTGGGTAGAAGAAACGGTGCAACAAACTACCCAGCAGCACAATCTATCTGTTGTTGTCTATTATAATATATCTAGCAGTAAGCAGCGTTATGTAGTAATTAAATTTACTACATAACGCTGTTACTGCTAGATCCAGTTAATGTTATATGATGAATTGTTTGATGCTCTTATAGTAATAGAATATTGCCTCATTGAGTCGAATCAAGAAAGTCTGAACATCACTGAAAGTAAAGATATTTAATAAGTATGAGTGACAATAATGTTTTCCGAGCAATAAGTTTTCAGCAGAACACATTTTACCGCAATTCTACTTAACTGTAAAACCTGTTATTAAACCATAATAATATCAAATGTCTAAACTGCAACAAAATTTCCAACTTATACGTAAAACATCTATAAAATTTAGAAATTCTGCGTTTATGTTATATAAGGAAACCATATCAAATCGAGTTAATGTTTTATTGGCAGTCGGGTTCACCTACTTGTGTAGATCTCTGCCAAGCCCGCGATTATCTCGGTGCGGTGACTGATCCGCAAATGCTATGCTGCAATGCAGCATAAACTTAGCACAGCGTAAAGTAAATAAGCTTAGTATGTTTACACAGTAACGACTTCTAAATAAAATGTTGCTAAAGTTACCAACTTAACACTGCATCTGACATTGAAAGACGTCACGTTATATGTGATGGTTTGATCTGATATGTAATATTGTAATAGAGTAACTTATATTACTTTAAATTAATGGATCTGTTCACTTTCTACGTGAGTGTTACATTAATTTTAGGCCTGTTGGGCAACATTTTTAGACATTTGCATAGCCTAGCATGTATCACTCCTAGCTAGAGCAATACTTATGGGAGATTCATAAACAAGAACCAAAAAAATATGCTAGAGGATATAATTATAATTATTTTTTTTTTTAAAACGTCGCCCCACAGTAGGAATTCTCCTGTATCGTGGGTGCGTTTCACAAACATGAAATATCACATTCACAAACACCCAGACTCGGGACAAACATCTGTGGATCGCACATATTTTTGTCCCGTGCGGGAATCGAACCGCAACCCCTAACGCAGCAGTCCAATCGCTTAGCCACTGCGCCAATCAAGTCGTCCATTTTTTTGTCGAATTCTAATTATTACGCTCGGTTCGGCAAAATACCAAAATAGTCTTATGATATCTATACAAATATATCACCCTAACATGGTTTAAGCACCCAGCTTAAGACACAGTTCATCTAACATGATATGATGATGTGACTTATGAAATATTCAATTCAGCATGCCTATAAAGCACCCTTAGATCTATTTGAAGGAATGTGTCAGCAGAATCACACTCAAACATCACGAGCGGAAAATAAAGTGCGCAATACAGAGAGATTTAAATCACGGAGGGAGGGACGAGATGACGAAATAATATCTCACATGAATGACGTGATAGCCCCCTGTGGCGAGGGGAAATCGCGTGGAAGGGGAGCAGGCACGCGACCCACCGACCACCAATATTTCACGGTACCAAATGAGAATTCAAACTAATAAATCTGTCATTCAAAATATCTAAACAAATTATGCAAAAATAAATGGTGCGTATTTTCGTCGACGATACTCGAGGTTACTCAAGTCGATACGGCCGTCAAATGTTGAGACAATTTTAAACAATAATTCGTTTTCATTTGTTCTCGGTGGTACGCAACGAGTAGCGACGTTACCGGCTGGTCACGTGACCTGCCTGTCACGAAGACGTCAAGCCGGGGGTCGCGACTGTAGGGGGTTTTAACAAGCAAGCATTTCATTATGGCCGGAACGTGAGTAACATCGACGACGGTAATCAACTTCCTACAGTAACTACACGTTGTACGACAGATGATTATTTACAATTACTTTTATCATTAATCTTCCACCTTTTCTATATAAAACTTTAGGGAATCCAATACCTTTCATTTAGTCGTGAAAGAACTTGAAATGCATAACGAATACAATAGAATATTCAATTGGGTAAACTCGAGTTTTCAATCTCAATATCTTCAATAGCTGAACGATAAACGGGAAAGTTTTCCGACTACCCCCGAGAGTTCGATGACTCCGCCTTCCAGACACACCTACGCTATTGATAAAGACGCCTGTTCACTATGCAAACAATTTAGGGTAACTCGTCTGATATTTATATGCCTGTCATATTTTCAGTTTATGGCGCAATTTATAGGCATATAAATTGACCTAGTGGCGTCCCACACATTGAATGTAAAATAATATCGTATTAATTACTGCACATAACTGTTCGTAAGTCTTTGAATCTCGGTCAATTTGATTCACGCTGTTCAAGCTATACTTAGGTATCCACTTATACTAATTCACTGTTTTGTTGTATCAAAATTCATATGATTTGATGATAGGCACGAAACACACATAAGAAAGGAGCAAACACATTTTAATTCTACCTCCCACCATGAATAATACATGTAATCACCATATTTATGTCATACTTACATATTTAAGTCAAAAACCTCTACCAATATCGTGTGAAGTTTATCAAAACAACTCAAGTCTCTTATTGCCGAAAATCTGTCGCCTCGTGAATAGGCAGCTTTATACTCTCGTGTTGTTGTACTAGATTGATAAAAACAATTGAGGGAGACAGTTCCCAGAACCAAGTGAACTAGCTGCGATTACGTAAGCCTTTGGGACGGGGATGAATCAACGAATATAAGAGAATTGCTAATGTAATACGGTGTGCTATGAATTTGATTAAATGGATTTCAATTCATATTCAAGCATAGTTGAATAATTTATTGTTTTAAACCGTCTAGTTTTTATTATGAACACTGTTTGGATACATTATAGTAAAACGAATAAATATAATCGGTGCTTTTAGCGTAGTACCCTAGCTTTTACCTCCGTCTGTGTCCACGCAGTAAAGTTTACCTACCGTGTCCTTTACAGGATGAAAAGGACTTCACTTCATCATTGTTTCATTCATTTACGTTAAATGTCAACGTTACTTACTAGAACGTAAGTAATAATTATAATGTTCTACTACACTGTACATATGCAATATTTTGTCCTGAAGTACAACCAGTGTATGTAAGCCTAAAATTATGTACACATACGAACGTGCCTCAAGTGAAGCAATTTCCCTAATTGCTATATTTTCCGTTCTCATATTCAAAGGAAAACATACTCTACATCAGTTGCTTGACGTCAGCAAGGCTTCAGGGCTGTTAGGTAGGCCATATTCCAAGAATTGTTCAATGCAATAAATTGATAAGAAAATAAACTACGAGTTATGGTAATTGTGTTTTTTAAAGGGTAATACAGTAGTGTTATACATACTAAAAATACAAGTGAAAGTCTTCAGAAATCCTATACAAACATAAATGGAAAACATCTGTTTCATATGAGCTCGCTTTCCACGAAAATAATGAATAATGCATCCTGCCCGCCCTTACCGTCTCCCCTTGCCTCAATTATTATTTAATATCAATTAGTTCGCACTGCTCCAGTCAATAGATAGTTGAAAAATCAACCAGTTACACAAGAGCCCTAGATACTTCAGCACGTAAAACACTTTGCGCAGAGTAAAAGATCTAAATAAATCGGCAGCGGCAACCCTAGGTTCGCTAACAGAGGGGTAAGCGAATCTTATAAAACTGCTTCATATTTCATTTGTCTGTTGCTGAAATAACATAAGGGGACGATTCTGTATAATACAAAGGGTTTTAATATTCTTGTTGGTTTATTAAAATGAATGCAAAATATCTGCAAGATATTAGGAAAATTGAATGTTTTCGTACTTTTATTTTCAATGGAAGGCGTATATACAGTAACCATTTCTATATTAATACGTCTAAAATACGGATGATAGTGATACGTATAGTAAAAAATATTATTTTATTAATTATCGATCTTCATATAGTTGCGCAACATTTTGAGGTCAGTCGAACTACACAGAACTTGGGCAAACCTAAAGCTCCAACACGTAACAACAACCTGTAAATCACTGTCTACCGACCCCATACAACTTACGATCTTACAGAGCTATTACCAAAATTACAGCGCTATAAATTTATAGCGAAATGGCCTTAACAATTGAAAACTATGTTTGTGAAGGTATTAACTATACCCTGTGTCCCAGTTATGTTCCGAATACAGATTTAATTGTAAATCTCCCTCGTGGTGAACTAATATTGACCCGCGTTGTGCAAACACTCATTGTTATCCCGCGATGGGTATATTTTATTGGACATCGTTTGTCATTTCCTCACACGTGCCGTGGTTCGGCAGCTAATAAAGTATTACTTTTTAGAGAAATCGATCATGTTTTATATTAGGAGGATATATTGTTATCTCTCCCAATAAAATTTCTCTATCACTCAAAGGTTTTTTGTTAGAGAACTCAATTTTGAGTTAAGCTCGCCTCTGTTCATTAACTTTCATGTTGTCATATAATTTTGTAGAATTGTAGATATTTGTTTTATTGTGTGCAATAAAGAATTCTTCTTCTTATCGTATGGTTGATAAACAACCTGGTGTCAGAGTTTAAACCGCCTGTAGGCCTCTGAAATGGCTTAACACACCGTTGAGAAATCTCTCAGGTGTGCCGGTTTCCTCACGATGTTTTTCCTCACCGTTTTTAGCAACTGATAGCTAATTTATAATACGCACATGAATTCGAAAAGACATTGGTGCGTGCCGTGGTTTGAACTTGTGTACTTTGACTTAGCAGTCCTACGATCATACATACATAAAAAGTTAAGTCATTCGTAACAAGGTATAAAATTTACGTTAATTCAAAGATTTGGTTGATAATGTTAGAAAATGAAAGCAGAGTTAAATTACTGGTATTTTCTTTTAATTTTAACGAGCAGTGAAAATTCCTGTTGCTTTCGCCTTTGGTAGCGCGAGCCTCGTGGCGAGACCCTCCAGTAATTACATCTTGCAGTACACACGCGAGCCACGTGATTTATATGACACCTTTATCTACAAATGAATACTTTAAATTATTAAATGGTCATTATATAAATACTCTACTTCTTTTACTCTGTTTTGGGAAAACGCTGTGTCGTTCTAGAATTTAACAACTGAAGTTTTGTAAGAGGAATTTTTATAGTCAATTTGATAGTTTTGTTTTTTTTTGGCTCAATGATATATTACATTTGCTTGTTCGCTTTTCAAATGAATGATACGTTTATAATGGCGGGATTAGTGACATCTAGTGACATACTATAGTTATTGATTGCTCTTGTTTCTTGTAAAAAGTAAATTGAGTGGATAAGAATTACCTAAAAATACACAATTGGAAAACCAAAAAGGAATTGGGACACACATAAACCTAGAAGTTTAATAATATAAGTAGCTTTTTACTCTGTAACACATTTTTTGTTTTCATGACAAATTGTGGACTATTGTAAAGGCAATTTTTGATATTATAACAAATAGCAGTAAAAGATAAATCAACTCGCGGTAACTTGATGGTGTGTGCTATTGAGTTGTGACATTACCAATTTAATTAAATAATCGAACTTAGTTAATTTTGATCAATACATGTAAAAACATAACATAACATAACATCACGCCTGTATTCCCCGAAGGTGTAGACTGAGGTGAACATATAGTACACCCACATTTCGCCAGTTATGTTGTAAGTCCCAATGTAATAGGGGGCGAGCCTATTGCCATCAAGCGGGCACAAATCTAGACTCCGTGCTGCTACTGAGAATTACCTAATGGAAAACTCAGTAACACTTTTGCCCGACCCGGCATTTGAACCCAGGACCTCTTGCTCAGCAGTCGCGCTTAGCGACCACTAGACCAACGAGGCAGTCATGTAAAAATTATTTTGTAATTAATATTTCTGTATTTACAGTGTTGAAATGTTAATTGGTTAAATACGATAGTTTACAATAACTTCTAGTCTTCTACTGTTGTTTATATAATAACAATTAAGTTTAAATGGCTCCATATATTTGTCAGAAACATATTCCCGAGTATTTTTCACAAATTAAGCACGCATTTTCAGGTGATTGAGCTCCAATCGCGGCGTGGACGGCTCGTTAGCTCACGAAGATCACTGCACACCGCTGGCTTGGTAAGCGTTCTCTTTTTATTTGAATGTTTTGCCAGAGAGATATTTGAGTACTTATACAACATTATATACACCTAGTTTATGTACATTAGTACAAGTTAGTGTACGTACCCACAATAAAATATTTACCCATTTATAATTTTCTAATGCAGTTTAATTTGCTTAAGTTTCCACTTCGATAAAGCTTTAATTAGTAGATCAATATTCATTATTCTGTGCTTCAAAATCCAATGAACTAAATATAAAGAACTCTATCCCCTTACAATTTAATGCTTCTAATATTTAATATAGTCAGTTTTATCTTTGAAAATATACTGAACAGCTTGTATATATACTACACGTGTTCCCTCCTCACGCATCAACAATCCGTGCTGTATATTAGTACTGTCACTGTCCTTGTCATCAGCACGCCGAACCGTTAGACATGCATGAATATCATTCATAATCCTTCTATTATGCTGCCTGTCTACCGCAGAGAAACCGCACTGCTAGCGAAAGTCCATTGTTAATATTACCCAATATTACTGTAAAAATACGAACCCAAAAACGACCTGACGAAGCAAGTATTCTGTTTTATTTGTCACACTCAGTCAATGAGCCAAAGTGTTTTCATGAATGGTCCGTATTTACAACAATGTCGTTGGGCCCCTAATCCGAGCTTTTGGCGTTTGACACTTGAACCAGCAACGAGACAATATGGCCCCGGCGGTGATCCCCACAAATTAGGGTGAACACCCTTCGACAATTACACCGCTGCACGCAACTTGCTTAATGGCAAGGATTAGGTTACGCGTAAGTGAAATGCGAAAACGGTCCCCGAATTCGTAGGGTTGCCTTCAATACCCAGTGATGCTTTGTGACATATTTTTTAATTAGAAAATAGTGTTTATCGAGTTTTATATCTGATCTCTTTATTAGGGTGTCATGTTTTTATTAGTTACAACGGTGCGTGTACATTTTTATGGATGACAATATGTTTTATTCGTAAAAATCAAATCAGTAAACAGTATGTTATTTAAAAATGCGTGTACATCTTAAATATAAATTTAAATGTACAAAGCAAAGCAAAAATGTAAGTTTTATTTTAATTTAAGTACCTATACGAATATTAAATATGACAAATAATGTCATCACACATGTCAATTACAAGCCCGAACCAGCCCTGTCAGCCCTAGAGACTTGTCACAGAGTTCAGTGAGATTTGGAGGTCAGTTAATCACCGGTCTCGACGAGGGACAGATATTTGCCGGCTGGATTACCGCTCGCGCCGCCGCTAATGGACCCGGCCGGCCCGCCCGACCTGCCCACCCGGCCCGGCCCGCGCGGCCCGATGGACCCGCCACGAATCACAATCAATTTACATCATCAACTTCAAACTGACTGGTTCACTTTGCGAGTAATTAAAATACTGCTAAATGCCTTTATTAATCTCTCGTGGTATTCGTAATAGGAATTTATTTTTGACTGCTAATTATAACTTAATATTTTGCATAAAATATTAGTTTCTAGGTATGATAATTTTGCTTGAGTTAAGCGTTATGAGTCAATAATTCTATGTCCACACAATAGTAGTACCTAGGTACATAAATACATTAAGTCACGCGTATTTCCCAGGTACGTAGGTAATATGTTTGATATTAATCTGGAATTAATTATCATCTAAATTATATTTACTTTCACATTATGAGGTTACCGAGTTTTATTTATTAAGGCAAACCCACTGTCGTAGGCACAATTCCGAAAAACGTAATTAAAATTCCAGCCCTTGTTATCTTTAGAGTAAAATTGAAAACAATCTTAATGGACCAGACATTAAGAACCGGGGGAACACAGTAGACGCGCCCCTAACCATACACAACCACAGTAAGATCAATTGAGCGATCTATTATCTTTGGATATATAAGGCATCATGTAAATCAATCCACTATACCTACGTAATCATTCGTATTATTTATCATTATATATCTAGTAGATGAATCCTACACTGTTATTAAAAGCAGAATTCTTTTATCATTTATAAAACACATTACGTTAAACCCTTGCCATATCAATTACCAACCTTATCAATAGAAACTGCAATACGAGTAAGACTTCGACAATCCCGAAAGCCAATACGATAACGTTCCCGTACTGAGTGCTACATTAAACCTGTGAGGCGCGCCTCGAATCGACGCTAATGGACGACTGAGGTGGAATGGAATTGCAACTGAAATGTATTGCATTCACAACCCGGCGCAGTTGTTTGAACTCCATTAACGTACGATACTGTTACCAGCTAGACATGGGAAGACTCATTACATGTCTCGTTGAATTATGTTGGTTATTGCCAATTTGTTCGGTACTAATGCGATTAAAAAGAGTTGCTTTATTGGTGTAAAATTATCCGATATAACTAAGTGTTATATGGTACCTATAATATTTAAATAAGATTATGTAACTATGTATTATGTGCAGTCTTACAAATTTGTACAGTTTGAATATCGATTCGTTTTAGACCTCGAAATTCTTCACCGTATATTATGAATCGAAATCGAATTAGCTTAGGTCGTTACCTTAAACCACATCATACACTTCTTAACTAACTTTTGACTACCGAAAATAGACGAAAATGAACATGAGACATAGAATTAAATAACTCTTAAACATCCTTACCAAAATCGTTCATCTTTTGGTATCGGTTGATTACCTACGATGTCTGTGTATTAATAAGGTCAGACCGTCATTCAGCGGCCCACTTCGTGCCGGGATCCCCGTTAAATCGCAGTACAAATCCCTGAAGGCCTTTCATTCACGTCTACGTGACCAACCCGAGTGTTACAGCTACACGTACCCGATGTGGCTTTGATCTACATTCGACATGCATTTGTCACTGTTATTTTCATATAAATACGAATTTTAAGATTTTTTCTCTGCTTTTAATTTACGTTAACCTTAAAATTTTTGCATTCTTTGGGTTTCATTTACACACGGTATTATATCTATGAGAAGCTTTTTTGGTCCTTTCTAAGAGTTTTACACTATTAGAGAGTATATAATCATATGCCTTTAACTTTACTTAGATGAATGTTCATAGTTATCAAGCGTTAGTATTTCTATGGGCCCCTTGCCTTATCTTTTGGCAGGTAGGTAAATTTCTAGTGTTATTACATGATGGGTGTTACCTTGTAATGTGTATGCAGTGCGCTGCGGCTGCATGCCCGGTGCAACGGTGACGCCGGCTCGCGACGTATTGTGCAGCGACAGAGCGCCCAGCAAGTCTAGCTCGGTGGCTGCAACAAACATGGGACATATTACATACAGATAACACGGAATTTCAGCATTTGATTTAAAAGTAGTAACCATGCCGATGAGTCATTGAATCGACACCAACCGTCTAACTTAAAAACGACAGTGTCAGGTATAATTTAATCAATTGTTCAACATTGTAAGTTTTTTTATGGAAGAGGGCTAGAGTGTTGACTATTCATAAGCGCCTGAAAATGGTTTACCTGAATAAAAAACTTTTAGATTTTGAACCTAACGCATGATGTCGAGTTTGTTTAATATATAAGTGTGTAATCGCCTTACATAGTGTACACACGTGTGTTTTTTCCATAAGAGTCAGTTTACAGCTAGTATTTTTTTACAATATATCCACTGTATAATAATATACCATGAATATGTCTTTACCTATTCATAACCTAACTATATTCCCAAATATTCTTATGGTGACACTCCTTTTATGTGCCTTACAAATCTCTTCCAAGTTACGACATGCATTTTAAGTTCGTGCAACATTGTGTTACAGATAACTATGGGAATCCAAGCTCCAACTCGTAAAGTCTGTATTATAGACGATGATAGATCAATATACGTTATTGTTTTCTCTATGTAATGAATATTTACGACCTAATAAAGTCGTACTGGCCTACATTCATACAATCAATATAGTAAAGCGGAGGCATCCAAATCGGAGGAGATATTTATGCGGTAATATTCATCTTAAAAATAAGTTCTTTGTTACTGAAATCATTTTGATTAATAACTAAGCTAATAATGATTAAAATAAAAATATATTTAACGATGTATCTAACTCATTTTTAGACCTTAGCTTTAATTGCCACGGGCATGAACTTTCATTAAGCCATAGAGAGCATTAATAGGAAAATGAAACTATACGTCCACGGTTCTAGTGTTATAAATATGCATAGAGAATAATTGTCAATTAATTATGTGTTAAAACCATATGAGATTATCATGAGTATTTATGATAGCACGTGGTTGATTTACGTGAGATTATAGTCAGGTCATATCATTCTAACCTGTTTGAAGGCGCGCGGTTTTAATAGAGTTCCAAAGGCATAACCCATGTTTATTTATAATTTAGTATTTCATTAAGGTAACCAAGTAGGTAATTCAAACATACTCGATACGAATGCCATTTAACTCTCGTGTCGGAAGTGGAAACCATTAATAATTCGTTTGGCAGGTCAGTGTCGGAGGGAAGGCTGTATATAACGTGTTTACATACCGTGCGAGTCGTACCATGTCGACTGGGGCAAGGGACCGTTACCATAGGAACTGTAAAGGGTTCTGTTTAATAACTCAAAACCTAACTTACACACCAATAGAGTTACTGACCAGCCCCCTTTGACCAAGTGGCAAAACGCTTGAAGAATAGAAATCGAATAGAATGTAAAATATATGGGATTTACATGTCGGCTACCGTCCCATCGGATTATGAGAGTGAGGGAATAGGGAGTGCACCTGTGTCTGCGCACATACTTGTGCACTATAATATCTCCTGCACAGATGGCTAGTCTCAGCTGAGACAAGCCGCCGCCGTGACCGAAATTCGGTCAGGAGGACATTATTATTAATATTATGTCATCGATTACATAGTCGAAACATTATGTCATCCCCGTACATTTATCATTCTATTCGTCAAGCGTTTTGCCACTTGTCTAAGAGTGCAAATTACTTAGACTTAGACTTTAAACTCTTATACAACCTTTATACCGCAATAGGCATGGAGGTAAGTTTCGATTCCATTTCAGAGGCATGATGAGACATTTTTGAATATAAAACAAGTAAATTTAGGGGTCTCGATCCCACTAGATAGTAGGCAATACAGAGATACTAAGTCACCAATGATTAATATTTGTGGCCAAGAAATTGCAGTAGACTTGCTTGAAATTAAGACTGTTTGACAATCACAACATGTGTGTATCGTGAGTGTATAGTTATACACCATACCCCACTACCCCTACCTCACGCTGCCCCTTCCAAGATTAAAATTATGTTATACCTACACGCATACTAAAATCCTATTTATAGTTATTTGATACAGGCAGTTATTTTATGATCGCACGTGGTTGATTTACGTGGGAGGTTAATCGGGTCATGTCATTTATGTTTGAAGCCACGTGGTTTTAATATTTTAGCAAAGATTACTAATATACTCCATCTAGAAAATTTTACATTTTTAGCTAGCCATAAGCTATTAATACGATATTTTAAAGTTCTAATTGCAGTTTTATTTTTTTCTACATTTAAAGTAATGTAAGCAGAACTGTAAGCTTATGTAAACAATGTTACGTAAATAAAGTGGTCGTTGTACGTTGCGCAGACTGCAGAGTGTCATCTATCATTTGTAACTCGGTCTCGTAGTCCGCTACACCGTAGCGCTACAACGAGGCTACGAGGCAACCGGCTTATAAAACTTTTGCGAAATTCAACGTTTTTTCTACGCCGCGATTTTTTCTTGGAAACAATCAAATTTTTTATATCAAAGCCTTTTCAAGTCAAACTTATTTAATAAAGAAGTTGTTATAAAGTTATCATAATCAAATTGTGGTTTAAAACTTTTTAAATTGTCTTGCTGTCAAGTAACTTCCAACTTCTACAAGAGAGACAGTTAACAAAGATGAATATACAAAGTTAAATTGGCTGTAATATCAATGTAACTTCATTGATTTATTGCATACTCGCGTCATTTAAATTTGTTAATATTAGTAAGTTGTTAACATCGTAAAGCCCGACACGTGTCGTATTATAAGAGCTTACTGCCACGCGTATCGTTGAGTGGCTTCGATCCCACCGCGCACCGTGGGGACCACTTGGTAACATTACCCCTTTTCTACTAATCGGGCATGAAGATAAAACAAATTTATAGCGCAGATAACAATAAATGTTACTGTAAATTAACACCTGGGGTCCTATTCTTATCAAACTTCAAAGGTTATTTGGCATAATTTTATTAATTGCAGATTCCTATGAAACTTTATTACTATAATTGCACAGGTTCAAAGTATCATCTTTTCTTATTCGAGAAAAATAGAAAGAAACAATATAGATCACTCTATTAACGTGTGAAGACGTAAAGGCGTGCAAGATGAATGAAGCGAGGTGCATATTAATGTTGGGATTCTCACTACCGTGTATGATTTTTAGTTACTAAGCACGCGTGGGCCCCCGGCTCGATGTATCGCAATAGCACATACAATAAGCAGCGCAATTAGGTGTAAGTACATGTCTAAACGAATAATATACGTAGCAAAAAATAAAGTCATGCCCGGTATTTCCGTATGCAGTAATCTTTCTTAAAATGCAAATATGAATCCCATACTAAATTCGAAAGTAATAAAACTTGCATTGATAATAATTATAAAAGTTTAAACTTAGAACCTCAAGCGGAACGTAAAGACTCCGAGAACCGGCCACAACATACCGGGTCATGAAAATATGTAATTGGGTTTTTCGGTGAGCATAAATTTGAATTATAGTTGGCAACACAATGGGCACATTGCCAGGTGATTATAACAGAATACTTTGAGGTTATGTATTCTCCAAACTCTTAAGGACATCCATTATACTTTCTTCGGTAAATTGAAAACGCTACATAGGCTTTGGGACATTATAGATGCAATAAGATGTTGATGTTGACGATGGCTATCATTCCCTCTAAACTAGAGCGTCTTCAAAATCTGTCAAAATAAGGTAACGATTCTAATACGTTATCAAACAATCTGGTGAATTTCACTTTATGACACAAAAATTACATGAAACTTGGCTTTAGGGAAAATAAAATAACAATTAAATGTAAGGCACTATTTTAAACACTGATGCTCACTAATTTTAATTGTTACAGTAGGTACCTCAAAAATGTATTAGTGAACAAGTACCATAACTAAAAAAATAAACATACTTATTGACGTGATGACTTCAGGGTGTTTTATTCATATGAATAAGGCTTATATCCGTCTTAATTCGAGCCTCAATTAACAAGCGTCTTAGATAGTGTCAAGAGCTCTCGACTCAACAGAAGCTCCAATTTGCGACGCCTGACACGAAGCTTACTGCGGTTCAGGGGTGAGCAGAATATTTTATAAATCTCCAATAAGCCAGTGTGGTATCCAGGAAAATTAAATTAATTTTGAGCTTAAACTGTAATGATTAGTTCTTCAAGTCAGTTAACACACTCCTCAAACTTATTAAATTAGGGTTGTCCAAAAATACATAAACGGTTAAGCATTTACAAAACTTAAATAAAAATGTGGATGGAAATATCTATTTGATTTGTGAATGTTTTTGAAACGATTACTTGTAGTGATTTGTCCATGAGAAGAAAAATTGTCTAAGTTTACCCGACTTAACAAGATGCCTGTGTCTTCAAGCTATTGCTATAAATACATAATATATGGTCTGCGAAAGTAAATTTTATATATAGGTATTCAGCTAAAATCAAATCAAAATCTGTTGCATTGTTAATTGAAAAATATTCTATAATCCACAACATCAAAGTCCTTATTACTAGTGTAGGCAGCCCTGTGCTGCGGGCGCCGGCGCGCCGCCCTGTCGCCAGCACGTCTGCCCTCCTCCCGTCACAGATACGGTCCACATAAAAAGATGCTCCAGATTGCCTCGTAAACTGTCGTTGGAGCTCTCGATGTTTGCAACCGACCCATAACTGTTATTCAGATTTGTTTGGTTATCGCACGATTGATACGGACGAAGAATAGTTTGATGAGACGGTTGGAACAATGGTTAGAGGTATGCTGCGATTCAGGTCTCTGTTTGTAGTGGGCGAAGGTATAAAATCTTTAATTTCAAGTTACTGGGTTAGCTCTAGAAACCTATTGCAAAGATAAAAGTTGCCTGCCAAGTAAAAAGTTTTCATAGTTTAAAGATTTTCGAGTTAAGTATTAAAGCGATTGTTTTATTGCTTGTTTGCAATCAAAAGCATCCAAGTTACGTTTACAGTATTAGCCGAGGTGTTGGTCTGTCTATTACAAACGACTTTAACTTAAAAACTCGCGTAATTTATTGCACTTAATCACATTCAAGTTTGACTATCTTCATAGCATTTCTTGTTGCCCCCACAAAATTAAATGAGTAGGCTACGCAAACATTTTAACATACAGATATTGACCTATCGACTTATCTAATATAATCCATAAATAAACAATCCATTTAATCTCATGGGATGAGGAAATTGCCTCATATATACATATAATAATAACGTGTGGACTGTGAAACCTATTATTTACGTATTTACTCTCTGAGGAAAACTCGTCATATTTATTTCAATCTATCCACACATTAAAAGCTCCCGGCTATACTTCAGTAATACAGTAACACCGCCGCTATCGGATCCATCCTAGCTTACTGCCTGAAACACATAAAGCGTATTTTCCACGCGATCGTAAACACTTCCACAGCCATCCTACACACTATCCACTATCCTTTATAGCACGTTGCTACTAGATACTATAACGACTAGATAATGCACATTACATTCCTAGGAGTTTTTTACTACATTCCCTGTTACACCACATTCGATCTAAGCCAAAAGACTTAAGGATCAAATTCGCAGGACGAAATTTCGGTTTACGAGAATTGCAGCTCGTATTACATCAAATGCAGTTTATAACTCGGAAATTGCGACAGGCATTAGTCAGACCGAACGATAACATTTTAATGCACTTTAATTACTTACAAAGTTTGTTACTAGCCAATGTTATCGATGCTAAAATTCTGTAATTTATTTCTTGTTGGAAAGAAACTCGGTTTTCATTCGATCTGCTGGCACTTTGGACCAAATGTTTTAAATAGCTATTTATATATTTTATAATATTCTTTTTAATTTTCCTGTCTGCAGAAAAAGGTTCTCATTTAAGCTCTGTATATATTCGTCAATGTTGAAACATTTTTTTTCTAGTAAGAATATTCCTTCTAAAGTTGCCTTGTGTCAATTGGGTGAATATTTGAAAAAGACAAGAAAATAGACGGAAGAAAGTCAATTTTTACCACAAACTTATAAAAAAAATATTGAGTAAAGATTAAGAGTGAATGGTTTGACAACCTTTTTCTCCTGTCAAGTGTAGGTCCCTATTTCCAACAATACTGTCAGCACGGGTCAACATGAAAGCGTGGCGGAAAGGCGAGCGATAACGATAATATTGTCGTAGGCGCGTCAAAGCCTTACACTCGTATTAAGGGGAATGCTTCTGTTCTTTATTTTAAACATTGAAGTTTTAATATAAATTTTATTAGTTAGGTTATGTGGCCGTATGTTATCATGAATAAGCAGTGTCTGATGTGGATAACATTTAAATTTGCTGTAATATACTTTTCATACTTTTTGTAAGAAATGGAATAAATCTCTATTAATTTTAAGTAGATAAGCATTACGATTATAAAACGTATATATCTCGACAGTTGTAGGTATATTTTATAAGTATTTTTTTCTCATAAGACGTGTCTTGAACTGACTCACCATATCTTTAACACTATCTATCTAACAGTAGTTTCCTTTCTCAGTATGTACCGTACGTAAATCTATATATATTATAAGCGCCGTGGCTTTCACCCCTTCTTTAAACATGTCCGTAAAACGACTCTACGGTTATGAAATATATAACATTTAATTTCCAATATATTTTATACGGAGTACTATAACGCGTCGCCTTAAAAGTAATTTATCAAACGATTAACATTTAATTTCCAATATATTTTATACGGAGTACTATAACGCGTCGCCTTAAAAGTAATTTATCAAACGATTACGTCGGCTGACGGTAATTTGCAACACATTAATCTATTGAACATCCTCAAAGTTTAACTACGCGTAGCAGTGATGACGGAGTTAGAACGTCGACAAGCAAATTAATTAACGAAATTGTTATGAAAACCCTCAGTTACAAGGAACCACCCGGTATGCAGACAATATCAATTATACTGTTAATCGACTGAAGTGTTTTATAGTTGAAAACCACGAACAAACGTTTAGAGTGACCGTACTTATACTTTTGAAGCAATTATGTTGATTGTGCTGTAATAAAATAGATTTATTCGATTATTATAAAGTTCGAGGAATATTTTCAGTATCCGTTAAAGCATGTCTGATTTAATTAAGATATATTTATAATATTTAACAGGCTATACTGAGCGAAAGAAAGTGTGCAAGGATCAGAGGATCATAACAAAGCTATTAATAACGTCCAGTTCGGATAAATAACGAATTACTGGCAATTATAGCAGAACCTTTTTTCTAAACAATTTTATTCAAAGCTTGGATTTGCATTAACCAACGAGTGATGAATCCGTCACAACATACGGCACTAATTAGTCACCGCACGTGCAGCAGCTAGAACAGAAACCCGACACTGCAATATTAACTAATAACCAGTCGATCGGAAGGCGTTTACTGAGCACGGTATAATAACAATTAACCGAAGTCCCGCGTAACACGAGCCGGCACGCGCGGGAAACCTGCACCTAGACGGTAGAGCATGGCCATATGGCCAGTGACCACACTACACTGCTACCTAATTGTATGTAAAACCTCAAAACAAGACCCACCCTTAACACGCATTATGATGAGTTCTTGGAATACGAAGGGAGCGCACGCGCCAAGTAAGCTGCTGTTTATTTAAAAAGTTTGCTGATATTGCTGAGAATAATTTGTGTGGCTGATAATCTTGTTCGCGCAGCGGCTAAGTGATTGGATCTAAGAGCAAAGGGTTAATATTTATTACTTCGTAGCATTATATTCGTATGAATCATACTTATGTAGGTACACTTATGTAGTTTTAGATTGACGGATTGTTGTTTACGAACTCAAGAGAAATTAAATGACAACTATTTTAACGTAGACTCATGAAATTGTTTATCAAAGTTAGTAAATATTTTCACCAAAAATTTCTGCTAGTTTTACAAATATTAAGACAAAAAGTTAAATAAGCTAAACAAATGTTTCAGCTAAATAGGGCAACCAATCTTCTTTATTAAACATCCGACAAACAAGATAAGATAAAAAATCTTTTAAGTATTTCTAAAGCTACATTATCCAGCACTTAACTATAGTACAGACATCTGTCTCAGACAAACTGTCTGGCAACAGCAATGACGATACAATATACAAAGTTTAATTTGAAATATGTCGTAGAGCTGACTCATCCAAACACGAATAACTCCAAATTAACCGCTACAAAATGGATAGCGAATGTAAGTAGAAGGTTAAAAAACGACAACCGGTCCGTGACATGTGTCAACCGACGTCGACGCGTGCCCAGCCAGTGTGCCCACCCCCTGCGTGCTGCGTGCTCATACTGCAAGGGGATGCGTCTTGTATCTACAGACGTGTCACTATCACAGAGTGTATTTCTTTCTTTAGTCATGTGTCTGTACTTACTTAGTACACGTTGGTACAATCTTAGGCTTGCCTATATCGTAGTGTTAAGAAAACCTACAATTACAAAATCAGTACTTCACATGTTACTATCCCACTCTATATTATTGAACAATACAGTCTGTCCTTATGTCTAGATATTATGGGGGAGATAATGAATACTTCTCTAATACCAGATATCATAATCATTCTCTAAATTCCCTCGTTAATGCCCAGTAGCAGCACGGAGTCTGGATTTGTGTCTGCTTGATGGCAATAGGCTCACTCCTTATTACATTGGGACTTACATACAGTTTAAGTTGTAACGACATGCGGCAGGACATTCCATAGTTCACAAACTTTATTCTAGGTGTTGGCGAACAAAATCTAAATTACAAATCCATACTGACTCTATAAACTAAATCTAAATTATGTTTGAAGCAAAATCCCTATTACGTTCCACCTGGTCGCGGTAATTGTGCTTTGTAACGAATCCAATAATTCTATGAATTTCGTATTACGTACGAATATTTAATTCATATGTTGGTATGAGTGTATTTAGAATGCTAGGAACCATAAGAAGTCAGAAGTGAAAACCCATTAAATATTTGACCGCGCCGACATGCTACTCATATTATGTCCACAACTCTTTAAATAAGACCGAAACGGCCTTGACATTTGGTTTGGTATTTATTGATCTAATTCCGCCGTGAACCTAGAATTACAGAATTATATCTACTTCGTTTATTGTGCTAATAAGTCTAATACTAGTTTTGTTTATATAGAATATAAAGCTATCTTTGCTACATATCACATCCATTATTGAGTCACGTTTAAGCATGTGTATAAATTATAGTATAGCGTAAAACGGGTTGAATCGAAACTCAAGGGTGAATAGAAACAAAACCTTGGAACTGATTTTAACATTAAATGATTGCAGTTAGTGATTTGTTATCAAAAATGATTCTAGATTGTTGACTGTAATACAATTTAAAGTATAGGGTCCCTAATGGTAAGAATCTATACTCTTTTTACTATATATAAAATCAGTTCCAGGCCGTTTTACCGGTAGATATATAATTAAAAGAATATTTATAGGTTAGCAGGTACCTAGACCTATGTTACATGCACATAAACTTTGAAGAATAGACAGAAGTGTTCTCCTTCGTCAGAAACCTATACGCCCACATTGTGTTGCACTGTTCAGTCAGTTACTTAATAAAGTGTAGATACTTATGGATTTTTTTCTAAACTGTTTTAACTGTAAAGCCAATATGTTAAGTTGTGGGATATACAACCACATTAGTCTACAACTTTACGTCAATCTTATTACACAATCGTGTTATGTCTTATTAAATGAACCACCCAAAAAATCCCATTATTGCAAACTGCAGTGTCGAGTAACATTCACGCGATGCATGTTACGTCAGCCAGTATCTCGCGACCACCCCATCAGCACAAAACATCGTACGATGTGTGACTCACGTAAATGATGTTTGTAGAATTACAACTCGACACCTCAATACAAAACAGGTGGTCCGTAACAAAACTGATGACTTGCAACATTACGTAAACATTTTCTAGTATTAATAGTAACATTGATTATTAGCCTATATTTACAACAAAATATAAAAAAAATATTAAGCAATCTTCAAGATAAATAGTAAGCAGTTTACACCATTTTTTATATTGTCTTCTACGAATAATGGGATTCCACAATAAAACACAAAAATCTTTAACTAATTTAGAGCGTTTAACATGCAGGATTTTGGAATAAAAGTTCGGTTAATAAGGCAGCAGTGGTCGAGGGGTGGCTGGGAATCGAACCGGTGCGCTGACAGGTGGCCGACACGCGCCGCTGCCCGCGCCCGCTGCGCCCGCGCACCGCGTGCCGTACCAACGAAATATACCTTAATGGGTGTCAGGGGAGAGGTATGACGCAAGTCTAATTTGAAAAGTTACGCGACAAAACTATGTTATATTCTTCGTCAAATAATAATGATATGATACTTCAGTAATGTGTCAAGTAAATTCAATGTGAGGCGATTATTTAATATGACTTACCGCCGATTTAAGAGACATTTAATGATTACTTAAACTATCACTTAGTAAATTATTATAATAATTTTTCTTTGTGAAATCTTTACTTAGTGTCAGTTTAAGTAATCATTAACGTCTCTGAGTGCGGTGGTTAACGTTTATCATAATTATGGAGCTTACGTATTTTTATCATTTCCCATAATTCCTCAAGTTGTTAATTTCAGTGTGCCATTCGAACTGCACTTGATAAAATCTTGATACAAGAGCTGTATAAAAACAAGAGTTAAATACTACTAATCGCAATACGGACTAAGAACAATATATTCTGTGAGATACGATTATGTAACTATGCATATTATATTCGTTACAACATTATCTGAGGCAATTCCCGCGTCCCTATTTGAAATTCTGATATCGGTTGTCCTTCACGTACCCTTTGCTTGCAAACAACATCCGGTGGGTCAGAACGCCAGTGTTCTGTACCTAATACCTATTGGCAATATTTACATGGGCGTATCTAATCCTAAGTCAAGACATGATCGCCTGCAACGATACTATAGCTACCAACTGTATGCAACTGTATTGTGATAATTCGTACAATATTCTGTGATATATATACCTATATAGTTCCAAGGACGTGTGAATTATAGCTGTCTGCAATATATAAATAATACATTTTCAATCTTGTTAAACAGGCAAGTTTGTTTATAATGTTATTTTGTTTCTAACGTAGACGTCTAGCCCATATCAACAGGATTGCTTTTCTATGATAGATCATTAACAACTCAATTTATTGAAAGTAAGTTAGCTGTCTGAGTATAACTATCACCGTAACACTGCAGGGTAAAATTATCTTACTGGTTGTTGCAAATTTTAAAAGATTAGGTCATCAATTTACCAACCTCTACAAATCCATAGTGTCTATGAACAACTTTATAAGCATCTCTTGGACGCAACTGACCAGTTGTTAAGGGCCCATCATGTTGTACTTCTTGTTTTTTCATTTATTGTAGATACGAGGTAAATGTGATTACTTGAATTTCAGAGGCAAAAACCTAGACAATTTATTTTTTACGAAACGTTTTTTTCTAGCTTATCATTTTAGAAACTTTTTCTACTGTATTGGCATCAACGAATCGTCTCGTTTTAGCTAAAGGTCGACTATACTATCCTGTTTCATCGTTTTATACACTATACTTACGACGTGTATGTCACAAAACGTATTAAGTCGTAGTAATCCGCCGGCGGGTCGCTAAGTATACACGATTCGCAAGCGTCAAACGCGACTCTTAGTTTAACGTATATCCAGGCTAATGCGATGTACAACCTATACATATTAATATAGCATACATCACGTCTATTGATTGAATTGTGTAGGGAACAATCAGGCGACTTTAAAAAAAATGCTGCATTATATTTGTACTTGGAACTCATTTCTACTTATAACTTTCCCCTGCACCGATTTTTCCCCTGTGTCGTGGTTTAATTAATACACTTATTTATTTTCTCTCAAATACAAACAGTTTAATCTGACATTGGAAATGGATAGAGACTGGGGCCTGCAGTAGGTAGAACCTGTATCGCATAATTTTTCTAACAAACTTCGTTATTAGGCAAAACCTGTGTATCTTACAAATAGCCGTCACTTGCAATCGTATCCGTGAAACCATAAGGTTATAATATCAAGGACTAAGTACGTTGCTGCAATAATCACGTCTCCAAATTACAACTTAATCATTGTTATGGACACACACACTAGGAACAAAAATGTATGATACATTCTTGTTGTTGTGTTTACAACTATGTTCCTTACCTACCTTGTGTAAGCATGTTCACAATTTACTGGTAAGTAGCTACCATTTAGAGCTCACATTACTGACATGAAGAATACATATAATTAGCTGTCAACTTCAGTAAACGATACTTCACAAATAGTAAAACTGTGGAGAGCTTATTACGGTGAAGTAGCTCACAAGTGACACATAGCAATCAATACTATCGTGGCCCTTATCCCGTGTTATGATTTCAAACAATATTATTAGTATAACAGGCTTAATTGCATAACACGACCGCGATAGGTCTCGTCAAGTTACCAAAGGAATACTTTACAAGATTCAAGAAGAATTCCTTGAAGAAATAAATGATCAAAGTTTTTTCTCCAAACAAGGTAGTATAAAACAGTGTACACACAACACGACACAGCAAACTATGTCATATTAACCTTCGCAGTTCGACTAGGAGTGTCTTTGACATTTTGAACTTGACAGTGGGCATGGCGACTGCGGCGGGCGCGCGTCTAATCCTGAGCAAACAGCACGAGAGATAACACCGGCACCGGCGCACGTGTGTACAAACCACTATTATATGATATTGTACACATTCGGCGTTTCCTGCACCTTGAGCGCCGCGGGACATTGGACACTCCATTCATAACGTATCTGTGGCCCTTGAGGGAATAACCCGGGAACGAATCACAGGTCCGAATGATCATACAGTCAGATGATGTAACTTTGTTGCTTATTGGTTGGGTATTGGTTTAAAATATAGGTAATAATAATAATAGCCTATAACTGTCCCACTGCAGGGCAAAGGCCTCTTCTCGTATAGAGAAGGATTGAGCAGGTATTGGTTTAGCTGTTAAATATAACTATCTCATGTCGTGGTGTAAAGATTATTCAGCCTGCAAAATTGTAGTTTCAAGCTAAACATTAGATACTGTATTGATTAACGAGGTTCTGCCTGCACCCCCATTTGTAATACTAAATTACCTGAACCACCATTATTACGTGTCTAGTATTCTTTTTAGGCCAAATTAAAAGGTTAAAGTGAACTATCTACAATATCGCGTGGCAGCCAGCCATAAAGTAGACTGTAACACCTAAGCAACAGCAAATAAAGCACAAGTTTGTTTGGCGATCGATATAAAGTTCAATGTTACGGTACGTGTATACGTGTGCAACGTGTAACTATAGAAATATATATAATTATTTATAGATTGGGAAAGTGATGGTAAATTTGATACGAACTTAGAGCCAGTATATATGTCTGAAAACTGTAAATTAATATAAGCTCGATGCTTGAGGATTTTATAATACCTACTTCTTCGACCAATAAATCAGCTTAGGTACTCATCTTAACGTATCGTTACTTAAAACTAAAATTACGTAACACCACTGATTATATAGAAAATACAATTGGCACAAGTCTGTCTATCTTTTCTGAACAATTTATTTTACTACCAACGGCAACGGTTCAGACGGTGTATAAATCAACGTTTTTCCGTCTAATAGATACTATTTAAATACATTCGTGAACCCCAGGGCGCGTATTAAATCATGAGACGTCGGTATTAGGCGCGGGATTTATTGGCGAGAAATAAAAGTGTGGCGGTGTGCGTATTGAGCAAACACGGCGCGATACCCGTGAGGTAAGTAGTCGGTAGTGTCGCGGTTGCCGAGGGGTGGCGACAACCTGTCGGGCCGCGGTGGCGGTACCGGCAACCCTCGGAACACTCCGACCCTCGCCTCCGCCGGCCAATTGGCCGTCATTGGTGTACCGTGTATTCGTACAACTAAATTTTACACGTGTAATAAATCAGCTCTAGAATTGCAGTCATTACGTCCCTTCGTATTTGAAAACTCATTTACTTTTATCACTACCTAGAAATATTGATTTTTATATGGAAAGTGAAATGCAATTGGTTTTTTATCGAACATGTCCCTGTACTGTATATCATTAGATATTAAAGGGTTATTACAGCACTGATGACTGGTAGTGCAGGCTAGAATAATTATGAAAAGGTCATTGTACTCTGGTAACTCTTTTTGAATGTTGCTTAACATGCTAAAATGCCATCTAGCTAAATGTAAGTTTGCAAAGCACATCTCTGCCTTTCTCTTGAAAATATATTAGAGATATGTTTGTGTGTCGAGACATTAGTGATAAAAAAGGTTTGATGACATCAATTTTGCAAAATTTTTAACACTTCACGTAACGCGAGCGGACCGTTTAAATAAATAAACGTGGCAACCCCAAGACGTCAGCTGCTTATCTACACACATCTACCTTTGTAGGGCGGCGGTTGATACCGTCTGTGTTGCCAGTCGCAATAGACGAACATCGCTAATTGGTTGCATGTCGCTATCAATTGTTAACTTTACTGCACAATACTAATTGAAGCTATAAAAAAGTTAGAAACAATTTGACAAACGAAATATTTTCATTAGAGAGCAAACAATTGAAAACAAATGGATGCTAGATGATACTATAACTTTGCATGTATAAGGACGAATTTTTGGTTCTTCTATATCCTAAGCTGTCCTAAGCATCTAACTAAGTAAACAATGGGACGGCTATATAACTATGATTCATATAAAAATATAGTATATTTACTTAACCTAAATTCTCTATAAGACTGGGTTCATCCGTCCACACTTTGACGTGTTATTTTCTCCCTCGTCCCATCCCTCACAAAACCAGCCAGCTCATGTTACGGTAATAATTTAAATAATACTTTTATTATTCCGTCTCAAAGGAAATGTTTGCAGCTTTTGTAATTTAAATACCTATTGGTGTATTTTTACGAGTTGTAAAGCTTCGGACCGAAATATTAAATAAATTGTCTAAACTGTGTCACTGTACAGCGGAGTAATCTTCGTATAACAGATTATGTATCACACGTAACTTATTTTATTAATTTTTGGTCAGCTAACATATACTAAAAAATATTAATTACATTAAACACTAGCTACAAAACGCCAATTCTTTTGAAAAGGCCAAACATAATCCATTACTAAACCGCCCCAGCATACAATATAACAGCTCCAACTCAACATTAACATTGAACTTTTGCCTATTCCGCTGCCCATTGCGCTGGCAATAAAATTATGAGCACACACCGTCAATATTCCGAGCAGACACAGCAGGGAATAGAATCCGCGACCTTGAACTCTCTAGGGAGCAAAATTCGTTCCATTTAGCGGACACACGCCGATAAGCAGTCCGAATTTGTTAACCGAACACTCGGCTGATAATCATATCGATTAGGAGTGACGTCATAACTGATAACAGCGTTTTGGGATGCTTTTAGAGGTATGGTATTGATTGGGAGTCTTTTCACAGGTATTTAAAGGTGATGAAACGGTATTCATATGTAGACTAACTCAATAATTGTGAATTGTTCTGACTGAACTCTAGTTTTTGCAAATACAGCCAGATGGTGATTACACTAGCGTTCAGAGTGATGAACAAACCTAATTCTATCGATTCTTTTGAGCAATATCTAAACTTTTCGAGTTTTTGACATGAATCTAGCATACCCCTAACATCTCCGATATACTTAGCCTTAGATTATTTACCTTTTAGAGCATTGGATAAAGTAATTAGAAACAATAGTCAACTAGAGTAGGTACACAAACAAGGTGCTGTGCGGTCTATCTGTAAAGAACGATCACTGTCCAACTCCTAAGCAATAAACTGCGGCGATCGATGGCCACACACTCCATAGACAACACCTCAAGGCTCTGTAATTATGTAATTAAAGTAAAACAAATAAAGAACAGTCAATAAAGCGACGTAAACAGGTAAGGCGTGGATAGACGACCTAGTTGTGAGCGCTGCCTACCCATAACTTTACTACGAGGAACATGGTCAACGGTTCTCGTAGTACTTGAGTGCTTGGGCCCTAACGTAAGCTTAATTATTGTCTGATCGATACGGTATTGAATAATTTTGGGTGGCAATCGTCGCCCGGTTACGACGATGTAAATAAACTTTTTCATATTACTATTGGTTATACTGAACTATATGCTGTTTTAAGTAAGCGTGAAAGTAAAAGGGGGTGTTAGGTACAACATGTGCGTGGATTTAATGTAAAAAATACTTGGAAAAGGACTAACTGATCTTCAGAATTTATGATTCAGAATAACTTCAAAATAGTACTACTAAGGCTTACGTAGGTATCAGTAAAATTAACTTAAAGTGATGCTACACAGAGGTGTTGATGGTTATCAAGAGGTATAGTTACGTGAGTCACTGAGGCACGTAGTTAGCTTTCTGCTTAACTGCCTTAAATGATGGCAATACATTTTTCATCTGTCTCTACTTTTATCAAATCAAATCAAAGATCATTTATTCGACATCACATGTGACAGCACAAACAAAAGGTAAATATAATAAGTAGTACCATCAAACATGCAATACCGAAAAGGTCGCCAACTCACCATATGCTGAGTGTAGAACACCCAGCGCTGGTTTTCAGTTGGCACCCTACAGTGACACACGGACGACCGGACGTACTTAAAAAATAAATAAAATAAAATGAAAATATATTAATACATAGATATTAATTATTTACGATATTGTGATTTGATCTATCATTAAAATAATAAAACACCTCAGACCTCCAGAACAAATTCGGTTTGAAGTTTATCGGCTTTAAAACATGAAAGCATACGCCATAATGCATCAGAATTTTAATCTAGCTAAAATGCGATACGGTATGGCTTTACAGTTTTAAGTTATATTCAAGCATGGCCGTGAACTGAGGTCAAACTAGATTTAGTGAGAGCGCCGCATTGCGCTCACTGCGACACCTGCAATCTGTGGCTGCGTTATCTTCCTGCCAACTAGACATTTAAAATACAAAAAATAACATCACGCCTGTATTCCCCGAAAAAGTATGCAGAGATCTATAGTACACTCACATTTCGCCAGTTATTATTAGTATTACCGGGCTAATTTCCAGACTACTACTGCTGAAAAAATCCAATGAAAGGCACAATCTAGACTCGTTGCTGTTTATTGCTGGAGTCAACCCCAGGACCTCAAGTTCAGCAGCCGTGCTGTGCAACCACTAGACCACGAGTCAAATACATTCACTCTTTAATAACTTAAATTTAATTTCGTCTGTACCAGCGTACAATCCCTTAATCCATCAACCACGTCGGGTTGGTTTTGGTTAATCCCGTCGGAATAATAAATTCGGGCCCGAAAAGGGCTGCGTTTGGCAACGTAATTAGTATTTAATAAGTGATGTAATCATTTGTGATTATCATGTTGGAAAATTGTTTATAAAATAATTATATGCTGTATATTAACAACATCGATAATAGTCCTAAGTGGTAGTCAAGGAAATTAGAAAACATAAAATAAAGGACCTTTTCTTCTACAACAATTCAGGCGGTTTCGCTCAATAAGAGCTACTAAATGTAGGTATCCTGTCCCTTAGGCAATTTAATACCATAAAAACGCGACGTAAAACAAACGAACGTACATACATCATAAACGGCGGTAACCCACATGGCCACTCCACACAAAGTTGAAGGAGCATTCAATATGCATGTAAATTGCTGTTGTCGAGTGAGCAGTAACCACACGAGGTGGCGCGCTGACACCTGTCTGCTGTCCTGGAAATAGACCACGTTTACGTCACCGCCTTACATTTTCAAAGGTAATTGTATTCGAGGCGATTTTTCATGGAAATGTACTTATGGCGCCGGTGTATCATGAAATATTAAAACGGCAGGTTCGCTACACTTATCAGTGTCAATGCCAAGGATTGAATATCATATACATACATGCATACTATTGCATATATACATACTGTTCCTGGAAGCTTTGGCTTAGTTGTCATGATGCCTAATGGCGCGGAATTGATAAGAGACGGGTTGTAGGTTTAATTTTTCATTGATTTACATAAATTCGCTGAAATGCTTACTGAATTAGATTAAAACAAAGCTAAGAAACTGTATTTTCTAAAATGAAGTCCATTTAATGTATCTAAAGAAATATAATCCATTGAAAAATTAAGTTATAATTCCCAACACGGTAAGGAAAGAGTAGAACAACGTTGAAAAGAATCTAATCCGTAAAAAAACAATTTGCAATACACCAGTCCGAATATGGCAACATTTTAGGTCCCACCATTCAAATTTTATTTGATGCAACATTTTATACGCCTGAAGAATAGAGCCAGTAAGAATTTTATTTTAGGGTGAAAGAAGTTCAAAGGAGGGGTTTTAAATGGGATTCGGGGAAACCTGCAGATATAGGCACCGATCAAATCGACGATTTCATTTTTGCACACGCAGGGGAACAATTTTGATATCCCCAATGTCAAATGGAGGTGAATATACTTTTTTTTTTCGTCGAAGTTTTCGATATCGATGTTAGCAAATCAAACGAATGAAATGTAGGTTTCATAACCCAATTTACTATTTAATTATTGTTTTGGTAAGTAAAATCGTAAATAATCCAGAATTCCACGAAAATATCGGCGGCAATTAGTTTTAATTTTATTTTGATTGATCGATAACAAACCATGCATACGTTAGTTGCGTGACCCACATTAAGTTAGGAAGCGTGTCAATCATAAGTTTGTACGTAAATAACTGAAATAATACGACGAATAATAGAACATAACTGGTAATAAAGTCATGCCGGCGCTAGTACATTCGGTAACTTGGCTGAATTGCCGAACTTGCGTAAATACGAGTCGTTCGTTCTCATTCTAGAATTATCCGAAGCTAGTTTAGTTGGGACCGTAGCTCGCGAGACATTCGCCACTGAATATTTAACTCACCGACAACATCTAAGTAAATAAAGTTTCGTGAACAACACTGACTCTATTCTGCTAGATTAACTTGAATAAATGTTCACCTTTGAATTTATTTAGCGTCTTGCGTCCGCGGTGAGATTTATAGGCCTACGGTTTTTACTAGCCTTACAAAAGTCCTACTGCAGGAACACGTTTTCGTTGTCGATTAACTAGAATTGAGCCTTATACAACGTTTGGTGGATCCAGCCCATTAGTACAAGGTTTAATAATGATTGAATGAATTGATGAACGATGTTTTTTTAAGCATATTATAATATTAAAGAAGTTATGGTAAATATTGTAGGTATGTACATCACATAAGAACTCAAACTTAACGATATCTGAATATTAAACGAAACAAAAAAACACTTTGCAAATCGTGCACATCTAAAATTCATAGTGACTTACTGAGAGAAATTCAGAAACATGAAGTTCCAAAATTAGCATAACATTGAATTGAAAGCTTGTAGCGAAAATTTAACATATTTGAGTAATGTAACGCAGACGTAACGAACTAAGTTGGTGCTGTGCTGTAATATTTGTAAGTGAAGCCACGATATAAAGTAATGCAGCAGCCCTATTCGAACATGATAAATCCTAACACATATTTTTATTTAGTTTAGTTTTGATTAGCATTGTAGTTCTGGAATTTCAGGGATTTCAGTGAAACACAACTCGCTTATCACAAACAAAATGATTCGTGATGGTTTTTAGCGCACTGTGTAAAGAGGGTCTTCTGTATTCATCTGTACCGTGGTAAAGGTCCCAGACGTCGGCGCGGTCGCCGGCAGGGCGGGCGGCACGCGAGCTCTCCCTTAACTTTATTATTACACAAGTCTCACGAACGATGAACTTTACAGATTTTACTTTCTTTCTACTTTTAGTTTTGAATGTGACGTTTTGGACAGGGAATGTAGGATTAATGTAAATATTGTATAGTTGTCTGCACGTATATTAAAGACAACACGACAAACTGTCATGGAACTAAATGTTAAGTTTTATATGTTTGTGTATTTGTTACTTAGATGTATGAAGTTATATGATACGTTATGTGATAGTGGATAAAACTACAAAATCATATAACGTGCGTCGTGTTTAAGTATATGTTCATATGCTGCATACACATCAAAGTCACATGTACGCGTTACCAAACAACTATGTATCGCTTTAGCAGCAAAGTTGTAACCACGGAGAGTTCGGCATGTAATACAAAATGAATAACAAAGTTAGGTACTAACGAAGAAGATAGTAACGAAACATTTTATTGATTCGGGAACTGCTGTAGTTTCGCCATAACCACAGGTTTGTTATAGACACCAAAGGCATTCGGGGAGGTTTCTATAAATAGACGTAATTGACAAATGGAAAATAGCTGTATAGAAATTTAGTTTTTAAAAGTTCTCTCTCCGGTCTCTCTTCTTATAATTATGAGTAGGATTAAAAGCTGTGATACAATAGAATAATGTACCTTTTTTCATAGCAATAGGTGTGTTTCATTTTAGAAAGACCATTGTTACTGGAATGTTTGCTGGTAATTTTCTTTTATGTAAACAGTTTCCTGATTTTTATCAGAGTCCGGTCTTTCTTAACGGTCTGTCAAAAGACCAATATCGTTAACATAACGTTATCCCTCGCTATTGGCTTTAGTAAGTCAATTAGTATTTCTTAAAAAGGCTGCTAGACTTGTACAAAATCGAGAGAATGTAAAGCTATGTTAGCTACGTCAATGTATGACTATTGACCGTAACTATGTTTGTTTTATCGCTGTCACTAAAACGAACGATCCCAAATTTACTACCTAACGATCTTACATCGATTAAATTTGTCTTACTGCGTTTTATTACTTTACCAAATAAATTATCAGTTACAAATAATATTTTTACTGACAAAAACAATTTCAACAATAGGTTAGTCACAACAAAAGTTGCTGAATCGTAAAGTATCAAAACGTTTGTTGTTTCTAATGTGTATTTATTTGAGTCCCCTTCTAGCAAAGCGTGATAATTTATACCCTATTTAGTAACCGTAGCCTTAATATTATAACGGTGCAACTCCGGCTACAATCCGTCTCATTAGTTTTAAGTTATGAGGGTGTAAGATTTTACAGCGGCGGGCGAAAATTGTAGAGGCATTACATTGTTGCTTATTAATTTAATTATATATTCCTATGAATAATGCAAGCACTATATTATAATGTAATTGAAAAAGCTTGCTTCGTTATAGTACTTTAAAAATTCCAAATAACTGGTGTAAGGGTAGCATGTACCAAGCAGTGGAATATTGGAGGCTGTGGGTGATGGTGAAACTTTTAAAAGTGTTGGTTCTTAGAAAGAATTCATGATTTGTAGGGTCGTTAATGAAGACATGTAACATCGTGAGCCATATCATTCAATCTTAAAACTAATGTCTGTGAATCTGGGAATCAAAGTCACTACGATAGACAGGGCTTCGATACACCGGGAGAAACATTTAAGCACAGTTACAGCCCAACGAGAGGGGAGTGACGTATCATTTGTCAATAGGTGGTCGGCGGTCAATAGTTTAGACATGTGTATTTGTGTCGACCAAACGTTCCCACGCCGAAAACGTTCCGAGAAAATGTTTATTTAGACACTATTGCGATCATTTGTATCCAGGTATGTTAGATAATTTACTGAGAACATTTGATATAAGTTTAAAAACGTATCGGTTATCTAATATTTTCTAAGGGTAGGTAACTGACCTACGGTCGGAACACAGCTTCTTGTCTACAGAAGGAGTAAGCTCTATCATTCTTACACACTCTATGTTAACGGTTTCAGAACCTAAGTTTAGGTGTAGGTACTATAAAATTTATTGTAGTGTTGCAATTATTTGAAAATAGTTACGACTATGAAAATGCCACTTAAACTTGTTAAAGTTTTAAAGCAACTACTATGTACATAAACCGTATAAAGTATAAAACCGATAGCCCTCAAACACCGTGGAAATAGGTCGTCGAGGAAACATGCACTCGTCGATATCGACCGAAAGCCATCATCATCAATCATACCACAGACTTCAAAACTATAGGAAGTATACTAAGCATGATTGTGAAGTTAGAAGGGGAGAAAAAAGCTAAGTGTTACCCAAAGTTAATCTTAAGATATCCCTAAAATATTGTACAGCTCTTCACGTCATATAAAAACACTTCAGGTGGCATCTTAAGGACACTTTTTCGTAGAGGTACTACTAGTACGGAACAGGAGTGATAAACTAACTAGTATCGCAGGAAAGACCTGGTTGTGATTCGCATAGACCTCAATACTCAATCATTTATTTCATTCCACATTGTGTACTTAGGTCTTCTTCTTCTTCTTATCCTATGGTTGATGAACAACCTGGTGTCAGAGTTTAAACCGCCTATCGGCCTACTGTACTGTGTGTGTACTTAGGTCGTGTAATAGTAATGAGATAACAATCACAGCAAGTAAGGATAATAATACTTAGAAGAAGAGGACACTTTTCCTTAATGCTAATTAACATTTATTTATCAGACCAAGGACAATTTTGTTACCAGGAAAGAAGAGGCCAAACCGTATATCGACACAGACTAATTCTGATAACGCTAACGACTATTAAATTAATTACAACGATTATTTTCGGTATTGAAATTAATTATGTCTCCCTCAACAGGAAATCTACACATTCCGGTATTCCTACATGTAATTTCCGCATTTTTAATCGGGTTATTCCTCTTAATCTCTTCATCCTCATTATATTAAATATTTCCTTATAATTTTAAATATTTCCGCTTTCGTATGTTTCTGTACGAAGCCACTCTTAAAAGTCTTTGGATTAAAAAAAATTACACATAATTGCATTTCAAAGAGTTTCTTTTTACAATTTTAATACCGAAGTAAAATTCCAAGTATTAAGATAGGCTCATTTAATTCTCTAATCATAATTAAAAGATCGAGCCAGTTATTTGCGAGGCCTGGTTTATAAGACACAAGGATCTCTCAGGGATACCTGAGAAATCCTTGTGGCTGTGTGCAAAACATTTACGAGAACAGAATAAGACATCACAAACATAGTTCAATGTTTGTATGTCACCTGTTTTGCAGGGGAATACTGTACCGTTATCAATGGATTATTCTCTCCAAACAGATTTAGATGATAAGATAGTAGTCACATTAATAGCACCGCCATTTATAATGCCATGTGGTGTTATTAACATCACTGTATTACTTAGCAATAAATGTGCAAATCTTAATATGTTCTGCTTCGACTTTTTTATATAAAATGACGTCCAAAATTAAGGTCTTCTTCTGTATCGTAGCCTGTAGAATGGCTAGATAAGGACACATATTTGTTGCATCCAAAAATATGTCTCCCATGCGAAAATTAAGCTCCATTCGTCCATCCCTTGCGTAGAAGATTAAATCTTTGGAAGAACATACAACTAGAAATCTAAACTCGCTAAAGTTAATCAGTAAAGAATATCTAACTAAGGTAATAAACCCGAGTAGCATGTATAAAGATTCAATAAAATAAATAGAAAAACACTTTGCTAACATGTAGGTTAAAACAACTTTTTGAAATCCTTGAGCAAAATATTCTGTAATAGATCACACTCTTGCTGTGCGAAGTGTTCCTTGCCAAAAGATTTCAATGTATACTGAAATAAAAACATGTTGGCTTGCATTTTTAACGTATAATGCACACTTGTAACCTATTCCGTCCTCGTGACCCCGGCGGCCACGGTTTGGGGTTGATTTATGGTTCTGCAGCTCATGTTCACGTTTCCGTTTGTTTTCCGTAAAAATGGTGTAAAAATTAATGTCTTGTATCATGAGACCTTCTTTAATAAACGACTTATGTTCCTAGCAAAACAAAACCTACAATACATTTTTCTATTGCTAACTACGACTAACGACGGGCAGATATCAATGCATATTATATTCGGATGATAAAAAGTTAATAACTTAATCAAAAAGAAAGAAGAAGGAAACAAGAAGGAACATTCAATTAAATGCAATGACCCTTTCATTTTCTTAAATTTGGTAAGAAGATAAAACCTTCGACATTTTTTGTAGAAAAGTTCCTTACAGCAATAAAAGTTGAATGGGACGGACGCGAGGCGGGCCGAGAGGATGAAACTACAATGAGTCTTACGCAACACTGCAATCTAACAAGCACATCCCGAAGCAATCTGCTGAATATTTTACAGGGATTCCTATTACACGAACATTTGCACTTATGTATACATGTATAATGTTTATTTGGCTATAGATGCAATTTGTGCATATAAAAAGGTAGGGATCTTTAAATACAGAATTAAAATAGGTCTTCGAATATGTATACGTACTAAGACTAAGTAAGAAAAAGGAAGAATGAAAGGGAGAATGAGAAAGGATACAACTACAACCTGCTAGTGCTTAAGTAAAATAAAAAATAGAGGAACCTAGTGTGGCAGTGAGCATCTAGGTTATACGGCCAGAGGTTCAGGAAGAGTGTTGCCGGAAGTCTCATGTCAGAGTACACGCAAGATGTCGGCTAGTATCATATTTATGAATAGGTACCGCTTTACTCACGTGCGGGTTTTCGGGTTTACCCGGCTGTTTTCGGAAGCCACTGAGGTCACGTGACGATCCAATCTATTATATAAAATTGCTCATATTATCAGAGCAATTTGTCGTAATATCTCTTTTATATGTCGTTAGACTTATTGATATTGAAACTTTCAGGATACTGACTGACGATTACTATCATAGATGGCTAATTTGATTGATGTTGAAGCTAGAGTATGATAATAGTCGTTCACGTCATTAGTAAATTACCAATAATAGGGAGTCAGTTTACTTTTCATTTCAATTAAAACGACTACACGGGCTGTAAGTCTTGGCCAACGAAGATAAACGATGACTTAATCGAATTGGTTTTCAACTTTCCAAAGAAAACTTTCTTTAGAAACTGGGCCATTCTTTTCAAAGTAGGTTAAAGTTAGTTCGATGCATTATAATCCAACTACAGCATTTATTTCATTGGCATTCAGAATTTAAATCAAATGCTAAGCCTTTAACATGACCGATAAAAAAGAAGCAGTAAAGTTTAAAACGATTGTAAAAAAACCACCCCCTACAGTACATTGTCTATTGTCATGGTTTAGAAAATAAAAATCTGTGTAATACTTAACTTTATAAATGAGTAAAGGAAATGACAGTACTTTGTTTCTTAGTAGCAGACAGATGCTCCAATTTTATTCTACAACGCAAGACTACCATGCTACCATAATATATCATGTCAAACAATTCTTTACATTTTTTTCTGCATGAAAATGTCATCTAAATGCAGCATTATCTTCAAGGAAATATTTTCTAAGCATGACTTTGATAGACATGAATAATGTGAACCTATTAGATCAGGATTTATTTCTATTACAATTTAACAAATGCTAGAGGTTGCCATAACGTTTAAGATATTTTTTGCATGCATAGGGTTGGGTACCTATTCGTTCTTGCACAAAAAAATTGTTTCGTTGAAACTATTTTTATAAAATAGTTTATCTCGTCGAAAATTAAAATTCTCTCTATTAAACATTCTTATATATTTTGTCTACTTATTTTATGTAAATTTACACCTGTTTTCTTTTTTTATACAATTCTATTTAATATTTATGAGTATGTTAGATTTATTTTGAAGAAGTCTCAAGACAAGGAAACCATTTTTATTTAAGCTCAAAGTCGAAACGAAATCCATATTGTAAGTTATGTTAAATCTGTAGACGTTTCGAAGTAGAAGTAGAGTATTAAGGTGTCGATAAAGGTTATTTTACAGTAACTCGGAGTAAACCGATCCAACTTCCTAAAGTCAATGCGCTTTAGATCGCTAAAAGCTTCATGAACCCTGTCTTTGAAGATGTCGTGAAAATGCCAAGTAGGTGAGGGTTTTATCGATAACTACTATTAGTATTTCAGTTTGGTTCTTAATGTAAAACTTTTTAGATAGAGCTGTGTATTAAGAATTTTCTTAATAGTAATATTAGCCCTGATATAATCGTTGTTAAGTAGAATAGATAACTATTTAAAACACTTAATAAACTTTTTTTTAATCTGTGTCTTTGAAACAGCTGGAGTGAGTGATTGAGTCATAAATATATTTGTCATAAATAATTATAAACTATTGGCAATTGTGTGTCAATTAAAGTTATTCACATAATAATGCAGAGATAAGATGAAATAGCTTCTTAAATAATATTTTTTGGTGTAATGAGATGAAATAAATTATTAAGATAGCGCGTTGAAGTCTTTTAAAAGACATTAAATTTTAAAGTTGATGCAACTCTACATGACCGAAATATAGATTTCACAATGCGACCAAATAAAGATATAAGTGTAAAATTATCGGCGACTTTACGAAGAGGATATAAATTATATAAAACTAATGGGAAATGAAGAAGTGTCTCATAAAATCATGAATGATGATTACAATAGCAGACAGTCCGCACAGAGCCAGGTCGCGCCGCACCGGCAGGTGTTGCCGGAGTCATGCACGCCTGCACTGTAACCCTGACTTCCTTAGACCACAGTGGTGTGATTATGATCTATATTTACGCAGATGTGTCACTATGCCGTATTACGTAATACTATCAACGTTTGTTCAGCCAGTGGTCGAAGCAAGGACGAGCCCCGGCCTGCTGCCAGTGCCGGCTGGAGACGACCCCGCGCTGAATGCGACACTACGCACCATTATATAATATCCAATACATTATCAGAGACAAACTCTAACCACACCGAAAATATAAACCTCTTGCTAAATAATATTCAGAACCGACTAACTTAACCTGAAGAAAAATTAAACTGTGACCGATATCTTTTTCAGTAATACAATTAAAATAAACATCAAACCTCGCCGCAATCGCTTTTACGTCTAACTGAAGGGTGTTCGTTAATAAATTACACACTAAACGCTGTCGTATTCATGAAAATGCTACAAAAAGCATGTAACGTACGCAACACCGGGGGAAAATCGTGAAAAGTCATATGTCGACGAAATCAGCCGTTCCGGAGGTCACGACGTGGGAATCAGCTGATCGGGCGAAAAAATAAACGGAGCAGAGTAGGAAGAGTATGATGGTGTGTACTCACCGGCTGCGGTAATCAGCCACCACCAGCAGCAGCAGGCGGTGACGAGCGCCCGAGCGCCGGTCATCTCAGCGGCAGCGCATGACACGCGCGCTCTCGCCGGCCGCCCCGGCGGACTGAGCGGCGCTCGATCGATGCTCGCCCGCGCCTCTCGGACACGCACCCTCCGACGAGCGCCCCACCCCGCCGAGCCCCGCCACCATTTTCCGAGTTTCCTTAGAGAGCGCGCGCGCTGCCCTCTTTCTGGCGGATCGCTGACCGCCCCTAATTGATTGGGCCCGTTCACTTGCCGAACACGTTTTAGGTCAGTTCAGCCGCAGAGGCTCTGCGTCCCGCTCCCAAGATCTTGATCTTTAACCTGCTAGCTCCGTAAGAGTTGATAAATGCATTTAGTTTTATAGGGAACTTTAAACAGTATTATTTATTTAATAGTTCATTGAAAATATTTTTCGTATACCTAATTTCTACGTGCGTTGTTTTGGTAACATAAAAACTTTATTACGAAAATAAAGTTGAGCAAAACTTTTTTCTAATTGGCTATCTAACTTTATTAGTGACATCAGACACAATTTATACTGAGTTACTTAGAAGATTTACCCGACACTTTTCTGGAGCGACATAACTTAACATTTAAGGCTTTTTGCCCCTAAAGTTTGCGCGATACACACGCGAATGTGCATCTACATCTGTAAAAGAACAGTAAACATAAATTGTACGTTTGTTGGGGCAATAAAGCCATATTTTTATTGAACCGCCAGTTTTTTATGAACATGCCGTGTTTTAAGGGTGAGCAGAGAGCTACGACAATTCAGCGCCATCAAACTTGCGCTAGTCAAACAAATATGTTATTACTATAATCAAGTTTAAAAAGTTGAAAAGAATATTAATTCTTAAAGTCTTGCGATTTACTATGTAAGTATACGATAAAATGCACGCTATATGTATAAGAAAAAAAGGGAAGCCGAGGCAGCAGTGGGTTATACCGGGCTGAAATGATGATGATGATATGTACAAGGCTATGGCACTTAAAGCTAATGGAGAATGCAGGCGGATGTGTGACATGGTGGAGGCTGCTTAAGAACTTTTGTCTACCTACTCGTAATTTAAGAAAGGGTGACAATGTGTAATGCATAAATGATCTTACGGCATACCCTGGACAATCAGCCTCGCTATCAACCTGACTGGAAATTCTTTTTACGAAGAGCTATTCTCATTTTAGTTAAGTTCCTACATTGTATAGTTAATGTCGTTACGATATTACAGTACGTCGAGTCGTCGTAGTACGTGTAAGAAGAAGAGGCATTTGCAAATTAGATACTAAAACAAAACTAAGTATGTAATTCAAATATTGTTAAAATTAAGTGTAAATAAACCGCTTGCAATTAGGAAAGTGCGTCGCGTATGTAATTCAAAGTAAATACATGTTTAATTAATAAAAGTTCAGTGACCCAAAATGTTGGGCACCTGTGAGGCCTACAACAACCATCGCCTTCCACCAGACGTCATACGTCACAAGCTCAACATGCAGCGGCTTCTTGACAATAAAACCTGCCAAGTTCGCGTCAAACCGAGAATGGATTACTAACTACGCACGCCGTCCATTGTTATACAATAAGGCTACATCTCGTGCCTATAACAGTCTTTTGACAGCTTGCCACAATTTCAAGTTGAAACTTTGTTGCTACGAACACAGGTCAATGTTCTTTAGATTAAGCTTTTAACCGACTGTAAAATGAGCTTTTTCATCAAGTTGACTTTTAAACGGTTTAAGATGTTTTGTAGATGGATCCAGAGTTCCTTGATAAAGCATATGGGGATAGAAAGAATGTTTCTTAGAATAGTTTCACGTTGGTTAAAAAAAATCTCTTCTTAGAAGACAAAGTTCAGTATTTAGTTATAATATACTATTATAATATACCCGTAGGTACAGCAACGACGAGCGTGTATGAGGAATGTGATGCGAGTGAATGAGGCGAAGGCAGTATGCCAGGATCGCAGCAAATGGACATCCGTGGTCTCTGCCTACCCCTCTGGGAAACAGGTGTGACTTTATGTATGTAGGTATAGCAGCTGTGTATATAGGGAGCTGACTATGCTCGCGCGTTGTAGATTCTAATCATTTAACTATTTACTTAGGATAGCTTTTATTCAGGCTCACCAAATACTAGTTAGTGGAACAGTTGTTTGTGGTCATCTATTTATTTTTATATCTATAGATATTGTGTGCACAGCTACATGCTAAAACTAGTTACGGTCTAAGAACGATGATACCTAGTACAGTCTAGTAGGAACTCTTTATACCTAGATACGTTATAATTGTAATGACTTCAGTCAGAGGCTATTTAGTACGATTGTATTGTACCTTTCGTGGCACCATTGTTGACCGACCGCTTGGATGCAGGCACAACAACACAATAAAAAGTAGCCTATGTGTTTTTTCCTCCGAAGGGGTAAGTAGAGATAGATATGTAAAATATACTACATTTGGCCAGGTCAGTGATATTAAAGATCCGAATGTAATTGAAGATAAGCCTATTGCCACTAACCTAGCCAAAATCAAACAATACCCAATGAACCCAACAAGACTTTGCCCAACCCGTGAATCAAACCCAAGACCTCACGTTTAGCATACTCGCTTTGTTACCACAGAATCGACGAGGCAGTTAGTAAAATAACGTTTGATCAATAGTTAGGTAATTTTTTATTAACTTTATTTTTACCTACCGTGTCGAAACACGAATAATGGCCCCATACAGAAGCTTCATTAGTAATGTGACCTAATTGTTATACTGATATGATTTGCTTTAATGCCAAACGAGAACAAAAACTATTACATAGTTTTAAAGGTTAAGATAGCAAAATCAAAGGACAAATAATTAAAAAAAAATGGGGTGTTTATATAGTCATCGAAGTATTCCTCCTTCTTTATTTATGTACCACTGGCAACCCTCATCACCTAACGAAATGTTGATATTTTCCGAGTGACACCTGTCATGGCATACGGCTGTCACTAGTGTCACTTCACGTTTACTTGTCATTTTGTCAATAGTCAAATGTCAATGTCTACCATTCGCTCGGCTTTTTACTGATAGTTTTAGCAAAAACAAAATCAAAATTAGTAAATAGGTACATCATTTACTACGAGTTTGTCATGATATTTATAGAAAATAATAAACATATACCGCAAATTATTATGCTCTTTACCATCCCTAAGGCTGAGTTTTGATCTAATACCCTTGAATGTTCCATAAAACTTAATTTAGCAGTCAAAATCGTAAATTAAACTAGCAAATGAGAGTGAAGCGTGGTTACTACGATGTTTTTGTAAGAACATGTGCCAAATACTCGTCCAGTATCGCCGTGCGACACTACGACAACGGTGTCTATAAGAATTACACGTACTCCGAGCTCTACGGAGTTTGTGAGTACATATCACAGAACCTGCAACAAGTAAAATGCAACAAAGGCGTTATTGGATTAGTTTCAGAGAGGAACATTATTATACCATGTGTCATAGCCGCGTGAGTATCAGCTGACAAATCATTCATTCTAAACTAATATCAATAGAAAAATAACAGATTGTACTTCCCCTGCAGCTTACTGTCTCACTACAATGATATGAGATCTTAATAGTAGTAGAGTACCTCTATATAATTGGCTCACTATGAATTACCTATAACGGAAGATTCACGTCTAGACTAGTTATTGTTAAAAAATATGTGTTTCTTAATTACAGAGCCCACAAATGTTGCACAACATTCATGTTTGTGGACCCAACCCAGGATATAGAAGCAATAGCAAAAGATGTAGATTTCACAGTCATTATCACTATAAAGAACAAGGAGGATGACATCAATTTAGAACTATTCGGTAAAAAACCTGACAGGACTGTTCATGTGTTTGACATGACTATAACCTTCTACACCTGTGATATGATGATGTCTGATACAAACAGTAGACACTTAACTCAATATTCATTCATAGCAATGACATCGGGCAGCACCGGGGAACCAAAACACGTCCAAGTTCCTATACAGTGTATTCAACCTAACATAGATGACTTGACCAAAATGTTCTGCATCACAAAACATGATGTCATATTCTTCTCCACACCACTGACCTTTGACCCATCTATGGTGGAGATACTATTAGCCTGCATGAATGGAGCATCTCTACTTATCGCTCCTGATAGAGCTGATGTACTGTTCCCTGAAAATAAGGAAAACTCCATCACTTTCTGGCAAACCACACCATCCAAGTTCCTTCAGTACACCAATGCTGACATCAAGAACACAATTCTTAGTGCAAACTCTACACTTAAAATATTAGCCCTCGGGGGTGAACCTCTCAATAGTATTAAAAGATTACGAGAGCTGAAACACTTGGAGAACAAGACAAGGATATTTACATTATATGGTGTCACCGAGATGTCATGCTGGGCGTGTATCGCAGAACTAGATCTAAACAGGATACTGACTGACAGAGAAGTGCCATTGGGAAACTGCCTCTCAGAGACACAACTGATTGTTGATCATGACAAAGAAAACAAAAAATCTGGAAAGATAATATTAGGTGAGCCAAATTCAATAAACATTATCATTTATTATTATTATTTAAGCTTGAATTTTAAAGTTAAATAAATAGGTACTTATTCCTAAATAAAACATGTAATTATAACAGGTACAAGCCATCTAACATTTGTGGCGCCCTCCTAACATTTTATTATTATGTTTCAGTGAGTAGAACTAGGAAATGTGTTATTCTAAACAAGACTCTTGGTGGTGACGAAGAGAACTCTCTCAAGTTTGTGGACACTGGTGACATTGGAGAAATTAGATGTGGTACTGTTTATTATAGAGGTCGCAGGGACGACATAATCAAGAGATTTGGCCAGAAAGTCAACCTTCAGCTGATAGAGGCCACCATCATGCAGTGCCCAAGAGTCAAGACTTGTGCATGTGTGTGGCTACCCAAACCAATGCTCCTGGCAGTGTATTTTTCATCTGAAACACTGAACAGCCAAGAGCTATCTGACTTCTTAAAATGTAAACTTGATGATAAGCATTGGCCTGATAAAATTATGAGGGTTGACAATTTACCAACAAATAATCATGGGAAAATATCAAAACAATTGTTATCTAAAATGTATGAGAGAGTAAGAGGAGTGCCACAAACATTAGACTCCTTAAAAGTTAACTTCTTAAGAGAACTAAAAATGGCAATGGCTAAAAATTTTACATATGATCAGATAAAAAATAAAGACTTTTTTTCTATTGGTGGAACATCTTTCGTAGCTGTATCTTTGTGTAACAGACTGTCTCTGATATGCCCACAGTTTGGCAAGTTAATATTGCCTTACTTGATGTCACAAAGAAATACTATCGATGAGATAATACAAATAGCTCAGAGGCATATTTGTGGGGATGAAGCTAAGCCTAGGAGACGCGTTAAAAGGTTTCGTTCAGAAACTGAAACTGCTCGGTTGGACTTGTCGCACAAGAAGGCCAGCCTGATCTCAGCCCCTAGCAGTGTAGACTTCATTGTGCTGTGGTCATATGACACTGGGAAATGTGTTGATGCTTCGCCCGTATTGTTCCAGTCGGGATTGTAAGTACATTAATCGCATTATATTCATGTTCCAAACACTGTATCAATCTATTGACGTAAATCAAGTAATTACTTACGCGTACATTAAACGAACGCGTTACTTACTAAACTCTTAATCACAGCACAAATGACGTGAGTTAAAAACTAAAGAGTATCCAGAATAAACATAGGTAGATGTATATTTCTGGATTAGTGAACGTATACTATTTTATGCTAGTTTAAGAAAGAATTACCTGACAGAACGTATACATCCAGAAAATAAATAATGGAGTATTATTAATTGTCTCTAGGCCTGCACCTTACATATTTTCCTCAATTCTTTGCAAAACCTAATTAAATATTTTCCAGCCATCTGTACGTCACTGTGGGCAGTCACTCGGGCAAAATTATCGTAGTGAACGCGATTAGCGGCGACCTGCAAGGCTTTCTGACCCTGAACACTAGAATCGAAGCGTCTGTACTATGTAACAACGAGCAGTCCGCGCCGTCACCGTGCGGCTACGTCGGCGGCTACGACGGCAGCATCATCTGCTTCTACCTCCTCACGTGCATGGAGAAGTGGAGGATCAACATCAGGTCCATGATCAAGAGCAAGGCGGTCGTTTGCAAGGGATTACTGTACATCGCGTCCTACGACGGCAATGTGAGGAGTATTGATGTTCAGGTATGTATCCTCGGTCCTTTCACATCACATCAGCCTATTGCAGTCCACTGCTGGACGTAAGCGTCCCCCAGGGTACGCCACAAGGCCCGCTGTTCCGTTTTCGCCATCCTATTTACCGATCATTATATTATTTACTATTCTCACTTCGTTGGTCTAATGGTTGCGAAGCGTTACTGCTAAGCATGAGGTCCTGGGCTCGATTCCCGGATCGGGCAGTGTTATTGGGTTTTCCATTAGGAATTCTCTGTAGTATTGTAGGTAGCAGCACAGACTCTGGATCTGTGCCCGGTTAATGGCCCTAATAAATTGGAACTTATAACATAATTAGCCAAGTACTTTTCGCCTACCGTTGGAGGAATGCAGGCGTGATGTTGTTTTGATATAAGTAATCTTTTATTGATAATATTACTCAGACGATATTGTTTTTAACGTCAATTTCATTGTTGATATTTTCGTCTATACCTAAATGTTGAATAAGTGTTTTTTGTAGATATAAGGCACAGAATAATGTGTTATTCATTGTTTGATATACGTAATAATTTATTACGATCTAGTTCTGTTGAATATTATGTTCTGTGAAGTATTAAATGCATTCCAAGCAAAAAAACATAAGCAACTATGTATGCGTAATCAATTTCATTATTATGATATTCTACTAGATTTAAATTTTTTAACTAAAAATTCTGACTTATTGTTGCAGGTTATTGTAGTGTGGTAAATAAGCAACTCAATGCCACTAGCTGTGACTAGCATTTGTATAAACAACCTATACAAAGATATAACCTATATAATTATGTACCCGGCTGAGTCAGACTTAGCAACAGGAAATAAGTGCATGACGAAATAATCGAACCATATTATATTAACAAATAATTGCTGTTGTCGTAACGTGTTTTTTTAATTAATCCTCTTTGGGGTTTAAATAGGGTACGAGGGCGGAGCCGCGGGCAAAAGCTAGTTTATGATAATTATTTCAGCCATGGTCGTCCCAGTCTCACAGGGCTAAGGCCTCCTTTCCCTTCCTCCCGGTCGTGAGCCGCAGTAGTCCATGTGTCCTTATAGGTGGCAAGCTCGTCCCGCCATCTTCTGGGCCTTTCGTAGCCGATTCTTAACTAAAATATGATTGATTGATTCCAGACGGGGACTATAAAGAATATGTTTGACATAAACGACCAGGCCATATCGGCTGATCTGGTCCTCGCTAAGAACGAGTTCGTGCTGCTGGGCACGCTGTCGGGCGTGTGCGCGTGCATCCACACCACCAGCAACACCATAGCGTGGCGCGGCTCGCTCGGCAGCCCGGTGTTCGCCAGCCCCGCGCTCTACGACGACGACAAGTACGTGGTGTTCGCTGAGGTGGGCGGCGACATACACTGCAGGACTGTGGAGAAGGGTATTAAGGTAATCATATTACAACAACTATTAATATTACACAAATTACAAAAAAAATAGTACTTTGTGAGAAGTAGGTATCATAATCATCAGTTGCAGTCCACTGCAGGACATAGGCCAAATTTGTGTAAATATACCTATATTTACACAAAGCTATTTATTGTATATAACACTATTTCAAATAGTAGTACTCCAGCTACTATCTAACTTTACTTAGGCTAACTATGTTAAAAGTTCACGCCCATTATGGATGTGATTGGGGTCAATATCTTTAAACTGCCAGTGCCACGCTCATTTAATTACAATTATAAGTTCAAATTGCATTTAATCTCTGCAATTTGATATCTTGATAAGCAGACATATATACCTATAAGTTATGACACATACCTACAATTACTGTATATTTCAGATATGGAAATATCAAGGCGCCAAAGGAAACGTATTCTCCTCACTCTTCGTGAAAAAAGTGGATAAACTGCAATGGCAGATGGTATTTGGATGCCATGACAAACAAGTATACAGCCTTCAGATTAAGAATTTCCAACCATCTTTACATTGGAAAACACAACTTACCGCCCCCATATACTCTACACCTTGCGGCCTCAGTGAAGGGCTTATATTGGCCGCATCAAATAATGGAAAACTGAGTGTTCTAGATGGAGAAAGTGGAACCATGATATACGAGCACGACTTACCAAACGAAACGTTTTCTTCTCCTGCTGCATATGGAGATTACATATTTATCGGCTGTAGAAATGACCATCTGTATTCAATTAAATATGTTTTGAATGTGTAAATTGTGATTCAACTAGTTTAGCATTGGTTTTAAAGTTAAATTATTTAACAGTTTAAGTATAATTCGATTAATAAACATAAGGAAAAACACAGTGTTAATTATTTGATGACAGTACATAGTTTTTCAGAAATAAAACACCTTGTCATAATTATTATAACTTTTATTCATGATCTTACACAACATATAGGTATAATGAGCATTCATAAATTTTGACTTGTTACAAGTATGATATGGTTACAGAATCAAATAATTACCAAATTGGAATGCATAACATCTGGTACAAATAACCTACCACTTGTGCAGATCATAATAGCTTTGTATACTTAAAAAGCAGCCTTAAATAAAGTATAAATTCCTTTAAATAATTTTTTTTTGGCAATAAAATGCATTAAATCATTTTTGGAACAACTGGGAGCATTGTACATACAATAATACTTGATCTACTGCTGGTACATCTAAGCTCTTAATTATTGTTAACCCAAAATCCCTAAAGAATATTGTTATTGATGCCAGAACAGTTCTTAAACAAATATAAAATTAACAAGCAATGTACATAAATATGATATATCATAATTCACTGTTCCTCTTCTCCAAGCTCCAGTTTAACTTTGGAGAAGTCAAACTCTTCACCCGTGCCAAACTTGTATATTTTGATCACATCTAAACAGGTAGTCTCAAAGTGTGTGGTAGCATCATATGACTCAGATATGAAGATTTGGCTCTGAGTACCATCATCCAGGGGCTCATAATAGTCTGTTACAGACACAAACTTCTGCCGGATAGGTCCGAGGAGGTCTAGACCAGGCTTGATCTCAGTCTCGGGATCATTAGTCTCTACCGTGGTAGACACCATGGCAATGAACCAGCCCTTGGCTGCCACCTGATGTGTGTAAGACACAACAGATATATAAATGTCAGAATTCCTGCCTACTTGCTTCTGGGGAATGATAATTTGAGTGGATAAAGCATCCTTAGTATTTGGTATGGGGTGATCCAATAAACAGATGCAACGGATGACCTGAGCCTTCTTGCGGACACGGTCAGGTACATAGCTGGGGTCACAGTAAACTTGCTTGCATTTAGCAATTTCATTGCCTGAGCGCACACCCACTACTTTACCACCTTCTCCAATGACTATTTCGTCAATAGGTTTGTCCAGCATATAAGTGCCACCATAAATGGCAGAGAGGCGAGCAAAACCTTGAGGCAGCTCACCTAAGCCATACATAGGGTAGAGGTAGGGAGACTTTCCATATCTTGCAAGTGAATCAGAGTACAGTTTAATACGACGGATGGTTTGTATAGCTGGCTGTTGGAGGTAGTTGTCGTTGAGGTAGAGGGCCAGGGCATGGCCAGTGAAATCTTGAGTGTTCCTGTCAAGGCCAAATTTATCATAAAGTGACTGCATATTCGCCGTACTAGGATCAAAGTCCTTCCAAGTCTTGGCGTCATCTTCTTGGAAATCTTGAACATAAATTAGGAAGTTTCGGAAGCGCCTCTTCTCGAACATCCCCATAAGATCTGATGCCAGCGCCTCCTTTTGGTCGACGGGCACTTTTGATATCTTTCCTCCTTTGTAGACATAGCTGCCCTCAACAGATTTGAATTCCAAATATCGGGTCACACCCGTGTGAATAAGTAACTTCACAAGAAGTCCATTTGCCATTAACAGCTTTGGAATCAAATCTACGTTCCAGTCGCGACCTCGACCGTATGTTTCGTCAGGGGCCGGTGCGTTGAACTTTGCGAACAATTCTTCTAACGGGGTAATTGACGCAGATTCACCGCCGTAGTACTTATTACGATCAATGTGCAATACCTTTTTTCCGGACACGGAGAGCATTCCACTTAGGATGCATTCCTTCAAGCCGGTTCCCAAAACTATTGCGTCGTATTCTTCATCCATGTTGAAAGTTACAAGAGAAGGTTTTCCAATACGAAATCGCAAACCGGGAGGTAAATGTCAAAATGTCGGAAAGAATATGGCCGACTACGGTGACGTCGACGTGTGAGTTAGTGATGTCAAAAAACGAATTTACTTTTTAGTCTAACTATCTTACTGCGTCCTTTCACAAGGTAATTTGAAAAATATAATACTGTAAGTTTTACAACAATAGAAAATTTGATAATTTTCTCCTGTAATGTTATGGATAAAAGAGTAATGTACAAAGTTTACAAATTATTACAAACACATATTTACACTCATATTTTGCAGACACGGCACTATTGCATGTTTATTATTGTTCAAATGTTACCAGTGTCACTGGTTCAAATTTAGTTTCCCAAAATCAAGTAATTTTACCTAATTTTGTGATATCACTTATTACAAATAAAAACATCACTCTTAATTTCTCAGTGCAATGTCTCAGTGCAAATAAAGATATCTATTTCTATTCTATTTCTATTTCTTAAAAAAGTAAAACTCAGTGATTTAAAGCTGTTATGTCAAGTTTATACTATATACTTAAATGTTAACTAAATATCCTTTCACGAAGATTTATAAGTATAGTGTTTTGGCATTACAGCACCAATATTATTTTGGTTAACCGTTATTAGTTTATAGCTCATTTTGATCCATATAAATATAAATAAAAAAGCTCCACAACGACTATCACATTTTAATAATTCCCAGGAACAACAAAATTAATAATAGTTATATTATTAGTTAGTATATATAAACAACAATAAATATGAGAAATAATTATATACATATAAACATTTAAATTCTACCTCCTTTAAAAACTATTTACAACTTAAATATAAAATTTAAATTAAAAAGCATCGAAGTATTCTTCCTCATCGTTGTCAAAAGGAAACGTGCCCAGAAGACTGGCAGCATTGCCACGTTGAATGGCAATACTGATTCTTTGACCTAAAAACAAACCAGCCCTCTGATCACGCGAAGCATCGACTAAACGTTTTGAAAGATCTTTAAATAAGGCTCGGGCGCTCGGACCCCATGGCCCAAATGTTTCGACCCCAAACGGCTCAAAAATACAATTCACAATCAGATTATTGTATTTTCGCCGCTTAAGGGTCTCCGCAGCAGCAGCAGCAGTGCCAGCGCAAACTGCTGATCCAGAAACATGAGAAGGTGCAAGGGTATCGACGCACGTTGCGTCCCACACCAAAGGCCTTCCTAATTTCCATGGCAACAACGACATACCATCTGGTCTCTTTCCATCGTCACGTACCAAGCCATTTGGTTCTAATACAGCTGGTACGCCGGCGGTGACAAGAGCACGACGGATGATAAAAAATATTAATTGCATTTCAATGAAAGAATCCCAAACAGTGTGTAACTGTTTACGTATAATTGAAAAAAAAAACTACTAAAATATATTTTTTTAAATCAATTTACCACACAATTTGTATACATTTATTATTTGTTGCATGTGACTAATTACAATGTCAATTTTATAACCCAATAGATAATTTAATTACAAATAATTATATACATATACACATTTGTATATAATTGGGGAAATATGAAATTAAATGTGGCAGCCCCAAAATCTTATGTCACTGTCAGTAATCTGGCGACAAAGCAATGAAGCAAGAGCAAGCAAGTGTCAGTCATTGAGTTCAGTCAGCCTGTCACTCGTCTCGTCTTTTTTGCTTGTTTTTAAGTTTCGTACTCTGTCGTGTATAAACGCACCGTGGTGGTCAAACAGTAACTTATTAATTATAAAAGTTTCAAGAATGTGTACTCCTAGGCCTACAACAAAATTTACCTCTTTATCGAGTGTTTTTTTAAAATAAGTATGTTAGTGATGTGTGAATCTGTGAACAGGTGACTTCCTACCATATGTTTCAACTCGTACGGCACATTCTCCCTCAATCACCTCATACAAATACATCTAAACCTAGTGTGGCGACACAACAGTTTTAAATGAAAGGTAAAAGAGGGGTGAACACCGTTCAAATGAATAAAAATGTCAACAGAAGGCAGTGGAGAGACACCTTCTACAGTGCCGTGTTTACCCGGGGCACCGGAGCAGACCTACCTGTTCCCGAAAGCGAAAGGGCACTCGAGATCTATAAGTCATGGAGGGACTCCTATGCTGGCGGGGAACCCCCCAGCGCCGCGACCCTCGCTCAAGTCGGCGATGCGCGGCCACCAGCGCGCGCTGTCCCACGGGCAGATCGGCGAGGGCGGGCCGCGGGCTGCGTCGGGCCCGGGCCACAGCCGCACGGGCAGCCGCACGGACTTCATCCTGCCGCCCGGACACCGCGAGCCGCCGGCCGCCAGCGCCCAGCCGCGCCTGGCCTCCGTGCGCATGCAGCACTCGCGGCAGGCCTCCCGCTCCGACTCCATCTACACCATCCGCCGCACGTCTGTCGTGAGCCCCTGGAGGAAAGCAGCGTTCTGGTTGCTGCGGAGACAGCAGCCTTCTGTTGATAACCGTCATCTTGTGGTCACTCCAAACCACTTGGTGCCTGATAAAACGCCCCCCAAAGACCACCCTAATGGACACAGATGCGACAATAAAGTTAGGACTACAAAATACACACTTCTATCATTTTTACCGAAGAACTTATTTGAACAATTCCACAGGATTGCAAATGTGTACTTTATATTCATAGTATTATTGAACTGGGTGCCGGCAATCAGTGCGTTTGGTAAAGAGGTGGCCATGCTGCCAGTGTTGTTTGTGCTTGCTGTGACTGCCATTAAAGACTTGTTTGAAGACCGCCGGAGACATTTGTCTGATAAAAGAATAAACAACTCTTATTGTAGAGTCTTCAGAAAGTAAGTAAATTTATGATACTATTTATTTTTAACATTGTAACAATATTTATTTGTAACTTGCGTCTATCTTACACTTATTGTGAACATTAGGCATGTTGTTTTACATATGTGAACCGGTTTTTGACTTTGAATCTAGTGGTTAGACCTGGGTACAAAGGGTATATATTTTACCTACACTTCTACCTATTACAATGCTATTCTAGCCAACAATGATATCTATAATACATTATAGTCTTGAAGTCTGTTCTGATAAGGGTTAAGAGTTAATTATAAATGGATGAGCATGTACCTATATTTAAATTATGCACTCACCCTAATGTGTGCCTATTCCCAAAGATTGACAAAAAACAACTCATGTAATGTATTGTGTTGTATAAGAACACATCCTATAATCGTAATTACGAAAGATACTTTATCTGCATTACATGGTGCTTATTTAATATATTAATAACTGAAACCAATCCGATTTTTATTAAAAGTAATTTGAACTAACTAATTAATCCAAGTCTATTTTCCCGTAAAAATACCACATGCAACGATTCCTTGTTCAACCGTGACTCACAAATCGTAATTAAATAATTTTATTATCTACTAAATCATTATCTATACTTCGTTGTTATCGGCGAATGTAACACGTGTATTGTAAACAATATTTGCCGGTTTATTTTGCACTGTCACGGTGTATTCGTGAGGAAGTTTAACGACATGTGTAGGGTTTTAAACAGCTGATAAAGGGACGTGTCGGTCGCATGTTATTCGCTTTTTGTTTCCGGGAATTCCGTGCGCCTGTGAGTATCGTGAAAATAAAGTGTCGTCAGGATTTCGTCGTATTCCTCGTTAGTTAATTGTAGCTTTCTTTATATCTAACTCGTCGTCTTAGATACCACCATTAACATAATGGTAATCCAACATGTTGTTCTCAAATCCCATCCCATTAAGTATGACTAACCGGGTTTTCCTGATTATGCTGTTATCTATTACCTTTAAAGAAAATAAATCTAGCAGCGCACATTTTCCTTATTATATCAAAAGAGTTTTAAAATATCCTAATCTTTACTAGGAATGTATGTATGTATATTACTTAAATTTAGATCAGTATCGGTAATAAATTATGCTTCTAACTTTTAAACTACCGCGTTGCATGATGATAATTAAACTACAGCACGGGAATTAACGCAAAATACAAAGCAGACCACGGCCGATGCATCTCGGTTGAAACGTCAAGCCAAGTTAGTGGTGTAGTTTAATGAATAAATTATGCTACTAAAAATATTCCTGAATATTTATATTGAGTTCAAATGTGCGATATCTACTCTAGGACTAGGAGTCATAGAAAGACATCTAGGTAGGTCTAAAAGGCGAATTTCATAAAAAAACACCTTTCCCTATTATGTCTTGTTGGCATGCGTATAGTGGTCCGTTAATGACATGGCTGAATTCACCTGGCTGCTTTTATCAACCCGTTTGGCAAACTTGTCATGTCACGCCCTCCAAAGTTTTTGAAACAGTATTTGGTACTATATTACACTGCTATCGATGAACTGAGGTACCAATAATATAAGTTTACAGAGCTAAGGTTTTAAATTCCCTTATTCGTATGAAGAAAGGTGACCTTTCTTCCAGATGTCCTCTTCCTACGCAAAAATGGAACGAGCGTTGAACACGTCTTCGTTTCCGCTATTCCAGACAGAGCGGATATACTGCGACTTTTTGCACCATAACAAAGGCTCGTATGAGAAACGCGCTACTGCATACCGACAGTTGCGCTTTTATAGTTACGGGATATTATAGGAATACATGAGGAAAAATCAAGCAATCGATGTAGTGGACGGAAGCTAGTTAAGTACTTTAATATAACATAACATTACGCCTGTAGGCAGAGGTGCACATATAGTACACACACATTTCGCCAGTTATGTTGTAAGTCCCAATACTCTCCTAGCCTATAGCCATAAACTGGGCACAAATCCAGACTCCGTGCTGCTACTGAGAATTACCAAATAGAAACACCCAGTAACTCTTTGCCCGACCCAGGACCTCATGCTCAGCAGTCGCGCTTAGCGACCACTAAACCAACGAGGCAGTCTACCATAATATGTATACAGTAATAAATTGCTGTTTATACAGTAATAAAGTCCCGCGATTGTGCAATGGCAGACTTACCTAGCTACTGCACAGTGCAAAAAGTCACCCCCTCTTATTCATAAACGAGGATCATATCGGCACTAACTAAACCCCGTATTAATCTAATGACATCTGTATTCTTTGATATGCAAAAGACAGTGAAAGGTACAACTTAATGCTTGGTTTAAAATTGTAATTTTTTATGAATAAGGGGGGGCCGTGTAGCTTGGCCCTTAGATCTAGGTTTTCTTAAACTACTCTACACTATATTATGGTTTATTTTTCTAAACATCAAGGTGGTATATTGGATCAATGACTTACGAGTCAGTGAGTCTTAGATAAATGTAGATACCTATGTCGGGTCCGTAATACTAGTGAAGCACCACTCCACATTATTTTCTGTGACGTATGAAGCATCATGACACAATATTATAGAAAATCTTCATTCATTCATTATACGGGCTCCATTTAAGAGTCCGGTTATGTTTATTTATTCTATTCATGAGACTTCCTCTGTAACCATACCATTATTTTCCACAATCCATATTCTATCGGCCGACATAAACATCCATTAACATCGCACGAAAGCCCGTTCCCTACAGTCTATTTAAAAACCACTTATTTACTTCTTACGCGATAAAATTATAAATGGATTAACGGCCCAATAATTAACTATGAACCTTTAATTATTTGTTAAGGTATTGTATTTAAAATATAATAGAATTGTATGATGTATAGATCCTAAAAACTATACTTATAACTAGACAAACGATCAAAATAGTTGAAATATGCCCAAAGAAATAATTTTGCCTGAAACGAATAAAATGTTCAAATGCAGCATTATTAAACGATTAAAAACATTCCAACGATTGAACAGTAAATATGCTATAAATAAGTGGAAATGTCAAAAGGTTTGAAGCTTGGGACTTTTTAGATTTAAAAAAGATTTTTTCCTTGTTTGCCATCTTTTAGTGTTGCGTATTTGCAATGTCACAGTCTTGCATGATGCGTGGAAAGCCTTGCATGTATGACAAATAACAATGTGCAGGAATGTTAACAAGTTCTGTATGTAATCGAAACTAGTCGTTCTGTACTCAGATGCAAAAATTTTACTAATTAAAATGATTCTAGATTTATGTTATTGAGAGTCATAGTTAGGTATTCAAAGCAAACTTATGATGAGATTAAAAATCATTCTTACTCATCGTCTTTTAACCTCCTGCCAAAGTATTTGTTTATTAATGTCAAGAAAGGTGCATAAAAATGTTAATTGAGAAATATTTGCATACGTTTTACATAAATTGTATGTGCCAAAATGTTAGGTGCCTATTTTATTGGTGTTAAAAAGTTTGATACAATGCACTGTTATCTCTCACTCGAACATTCCAGGTCACGACAAAGTTGTAGCTGATATTGAAGGAAAACTGGTGGCACCTGGCAACATTGATTAAAGAAATACATTACGGTTATCACTTAGCGTAAATTGTCAGTACATTCTTCGAGCTATAAGTTATTTGTAAGAGTGATAAATATAAAAAATATGAAACTAACTTAGAACCTACTTACTCATAATTTGTATTACTGTTCACCGAAACTTTCCATAAAACTATAGGAAGTTAAGTCTAAACAGTAATTGGAACATTTTTCAAATCGAAAACTGTTCCTAACTCATTTGTTGTTCCAAAAACAAAGTTTGACGTTTCAATTAAGGTCTCATTTACTTTCCAATTTCGAATCGGGGGTCACTATCACCGAAAATGGTGGGCCCTTGGCCTTAAAAAGTCTATGGAGGTACTAGAACTATAGTATCGTATCCAACCTTCATTTCATAATTAAGTGGATGTCCACAACACGCTTACATAGCGCGCTACATAATATGTAATTCATTCGTCGTACAGTGAATTTCTTATGATGTTTGCTACACGAAGTAGTTGGGCGGCTCGGCCACTCGGGTAATAAATATCCTATTAATATTAGAACCTCATGATGGAAACTAAGGAAGTTTACCCATGAGCTTTCAGATACAGTTTATTTATTCTATTATCTAGCTATCTACTGTTATAATGTAGCGATTTTCCATTAATATTATAGGCATAGTCATTTAGTTATAGCAAATTGGCCGCTAGATGGTGCTGTATGTCTTTCGAAATTTAAAAATAAGGCGGGCGCAACTGCGGGCACCCCGAGTTGTAATAAAATATTAATTACGCTTACCTTTATTGCTATTCTCTAAAATTTCTAACTGGAATTTGTGTCCCTCTTAAGTCCTTCCAACCTTGTACCCACCCCGAAGGCAAGATTGATGTCGGAATTACGCCAAAATCCCCTTATAATATTGCTTTAAAGGTTCTCTGGGAGATACCAATTTAACTGTTTCTTGTTTACAGTCCCTGCTGGTCGTTAAATTAAAATTATTCAGATATGAAAATTAAATATGTAGGTAATTATGTAGCATAAGTCACCAATGAAAAATTCCTATAACGCAACGGTAATCTACGTGTTTTCTTGAATAAATTATACAAATCTTGCTTGTGTGATGACAAACCTTTTCCTATGCATGCAAGTGAATGATGCTTATGACAGAAACAATAGAAAAACTTAACTTGACTGAGCGGTAAATTAGCATTCTAAACGTAAACGTGAGATGATCATTAAATAATAACTTGCAGTAAAATTTAACCAATAGTAATAAACGGGACCAAAGATCTTTAGATTTTTCCGAACTTAATGCGCCAGATATACAATCATCATTGGTATTATTTGCAAACCTCATTATGGATTTAAAGAGCAAAATGTCAAATATGGTAGCCATAGTTAATGGACGAGTGGCCGGCCTCCATAGTTTCCGTATCGTACAGAAGTAGCACATGTGAGCGAGCCGCGGAACCACGGCGGTGTTTGTGGAGCGTGCACGCCGTGCCCGCCGTGCGCGGCGTGCCGAGTGATCGATGAGTCGTCAAATATTTTATAGATTCCACAAACACCGCCCTCGAACTTCAAAGCAACTTTCACGCGCTGTACTCGTTAACTGGAATTACAATTGATTGGGTTCACTTTGTCCGGCGACGGCGTCAAGGTCACACAAACCTTTGTGTCTTGAATATTTATGTCTAGATATATTTGTATCTTTATAGTAAACGCTTCCTGAAATCTAGACACGTTCTATTAATGTTGTTAATGCAAAAACGCAAGATAAACAAAAACTTTTTCACTATCGCCGCAGATTACATTTTAATCATAATAATTCAACGCTTACTAACGTTTTTATTGTTGGTAGGATTATTATTGACATGCTAATAATTGTTTTATACACAAACTCCCACTGGCATTCATCACGCACCGTCTCGAAGAAAATTGACTAAGAAAATAAGCCAAAACGAATCGAGTAATTGTCTTAACTAGACAAACCTTCATTATAATACTAATAGCCTCTCCGATTGGTATTAATTAAGTCACGCTTATTTATTATCTTGCCCTGTTACATCTGTGTGTTATACCATACAATTCTTAATTGAATCTTTAATGCCGTGATCAAAAACATAAAAACGTTAAGTTTCAGTTGTGATTGTTCTTCGCCAGTTTCATTTCGTTGTCAGCGAACAATTTATTAGATGCTGTTCAATGGTTTTTATTTGTCCTTGTTCTAACCAAAAAGTTTAATTAAATCGAGCGATTTGTTCTCGAATTGTATTCATAGTCTAGTTATTGCAGTATTAAACAGATGGTGTAACTTAGCAACGTAACATTGCATAACATGGGAATATCTTGCTTTCTGCCCACTAGGCAAATAACACCTATCATATAATAACTGGTGAATGGAGAGATGCCATTCATGTTCTGACCCAACATGAAATAGATATGCACAATGCACAAGAGAGGTCTCTGCCACTAGTCCATGCCAACTGTGCCTAGCCTTAAGACATGCAAACACGGGTTTTGTCTCTCCATAAAGTCTGATGCAGCTCATGCAGCAGTAGTTCATATAGAGTTCTTAAAGAAAAACGCCTAACGACTTTCCATTTGCGTCATAAAGGTTTCCTTAAATATACTTGTATTCATTTTAATCTTTTAAATCATTAATCTCAATCGAAGTAGGTATAATAAAATGTTAGGTTTCGTTCCTTCCTAGAATACGCTTTTCGCTCCAGACTTCACTAAATAACATTTGGTTACAATGACGTACATACACCATCGCGCCATGTGCCAAGTTCTGCATAAATAGTAACAAACACATAGTATACTGGCGACCTCTTTTAAGGCTTGGGGATTTCTCCTTGTGGTTAACCAGAAGTAAATAGTTCTCAACATTAAATACCAGTGAATATTAACCGTGGTAAGAGGAAATAGGACTAAGGTTTATCAAATTGCACATCTAGCTCATTACGGTCATTTATAAGACGTTCAAAAGGTTTTGCTTTCTTAGCAGCTGTTTGAACATACAGAGACCTCAGTCGTATCTCTTACGGTCATCATAGCGAGGCACTGCTTATATGATAACTGCATCACCTTGCCTTTGTGGCATCGCGTCGCCGCGCAGGACAGTATCGCTCGACAAGGCGCTATGGAAATAACTCAATCGCGCTCGTGCGACACCGTATGATAACCGCATTTAAATGTCGGTATTTTCCGGCAACTAGTAATCGTTCTGCGGAGGATATGACGATAAATTCTTTTTAAACGACTGGTTTATAATCACTATAAAACTGATCTGATTAAAGATAAAGCCGACCCTTAATAGAGTTAAAAAGACAAGGCTAAAGATAATAAAATATCCATTTAATACCAAATAATAAAGCTACTGTTTTAATAAACCTACTTCATAAGGAAACGATTGATATCAAGGCATCATTACCGTCAGCGACAGGTATCCTACATATTGTATGATGCATTTAAATAAGTAGAAGCATGGTGGACCATTAGTGAGAGACAGTGATTGCGGGTCGAATCAATGTGTAATGAGGGTGTAGGAGCGGACAGACCACAGTGGACACGACAGACCCGCTCGAACTGGGTCAGTGGTCAAGGCCCGGTACACAATGCCCCAAACTCCTGGTGATAATGTGCGTGCGTTAGAGGCATTACAGTAAATAATAAAATCTCAATGTTAAACGTTAATGCCATCGGTATTTTGGAGAATTAAAGGATTCCAGAAGGGCAAACAACTCGTTACGCAAACATTGGGTCCAATATTCGTCGGTTTACAACATGATAAAGTTCACACACGTATTGTTATATTTTTTATAAAAAGTGTAAGTAATATTCCATCAAGTAGTAATCGTTAGCTCAGAAAGTCACGACAATAATGTAGGGTTAAAAGGTTACAGAGGAAACAGTTTGTTAGACGCGAGACTGGGTATTTCCGAGACTACTACTTTAAGCGAGTCGTTACCGTTGTTTATAAAAAGCTCTTTAGTATTCTTGTAACTGACTTTTTCTTATGAGTTTTTTTTTATTTTCGACATATGCGTGTCGTGTGTCCAAAATACAATAACAATAACCTCGCCTCTTTACACGGAACGTAATTATATCTTGACTGGAATATGGGTGTTTGCGTATTCGATACTCTCCTACTCTTTCAGTCTTACATAAATACATGTATTTTTATTATGGGCAAGGCTGTTCACGATAACTTTTATAAGCCCTCAAAATATCTGTGCGTCTTTTTTTCTGCATCTCATAACCTCTCTAACGGTACATTCAGTTCTTTAATTAAATTAAAACAAACAAATGAGGTAAAATTAAACAAAGAACAAACTACTACGTTTGTTGGGAAACTGGAAAAACAAAACAAGGTTGAATACAATGGGTCTCTGACTGGCCATAGATAATCTTACAGTATCTATATTTTTAGCGAATACTGACGTATATAAAGATAACGGTATCACCGCTCAGATGAGCAGATTATCTGTATCAGTTGATTCATAAACGTTACACGTGTCTACTGTATAATCAATGTTTCTATTTGTATTACAAGTACATAAAAATCAAAGAGATTATATTTACTCACTGAAGCTTTAAATTGATATCAGAATCTGTCTAGTGTTTTCGTTTAATGGATTGGAGTATGTTGAGATTAGCCGTAATTTACGAATCTTTTGTTTTCCTCGGCACATTTTAGAAAGTGGGTCAATCAATGGATATTGGGTCGTGTCTCGTGTGGTCCTGAATCCAAACCTCATTTGTTACAATAGGTCCGTAGATTCACTTCTTCCTCTAATGGGTACCTATGACCAAAATTCTATTAAAATACAGCCCATTCTCATAATCTTATTTCATAAACATCTTTTCCTCCCATAAAGCTTGTTAGCCTGTGCAAACAAACATGGCGGCTTGCTCAGTACTTCATTAATGTTTCCGAAGGTTTAATTAGGCCGTATATTGACGCACCATTAAATTAAGTCGTATGTACTGTGAATTATTCCGAATTATTTTTTATGACGTGCATTCATAAAACAGCTATAGACAAAGGCTTTTTGTTTTATTACCTTTTAAAGGTGTCATGTTTGACGCAACCATAGACATTATTAGGCCAGCTCTATTGTAGATATTATAAAAAATTAAGAAATTATGTGATTCTGTCGATAGTTTAAGGTTATCTTAAGATTACTGCTCACTATGTCGCATGTCTGTCCTGGTTTGGTCTAAAGTATTGCCCACTTCGACGTCATAAAGTAAAGGAAGTGCTTGATAACACGATATAGAATGATTAAATAGCTAACTTACTTAACAGGTGACATTTTCATCCGCATTTCCATTCGGTTATCGTGTATTATGCCAATAAAACTTAAGCAAAAGTAAAAAAGTTGAGTCTTTTTAAATTGAATCGTAGCATGTCTGTTTATGGCTTAAATTTGAATAACGATAGCCCAGAAATCGAAAAAAACCAGTATAACACACAATGGGCGGTGTGACTCGACAAGTTTCTAACTGCGACCGTAACTGGGTGTTTCCTAACTTCCGAGAAACGATTACATTGCATGTCAACTTATGTCTAGTGTGTGCTAGATATGTATATCACTGAAATTCTTGATACGTGATCGATTTACTTACCGGAGAGATAAGGCGAGCCAATTGTATGAACCTAGTCTAATACAAATCCAATACACGGAAAACATACTTATGGATTCGTCGATGCAAATGATTATGAAGATTATGTTTTATTTCTTTTTACATATTAGTTTTCTGGTGCCTAACTTATAATTCAAATAATGTAATCTGACGTCGTATACTTTTGTACCGGGACTCGTTAATAACAACTGCTGTTAAGGTCATACTTATACTGGCACAATCGTCACACATAGCAAACAGATTAATTATCGCTATTATTACCAGAATATATGACGTTTCTGCCAAACCTTATGATTTTAATCAATAAATTGCTGTAGCACTCCTTTATATAAAGAAGTATGTGTTGTTCTCACTGTTATTCTCTGTCAAGAGTGGCCGTTAATAATTAAAAATGTACATTTGCATGCAAATTTTATACCGCAATCATAGTGGAAATTGAACGTCCCGTCGAAGTAGGTCATATTAAATTCTCTTATAGCTGTGCGAAGGTTGTAATAAGATGGCGAGCTTCCATAAAAGTTTTATTTCTAGTGCAGTCTCGCATAACCTTATATCGGTATTAAGGACTATCACAAAAGTTCCATTATTGGTGTGGACGCCCACGTTGTTCTGTCGTTAGTTTTATTGATGTTTATTAGTATGAGACTTCGTGATTGTGGATAGTACAGATGATTGTCTAAATAATGAGATGGATTGGTCGTGTGTGGCTGTATGTTTTGTTACATCATAGATCATGAATCTTTTTACTGATTTGTCTTTGTTTCATTCTGATGTGTTTATATATTACGAATAATTTCTGAGTCTTCGTATACGACAGTTTCAAGGCACTAATGAAGATTAATCTTATCGTAGGACATATAAACCTCGTTTTTAAGATTAATTTCAGTGTTTTACTTAAATACAGTCGTGAGATACTGATCTTCAAAAACTGCGACGATTAACAAACACAAGAAGTAATTTATTTTCATAATGTCTAAGTAGACTTGCATTTTTGATAAGAAATTGTTTTAAACTATAGATCAGTTGACTATTATCGCAGAATAGTTAATAGTATGCTATTACTAAAAAAATTAAATCCACACAACTATTCAGCTTCGTCAGCGTTCAAGCATTTTCCAAACGTCTTTCCTTTTGTTTGTTATTACCCGAGCATACGAAAACATGTTTATAAACATCTGCTGCATTATGTAGGCGAATAGGTTTTGGTTTAGATGTTAATGTGGACTTCTTTCTGGTAGCAACGGTCATTGGCTTCGGGTAAATAGGCCCACGTAAGTCGTGTACCGGGAACAAATTGCCAAGAATATGTTTCACCTATAACCCCGTACCTAGGTTCTTATATTTGCCTTGTTTTCCGTGTAACGAGTTCACTGCACATAACTAAAATTGAGTGCGTATTGTGTGGTTATTATAAATATGTATATCTATATTTATTGTATTTAATACTCTATGATTCATCCAAAGCAAATAAAACAAAAGCTCACGGATATGTTGGCAAACATTTGTATTGGAATTACAAGCTGTTCGGGTCAATTAGGGACTTTGAACTTTGTTGTTTACAATCCCTAATTGAATACATACTAGTCAGTGTAATATAGTTTCATAAGTAAGGGAACTCCGCCTTAGGTGACTAGCAATACTGACAATTAATCTGACAATAACAATAGTATTTGCTGAAGTTTCTTAATGTGGCCCCTTTCGTAACGATTTACCACTACAATAAAACATAGTGTGTAAAAGAATTGCTAGCATACATAGAAGACAGAGAATATTATGTGCGAGTGATATAACATGAGTTAACATACCGTTATATCGTAGCTGTGTACCTACTTAGTGTACCTATGCGTCATATTATACTCGATAAAGATACAAATACTCAACATGGATTGTAAAGCCAACACTTGTGTAAATGGCGGACGTCATGGCATCCGAATAACATATAAGTTTGTATTCTCTATCGCTGAATTTTTGTCGAAATTTTTACGTTAATTTATCAATTAATATTCAGTTTTACTGAAAATATCCTTACTTCTATTAACCGTAGCAAATGTTTAACGTGTAGCCCATTAATTGCTAATCACATTACATTTGTATTTTTATTTATATCAAAATATAACTCTTCCACACCTATTGTGAGTATGTTTAATTAGGTATGTAAGTGTCATTGGCGCAGTAAAAAGCATGATCAATTCATACAAATTTATAACTTGCGTCATTCAAATTTTGTGACACACCTAAAATATTACCACTATTTACGGCAATAATTTCCCTGTTCTACCTTTTCACAGAAAACTGAATTACTCAACCCACTTCTAGTTGTTGATGGCTATCGCAGTCCACAACCTTCCATAGTTTCAAGTCAACATAGGTGATCGTAACCCGTTTCCCAATTAACCGTTTGTGGACGAACCATTGATGTTTGACTGTACATAAGAGGACTCGTTCGGAAACGGGTACCGTTGTGATTACACCGCGACATGCACACGTAATGTCAACGCCTGTTCTCCGGAATCGGGAAAGTTGTGTTGATAAATACTTGATCTCAACTACACCCTATCTCCGCCAAGGGAATGAAACACACTATACATTGAAAATTATGTATATCGTAAAATAATAACAAGTCCTACGTAAGTCTAAGAGATTTGGCAAATTATAGATAGATATAATAATACAGTCCTAATGAGACTTAATACTTAATATCTAGTATCTAGTGTCGAAATTTGCACCTCAGGGACAACGCTCTCAGTGGCTTCTACGGTTTTATGCTGCAGTATCCTTGCTAATCAAATCTACGAGTCAATGGTATGTCAAAAAGTATAGATACGTCATATGCGAACAAAATGAATGAGAAAAGTGTTCCGAACTCTGATTCCGAACTGCACTAGTCTTATGTCAAATCGAACAACAATTGTAATACCGAAGACTAGAACTGTCCCCTTTTCGAGTCTTTAAAATGAGTGTGCTAGTAACATATCTGTACTTTTTTGAAATATCATTGGTACGAGTAATCAATTTCAACCTGTTCAACTGTAAGCGTCATTCACCTAACTGATGAGCCTTACAATTACAAATCAGTATTCCCCAACAGTGGTTTATCATTTTAAAAGCATTAACTAATAGAACTAAAGATTACTTTATCCTTATTTTCAAATTTAAAACCAATTAGATGTATTAATTTGATCAAAGTTCAGTCACTTATCAAGCTGTCATACAGCATATTCTACTTGTGATATCAACCTGTTGTGAACAGTTGTTTCAGCCTTATCTACAAAATTATGTTTGTGTAAATTGTTAGGTATTCATTTGCATTACAGTTAACGTTCAGTTGACACTAATTGAACTGGAATTTAACATTTAACTATAATCGTCGGTGTAATGATACGCCAGCGAATTTTGTACGACAACGGTTTGTCGTTTGTTTATTTTTATAAAAAAAAATTAACAACGTCGCCCTCACTAGGAATTCTCCTGTATCATGGGTGCGTTTCACACCCAGACTCGGGACAAACAGCTGCGGATCGCACAAATTGTCCTGTGCGGGAATCGAAACCGCAACCCCTAGCGCAGCAGTCCAATCGTTCAGCCACTGCGCCAATGACGTCTTCATTAAATATGTCATTGATTGAATTTGAATCAAAAAGGTCCTGAAATTTAGTACTGTATATAAGAGTTCATGGAGTTTCTTGCCCATTCTTTTCCATGGGAATGGCACTTTAATATAAAGCTTCAGTCTTGAGTGTCACCTCTTAAGTGAGTGAGTGGCCTACAAGAATGAAAGGTGATTTACTGTTTATAATAGCCAATTCTTGTTTGTTTTGATCTTCATTGTATTAAACTTTACGCGCTTGGTTCTTATCAATAGCTGGTGCGATTCCCTTTATTTATTATTTTGGTAGATACCATCTTTATTCTGGATACGAGACCCACCTCTTTAATTTGGTCCAATAAGGTTGCTTGCAGTCTTTAGAGGGTAAACTGCGGTTTTAACTAATTCAATCTTACATCAAAAAAAATTATTGCTCAAGAAAAGTTATTTTAAATAGCGCTACCGCATAGTTCCGCATAAGGAAATCGCTACGAAACTTTTCTTACCAATTTATTAACGCTAAAGTCCAATGTTATATTTAAAACCGCAATTTAGTACCTAAACAGGGGTACCAGTTTGTGTAACACAATCAAACAGAATTCGAAGCGATGCCTGCCCCCTTACCATGAACTCTTAAAGCAGGGCAGTTTACGATGTGAAAGCGAGACGCCGCTAAGTGCAGTGTTATGCGGCGTCCCGCTTCCACATGTTAAACTGCCCTGCTTTAAGAGTTCATGGTAAGGGGGCTGTAGTAAAAAAACTATTTCGGTAACATGGTTTTTAATTGGAATCAACTTTGTAAGACAGCGCTTAATTATATTTGCCTTATAACATTATAATCGAATAACAGGGATTTTTACATTAAAATTACAAACAGTTACATTTAGGGTGACCATGTGTTTTATTGGACAACTCAATTAAAGTGTGTCTCTTTTAATTTGGAACCCAAAGCCGAACCATGAAAATACAATTGTGTCTTTTTAATTTTAACTTATGGCAGCCAATGTGGTTATAGTCACAGGAATAAAGACTTGTTAGTTTATTGGTGCTCGTATGTTCTACTTATTCCAACAGCAATAGCCTCCGACGAGTTTAAAGACAGTTCCAAAACCTCACCTGAACAAAACCGTCTCATAAAACAAGTAACACGTGGTCCCATCAGTTGTGGGATTTTAGCGGGTCTCCATTTTACGGACTCCAAATTATTTTATACGAGGCGAGTACTTAGAGAATTGTTAATTAGATATAGCGGTACGCAAGACAACAGCTAATTATATTGTTTTGTTTGAACAATCCCACGCTTTGTTGGTATCTGCTGTTGTCCTAAGGGCAGGTCACCTGTTAAAACATACATTAATCGTAATGAAAGCTAAATAAGTAGGGCAATTCAGATAACTTTAAGCAGTTTGAGTTCCGTGTGCGAAATGTCACATTTTGACGTTATTTCCATTCAAATGTCATTTTTGACATATTATTATTGAGACTAGAACACACTATATCTCAAAACTAGTAGTAATCCTTCAGATGTAATGTCGATATTTGAACCAACCTGTAGACAACCTGTAGGCAACCTGTAGACGCGACTGCATTTCTGTGAACAATACAAGAAGAAGATAATTTACTAAATATGTAGCTAGAATTAAGATCCTCAGTTTTTAGTGTCTAAAAGCGTAGCACCATGTTATATCAAACAAACATTTTGCCACACAATATTTACGTCCATATGTAACGAGGGGCGAGGAGCGATGCTATTCCCTTTATTATTCATGGTAAACCCTTACACATACACAATCGCACAAAATAAATCCACTTTTCAAAGCTGCATTCTGTTAACTCATAAAGAATGTATAGACCGCTAAACATGGTCTACACACGAAGCGGTCCCGAGGTACGCTCGGATACGGTCGTGTCTAGAATGGGGTCCCTCACCGAACGCGGGAAAAGTAGCTTAACCTCGAAGATCAATCTACAACAGCAGCCGTTTTACTACGAACCCATCTATAGAACATACCAGTATATTTCAGTATTAAAGTATAAGCATAAGTTTTCTAGAATCTAGCTTCTTGTCAATGTGACCCCTGTCTCGATTAATATTCGATCCGTTTACCTCAATATAACTGGTTGTGAAGATGCATCTCTATTAATGCAAATCTGAGTTCCTAATTTTTGACTTTGAATTATCATAGACTTGGTATTTTTTGTGGCTGGTGACCTGGCAAAAACAAACTTTAACGGCCCAATACTGTTCTAAATATTCCGGCAAGAATTTCACCACTACTAATTACCATCGCTTGCGCAACCTCTTCTAAAACAGTATTTTATCATTCAGCAACAGAGTGTGTTTTAGGTTTGTTTTTATATAATTATTCTTGTTTTGGTAATGAGAAATAATTGGCATAAACTAAAGGTGTTAATACGAAGCCTAACTAATGAAACAGCTAATTGCGTGCTTCACATTGACCTTGGTAGCGCGACCTTACGCGGCCTACGATGTAAGGACATTGGCATTTAATACATGTGTAACTGTTTAACATACAAAAAGTGTATTTTTTGTTAATTTATCGGATATCGATCTATTATGGTTTTCACTAAATAATTAAATGAAGATTTTAAATGAAATGTCTTTTAGGGGCTTATTTATTTTGGGATGAAATTTCATTTTTATTTTTGTCATGATTGTCCCACTGCATGGGGCATGCATGCAAAGGCATCTCTTTTTTTTTTTTTAGATTAGAATGATTCGTGATTCCTTTAACTGATTATGTAGACTTGATGTGACTGACTGATTGGTTTTAAAAGGATAAGCTGTTGTCATGTTTCCTGTCACCTCTTAATCGAGTACATGGTAAAAAAGATAATTAAATTAAGATTATCAGAAAAGCATTTCCAGTCCCCTTAACTGTATGAATACATAAATATTTGATGTTGTTTTGTTAAGTACGTAGTGTTCTCACTACTATTGTAGCAGTTTCGTCATATTGATGAACAGCCTAGTTATTTTTATCTAGCGCTAATTAGGTATTGACTGAATGATAATTATCGTTTCTGCTAGCTGGTTGTTGCTAATCACTTCGCGTTCTCTTAATATCTATTCGTCAAACACATTGGTTGTAAACTCACGACTTTGTGCATCAAGGTTGGAAAATTTACGATTTCGTACGTGTAGACAATCGTCCTATCTTTATTTTAGATTTGCATTGTAGTCAGCCTTGCTTGCTTGAATAGCTTGTCTGTTGCCTCTATTCTTTTAGGACCATAAACTTATTAGCTTAGTATACGTATCTTTATTAGGTATCAATAGTGATTCGTGTTCAAATCTTCTCATCCCAAATAAATACAAGATCATCCTATCGAGTACAATTAAAACGCCAACTTTACAGGCACGAATATCTAAAGTCTGAGATACGTCTGTCATTGTCCGGGGCAATGGTCGGTAATACACAAAAGTTAGAACTAAAATAATCAAATACTTTCATTTATGCGTCATCGGTGCCGTTTCTTCTATAAGGTAATCAAGGAGTGTCCGATCCAAAGTTTGGATGTGAAATCTTAAATCCTTAAACAGTTAGGCGACTTCTGATGGCGCAAAGAGTTAGGAATCTAGAATACCTTACGTTCTCTATATTATATTTCTTATATTGCTGGAAAAAAAGCGGTTGTTAACCCTCGCGGTAAGCTGTGGGGAATTAGCGGTTCTTAGCTGCTTAGTCCTGGTAGGGTATCACCCGTACTGAGACGTAGTATTGTTACCGACTTCAAAAATAAAGAGGTTCTTGACTGGATGTTATTTATGTCATGTAACGAGTTCACACCGCCGGACGTAAAGCTTGAATTCTTATTTTGTCAAAAGAGAAGGCCCCTATTTAAATTTCAATTAAGTCTGTGGACTTAAGATATTTAATTGAAATCCTAAATAATTACTTAACAATGTACAAAGACGGTAGAGTCTAGAGAGGATCACATTTAAGAGCTTGTTAGGTGATTACCTACGGCTACAACACCCAATAATATTTTTCAATTAGTGGATTTAAAGAAGCTGTTTTTTCATCACAAGAGTGGCTCGTTACCCGCTCTGCTGGGCACCTGACCGTATCCTCGTGATGTCTTGACGTCAATTAGCAGATTTGCCGCACCCACTTGCTTTAGTGTTGGATCATAATTCCATTAACGATGAGTTGCTAACAAGTGGGTGTATTTGTACATGAGCCTTATAACAATAAGAAACTGTTTGACGAGAACTCAGAAAGATCAATGAACGAAAAATAATGGACGTCGCCCGTTTAAGGCAATTTAGTTATGTCATTACAAAAGTTTATTAGTTACCTTGGCTTATAAACCATTGTAAATCAATCTTTGAATAAATCAGACTACATAATACACAAGGCCGCCGTAAAATTGTTTCGAGGTGAGTAGAGTTCGAGGGATTTCTTTAAGTGAACTCGAATCGAAAATATAAACAGTGAACGTTAAAAAAACATGTCGATTTCATAATGATCTGGTTTAAGTTGAAACGTTAAACATTGTTGCTGATTATGACACGAAAAGCCTTGAAAACGTGATACAACATGAAGCATTTTGGATCAAAACAAATTGATTGAGGAAACGTCAAATAAGTAATTAACTTATAAGTGAAGTTATAGTAACACAGGATAAGCACATTTAATATATTACATTACCTTATGTAAACAAAATTACAATTAAAATGTTTATATATTATCAGTATATAGAAAAATAACATATATTAATAGGAAGTAGAATAATGTTGCTTTTTGGTTTTTGTCTTTGCAATTAACCGCGATATCTGAAATAAATTAAAAACACGCCCAAACTAGGTTGTCCCCGTATTTCAAATGCTAAACGTCCATGATCTAGATACAACTGCGGTGCCATTTCAATGTCCCTACTACCAGCCTATTTAAAACACGTCATTATGGATTAACTGACTAGACTACCGTATTAAACTCTAGCCAGAAATACCTACGAGCTAAATTTGAAAGGGAACCGCTAGATTGTTATACTAATTATTCTTTTGTTCGGTGACAATCAACTAACTTATGACCTATACAATTTAGCTAGGATTAATCGGACTGGACCAAAGCAGATTTTTCTGGTATTAACAACATCGTATAATTGAGTTTATTAATTTTTCTTAACAACTGAGTAGAATAAATATAATTAATTCATATTGTTACTATAATCTAGCTATGTAATGTTTTGAACATATAGTAGCAACTCAAAAATGAGTCTTATCTGTTTATCTATCTGTAGTCTTAGCTAAACTATTTTCAATCTAATGGTCTTAACCAAATTATTCCCAATCATCCACTTCCTCAGATTCTGGCACCAGGTTATCACTCCATTCACTTCCCCCAGACTTCACCGCTTCTCGTTTTAGGGTATCTAAACCTGTTAGGTTTTCTCCAGAACCGTACTTATTTGCTCAGTTCAGAATTTTACATAGTAATTCGCGAGTGACACAAAAATTATCATTTTTTTAATTTAAGTTTTAAATTTGAAACTTACATTGTTTATAAAGTTTTCCTACAATTGGCCTCGAGCAAGGTTAGAACAATCTAGGACATTGAAATGAGTAGCACGTTTGCCTCCAAAAATTACAGCCTAATCTAATCACATTAATATAGCAGTGGACACTTGGTTAATTAATTTCCCATTGACCTCCCAGGACCCGCCTACCTGGAACCTGCACTGTCACGGAAAACCTGGCCTTCAGAACTTGGACAGTTCATCTAATTGCTTTGTTTCCGTGACTGTACTTTATGAACAATTTATTAGCGGACTTGATTGACTTTCTATCAGTATTAGGTACCCTAGCACGCTAACACGATACACAATGAATTTCGAATGTCAATGTACCAGAATTAATAAACTATGTGTTCCTTGTCCAAATCGTTTGGGTGTACAAAGTTATCAATGCTTCTATGGAGTGATAAGTAGATTAGTTATTACCACTAATCGGCCTTCTTGTGTTTTTATTTCTGCCCGTAAAAGTGCAATGTAGATATAATCTCTGACCTAACCCCAGGAATTTCCAACCAGTACGACCCAATAACACGTACTTAAAATTTAAGTGCAGCCCACTAATGAAGCGGTAAAAAACGAATGAAGTTATAAATGTTGCCTTTTTTAAAAATTAAAGGAGCATAATAGTCACCTTGACAGATGATAGCATTTGTTTATCATTCAGTATGTTTCAATCAACACGCGTGTATATTGTAGTGTTAATAAAATACTCGTTTCAATCAATCAAATGTTATTGTTCTGCGGCTCACGTCACCACTCCCGTTAACTATACTTTGCACAGATTGTATTACAAAAAACTAAAACGGTGATCTTCATTGTATCGTAACTAGAATATTCATGACACTAACCGCATGCAAAGTGAATGGTGACCACGAATTACGATGCACGGTCAATGTCAATCGATACCGGTGGCGTGTAGAGCAAGCCCTGGCGCGTAGCGGCGTGTCCGGGTCACCTGTTATGTTGTACCGTGACGTGACGATCAGGAACAAGCGAATCACCGCCATGACAGTATCAGTAATAAAATATCATTGGTTGAAATGAACCTTGATCTTATTTTGTTGAATCAATTCCGCAAGTTTTTTCTTTCGGTATTAACATTTTTGTTCCACTTTCGCTGAATTGCTGTGCTCGTAACGGTTTCCAATCAGATTCAATAATAATATCAACTAATCAATAAGTCGATTGAAATGTAGACGCAACTGTAGCAGCTCCTTCCTTCTGTAGCTAACGCGACAAATTTTAGAATGGAATTTATCAAAATTGATAAAGGAAATTTGAAAAATAATGGACACGAGCGGGACTTGAAACCGCGACCTTCGCCGAACCGTGGCGCTGCTCTAACCAACTGAGCAACCGTGTCGCTGATCGCATCCATCGAATTTCAAGTTCCCGTTCAGTATTTACGTCTTAAGGGCGACGTCAGGTATTATCTGTTGAAATCTATGATTACCAACTCAGTGTTATACCTTTACAGCTATAAATCCTGAAACGATAATACCAACCCAAATGTATATGACTTTTGGTGCCATTTTAGCATGTTGCCCATGCTAAGCTTGAATCTAAATTGATAAAGGAAACTGCTCTAACCAACTGAGCTCAGTTGGTTAGAGCAAAGCCATGGTTCGGCGAAGGTCGCGGGTTCAAGTCCCGCTCGTGTCCATCATTTTTCAAATTTCCTTTATCAATTTAGATTCAAGCTTAGCAAGGGCAACATGCTAAAATGGCACCAAAAGTCATATGAATTTATCAATTCAAAATTTGTCGCGTTGGTCCAATATGAAATTGGTGCAGGAACCTGTCAGTACGGATTACTTGCTTTAATTTAGTGTACGAATATTTGAAATTGGTCTTTAAATGACATACTGTATACGGTATATTAACGAGCTGAATCGCTGGTGAAGGTCTTCGGAGCCCGTGACGTCACCGCGGCAAACTAATAAAATTTATATTGACGCTTATGTTTATGAGCTCGGTGCTATTGGCAGTCACTGATTTAACTAATGTTGTACAACGGACGGCACGACACGACCTTCAAATAAGACTCGGTTGGTGATATTAAATCTACAGGGGGTGCACATACTGTATAAGTTTGCACAAGAAAAACAATATTGGCAAAATTCCAATATTGAACGACAGGATTAGTCAATCTATATGCAGATTTATCATTCGAACAGCGCTGGAATGGGTACAAAAACCTCACTTTCATAGATAAACAAAGTATTGCGAATACTGTTTAAAACAGGTGTATTCTTATGAAATAAAAATTACAATTATCCGCATCCCTGTGATTCCGTAAGTTTACGAATAAACCGTGTTGCGAAGTGGTTTTAGTAGTCATTGTTACATATAACATAATCTCTATTGTAACAGTCGGAACTAGTTCCAAGTCCCTGAGGTGGCTGAAGGTTGGCAAGCATCCGGTTTTGATCCGAGTCACAATAAGTCTCGCGAGGCGCTCGCTTGCCACTGTTTTTGCCCGCGGGTGCGACTTTGTGAGTTTGCCGAGGCCAGGCGAGATCTCGACCGGTCTGTTACTTCCTACTGATAACTGCTAACTTCTCGTTATGTTACAAATACTAGTTGTTCTCCTCAACCTCAAAATGTACACGGAATTGCGCTGCGTCGACACTGACCGCTATAAGATTTGCTTAGGTCACTGCGCCCTGCAGTAAAAACTATATGCGATTTCGTATAAATCCGCTTTACAAACATTAAGAGCTCTTTTAGTGTTACCGTCAAAGCGATTAACGATCCGATTGGAGCAGTCACTAAGCACATTTATGATGCCTTTCGAATATGAGTCAAATATACTTTAGGTAAACGACAATAACAACTTATAGCTTATGTTTATATGTCATATGTTTTTCGTGAAGTTGAAAGGACCTATTCTCTTAACTGTGGTCTGAAGCGATCGGTACTGGGTCGATGGGATCAATGGATTCGATTACCTCGCCATGAATATCATGCTCAAAATACATAAGAAAAAAAAAGTAATTTAGAGATAAAATATGATTTTTAATCATAAAAAAATTTCACTTGACGTTTAAACGTATTACGTTCAGTTGCAAACAGTTTAGTTTATGAACAATACAAATACAACTCACTCCATTAACACTGTAGACGGAACGTTAACTTTTAACTTCACTTACGGCATTGTTTGCTTTGCCTATAGGTAATTAATCACTTTTGAGGCACCTTATTTACTTTCCGGTTTTGTATGTGCTATACTGCCACGAGTCCGTCCAAATGGAAAGTGATGACATTTTAGGCAATCTGTGATTTATTCATAAACAACTCCTTTGTTATTAATTTTTCTAAGCCCAAATGGTATACTACTTATTATTTATTGCACATATTAAGATGAATTTAATGTGATGCAGCATTAAATAAATTTAAGTTGTTTTAACAAACACTTTATGAACAATGATAATTTCCAGTTTCCAATATTTATATATAATATATCATTGAAATGCATAATAATATGTTCAACTAGCATTGACATTGGTTCTGTTGTGTCACATTGAATACATATTTTCCTTCATTCACCATGTTGTTGTTCCGCGAAATCGTTCCGCATACGATTGGATCATGAATTTCTCCCGGCTGCGCACGCGCAGGCTCTCGTCAGAAAAGAAAGCGAATAGGTAACGGTACTGCGCAACTCAGCATAATTACTTGTATTTTGTTTAACCGCAACGTTACTACTAATGTATTGACGTACCATGATTTTGTTTCGTTGTCCCTTAAATAGGTCAACTATTTCCTCAATACTGTAGAGTTCAGAAATCGTTAAATTGTGCTCACCAAGTATTTGTTGCATTAGGTTTAGAATTGACTCCTTAGAAAATTCCACGCTAGCAAGTTTAAAGCTCATCACACTAAAATTATAAAGGCGAAAGTTTGTGAGTGCGTTTGTGTGTTTGTATATTTTTAACCTCTACACGATCAAAACATTAGATCGATTTTGCTAAAATTTGGTAAAGAGGTATCTGACACCTTGGATTAACACATAGGCTACTTTTTATTCCGAAAAAATGTAGCGCGTAACACCGCGGGGCGCAGCCTTTAAAATAAATCCTCAATTTATTTATTATTCTCATCTATTCCATAAAAATTAAAACTATGTGTTTTCCTCGTGTCCTTGTTTATTATGGACAAACTCGAGCGTGGGCTTAGTATAAAATCACGTCATCTACGTATATTTTCAAGGTGTATGCAGTAAGAAGTCAATGTGTGGGCAGTAGGTTAATGTGATCCAATATCAGTTATGTCACTTAATTCAATCAACTCGTCGGTACTCACAATTTCGATGCAGTCACGTCGTGGCTCGGTTATACACTGTGTAAGATGTAGATGATGTAGTTGTTTCAGATATCCTTTTGACGACTCGATTCCCGAAAGTAATATTTGTGTGATCTGCAGATATATTTGATCCTGATTTTGGAATTTTTACACGGAATTTATGTCAGAAGTATAATGAATGCAACGAAATCATATCTGAAAAGATTCACGTAAATATCGTATACTCTTCCAAACTCCGTCTGACATTCAAACACCACAAAAAAAGCGTCATAACGTCCAATAATTAATTTAGCAAGTTATATCAAAGATACTTAATAAATGCTTTATAAATTACCAGTGAGCCACAAATAATAGTGTCTAGTACATTAAATACGATATCAAGCAATCAGTAAAAAGCCATTAATTGAAAACGACGTCGCGTCGGTGCGACATGACGCGGCCACGTCCGTGTGATCTACTTATACTAATTATTCTTGTCTATCCATCACACCTTCCTTACCGTATTACTTTTACTTGAGCTTCAATAGGGCTGCTTGCGTGAAAGGGACAGTAAGACAGTAACCTCCTTCCCTATCTTTTCGAAATTTAATTATGCTAATTTCAAGTCATTTTGGTGCTTCGCTGCCACCGATTGTAGAGACAATTCAGACAGACGTTCGCCTTTATGATATTAGTATAGATAAACACTTGAGATGCCAGCGACAAAACCTTTCAAACTAATTTACCGTTGTTTCTATCAAACCTTATCAAGATATTGGTAATTGGGATTCATCTAAATCTGATGATTGAAACTTAAAATATTGTTAGTGTGTGGAGATGTTGTACTTGCATCTTAAATTTTGTTTTCCCAAGTATTTGTATTCGCTTCGATTCTGAAATGCCTTTTATTTATTCTTGTCACATTCACCTTTAACCTGAGTCTTGACCTTTCTCCACGACATTCGTTATTTGGTTAGAATATCATTATCGACGACTTGCCCGTCCAACTCTCATTATGTCGGGATCATTAGCTCAATATAAATGTCAGTCTGTTCATTACATCATAAATATTGACATAATATAAAGACTATTCAGCTTATCTTAAATTGAAATTGAGAACATACTTCATCCAGCTCGATAGTAAAACCCGTTCATTAGAAATGGATAATTAATTACGATTTTATGACGCGTAAACACAAACGTCATAGCGATTGTACAAATTTGTTTATTTGTAACCAGTCGTAATATGAATAGTTGATCGGAACAAATCCCCAGCTGTTTACGAAACTGATTGCCAATTCAACTAAATTGATTTGTTGACAAACCTTCTGCTTCAAATATCATTTGTGCGGTGATCGTTTCATCAATAATACATTTTCTGAATAATAAATGGAGTGTGTTGACGCGTGATAGCTATATATGAGGGTTTTATAGCCTATTGGTAAAGAAACATAATGTATTGAATAATACGAATGTAATTGCCTACATAAAGACTAGCTTGATAAATATCTAAATCACCGAAAAGACTTAAACACCAGTTTGTCAACTGATAATTACCAGTTTTAAAACAAAAGTTGAAATTGACGGTAAATCCTTGAATATAAAACTCTTTCATTCAAAATGAAAAAAAAAAACTTTATGCTACTACATACACAAGCACTGATGAATTTCCAAATAGATCAAGTTACTGTCGAGAAAATATGACGTAGGTAAATCGAGCGTATTCTTCTACCCTTTTATATAGAAATTTAATCTCCCTCGCTGCAGGCCTCTTCTACAAAGAACTAGCGTCAGCACGCCTACTCACTGCGTGGCGATTTCAGGCCATTAAGTCAAGGTTCACATTGTTTTCATTCATTACGTCTAACTAAAATACATAAAATTTCGCTTTGGTATTTGCCTTGAACTGGGGCAATAAGCTTATATTTTTCAAAAGCTTTATAAATTATCAAGTAATAAAAATATTATGAGGGAGTGTTAACAGAATATTTTCTTAACGAGTCACAATAGGTTCTAACGCGAGGCAGTGTGAGGTCATACGACCAGCGCCCGAGCTGATTGGTTTGCAGATAATGTTTCTGCAGTCCACAATTGTCTATTGAAACTCAATTCTGTTAATAAAACTTCACGCGCCAAGATGATTGTCGTCAGAATTCTTTCAGCTGTTATGAACTGGAAAATGGCTTGACAAAATGACAAAACAGAATTGTTATTCCTTAGATCATTATTTGATTTAAATAGTGAAATGTTTTCATTGAAGCTTAAAGAGAGCTTTTTATTTGCGTACTACTTAATTATGTTTAATGTCAGTGACATCACTATGCGAGCTATAATGATCCTTTATACGATGATCTAATTAAATAGGTTCGTATGTGTCTATGTATGTTGGAAAAAATATTTTCGTTATTTTTTTTGCTATCGTGTCTTTTGGTCTTTAAGAAATGACAAGCTGACTTAAGATTATGGAACCAACAAACTTAGTCAGAAAAATAATAATTTCTTACTTTTAAATCTCATATGCTATTAATCAAACTAGTTTCGCTAGGACCAACTCTCGTATTTCATAAAAACCTGCTCAATGTTTATCGCCAAGCTAGTCAAATTGGTTACATCAGATAATCCATACATATTACTATGGGTTGTTTAACACATAACTTTCTAATGTCGGAAAGTAAAAGTGAACCACACTCTCAAACCACAAATGGTATGATATCACTGACGTCATTATTTGATGGCCCTCCAAATTGAGAATTACTACCTAATGCAGATGTTGAGAGACTTCCGATGCGCCTACACACTGCATATTTTTCTTATCTTAACTGTAAATGAAGAGGTATTAAATGTGGCTTCATAGAGATGACGTCTTTTTTTAGATTTTGGTAACAATTGATTATGATAGGCCAGTGATCGCACAATTTTTTGTAAACAGTTAAAACAAATATTGGCGTTGATGCAGATATGGAGTGATTGAATCCAAATCTAGCTTTTGAACATGGATTCAAAATGTTAAAAAGCAGTATTTTGATAATCCAGTATTTTATTTATATAAAAAGCTCCAAGATGTTGTGCAGTATTATTAATTCTTGTAGTTTTTCTATTTGCTTAGATCGAAATACAACAGAATCCTTTCCAACATTTTTCAAAACATTTTATATCTTGTAAAGTAAGTCTCAGCGTCAAGGCTAGTAATAATTTAATTAGCCAAATTATTCTAGAAGGCTGAATGTATAACATGTGTGATGAAAATGAAGCGGGTTCGTTGTGTTCATTGTTCTTTAGAATGTTTAATTTGCATGTCCTTGCCGAATCTCGATAATTGATAACAAACGTATTTACTTGCTGGCACACTCTCACGTTTTTAGACATAACAAAACTGATTATAAATGTTTTTTTTATTACACAACCTGTCAGTTACTAAAACTTTAAGCAAAGAGGTTCTATGAGGTGCTATAAGTTAGGAAAAAAAGATCTTGAGTTCTAGTCCGTTAAACCAGGATGCTCCAGAAGATGATTAGACTCGACAAAACTGTAAGAAAATTAATCCATGATCGCATGCGTCGGGATACCCAGTTGCGGCTACCGTACTTACTAGTCTATTAAAATGATCATACTACGCTACGCTACTTCTTACATTACAAAAAGTACAAACTGCGAATAAGGAAAATAATGCAAACAAACGCCGTGAGCTATTTGTTCCACCACTGTTAAAATGGTGAGACCAAAAAATTGGCCAGACAGCGAGTTGATTGCAAGTGTTCGCTAGACGTAAGAATCGTCGCTCGGAGAGACATTCTAGAGCACCGCAGGGTTGGGGTGTATTCTGTGTTAGGACTTGTGGAGACAGAGTTGTATTTACTTCACTATTTACACTTCTAAAGGAAGCAATATAAGAATCAGCAGCTAATGTGAATATTCACAGATGAGAATGAAATATTTTGACAGAAAAAATAAATATTTAAACATGATTAAAGTTCGCATAAAGATAACGAGAACCCTAATTAAAACTTACAATTTGATCCCACTAAGTGAGTTCAGTTTACTTAACGATAACAAAACGTTCAGTTAAAGTCCGATTGATAACATAACGTTATCTGACGTGGTAATACAACATCTGCAAACTATTGAAACAAATTTCCAAAAAACAAAACGCTTGTGAGTTATTTCCTCGTGTTAACATTTGAACGTTACAATTTACCGCCAAGTTTGACATTTTCCACGGCTTGGCTGGTGTGAAATCTTGATTACTAAACAACAAAATGTTGATTACAATCAGCAGGAACTCAATCAAGGTACTGTCAGCCCACCGTTCACGGCTAGTGTACCAATTTACTGCCGATGAAAAACCCCGCCTGACGCCCAGCTCCTATCAATGTCAGACGTTTCAATAAATATTATCTTTATCGTCCAGCTTCTATTTTTCATTTAAGTACAAATATTGTATTTAATCGTTTGAAATGTTGCCAATGAAAATTATTTAGAAATAATCTTTATGTATTTATTATCATAAACGAATTAGTTCCGAGCCGTTTATTTGTTCATTTTTCGCAATTTACATATTTTTTATGGATAATGTTTATCTTAGTTGGCAATATTGTTAGTCGTAAATAACATAATTGGCCCAATCATAAAACGGTTCAAACTAATCGTGCTTTCACAATAATGCACTTAATTATAGTTATGGAGTTGCAGTGTTTGTGTCGCGTCAACCATGAGGTTTATCGCCGGTGGGGTATTCATAGTAGCAATTTTCCATAAGTGCTTTGATGACTAACTCTTTTGAGTGGACATTAGCCGTCGAGAGTTCCTTGTCGCTATTGTTCAAAACAACGATACCTACCACCTATAATATATAAACGATGTGCCATTTACGGCTAAATAAATAAAGCCATTTGCAAATTATGCAAATGTTTATTCACTGTCTATAATTAGCAATTAGCCGAGAACAAAAAACCTATCTAAATAGAGTATTTTGTAATTGAGAACAAAAAATGTTGCTGTAAGAAATGTAAATGTTCTAAATGAGTTTTTTATTCTTTTGAGTAACTGTTGCGTTTTACTCGAGAGTAAACTGGTAATTTGAGTAATGTTCTTGTGTTTTGAGAATAGTTTATTTTTGTAAAGGTTATCAACGTTTAGCATATAACGTAGATACCGAGGCATTGATTGGTCGGCATTGAAATTAGAATACACAAGCGAGGTCGCTTTCTTATCAAAATACAGGAAGTAATGACGCAGACAAAATATCGACGAAACAGGCGTGAATGCCAATCGCTGAACAAATTCATGTTTGTTTTACAGGGAATCGACGATTTATGTTTTGTGTATTCAAGGTATGTTTGTGTACCTACCAGCATTAAATAAATTTAAGTTGTTTTAACAAACACTTTATGAACAATGATAATTTCCAGTTTCCAATATTTATATATAATATATCATTGAAATGCATAATAATATGTTCAACTAGCATTGACATTGGTTCTGTTGTGTCACATTGAATACATATTTTCCTTCATTCACCATGTTGTTGTTCCGCGAAATCGTTCCGCATACGATTGGATCATGAATTTCTCCCGGCTGCGCACGCGCAGGCTCTCGTCAGAAAAGAAAGCGAATAGGTAACGGTACTGCGCAACTCAGCATAATTACTTGTATTTTGTTTAACCGCAACGTTACTACTAATGTATTGACGTACCATGATTTTGTTTCGTTGTCCCTTAAATAGGTCAACTATTTCCTCAATACTGTAGAGTTCAGAAATCGTTAAATTGTGCTCACCAAGTATTTGTTGCATTAGGTTTAGAATTGACTCCTTAGAAAATTCCACGCTAGCAAGTTTAAAGCTCATCACACTAAAATTATAAAGGCGAAAGTTTGTGAGTGCGTTTGTGTGTTTGTATATTTTTAACCTCTACACGATCAAAACATTAGATCGATTTTGCTAAAATTTGGTAAAGAGGTATCTGACACCTTGGATTAACACATAGGCTACTTTTTATTCCGAAAAAATGTAGCGCGTAACACCGCGGGGCGCAGCCTTTAAAATAAATCCTCAATTTATTTATTATTCTCATCTATTCCATAAAAATTAAAACTATGTGTTTTCCTCGTGTCCTTGTTTATTATGGACAAACTCGAGCGTGGGCTTAGTATAAAATCACGTCATCTACGTATATTTTCAAGGTGTATGCAGTAAGAAGTCAATGTGTGGGCAGTAGGTTAATGTGATCCAATATCAGTTATGTCACTTAATTCAATCAACTCGTCGGTACTCACAATTTCGATGCAGTCACGTCGTGGCTCGGTTATACACTGTGTAAGATGTAGATGATGTAGTTGTTTCAGATATCCTTTTGACGACTCGATTCCCGAAAGTAATATTTGTGTGATCTGCAGATATATTTGATCCTGATTTTGGAATTTTTACACGGAATTTATGTCAGAAGTATAATGAATGCAACGAAATCATATCTGAAAAGATTCACGTAAATATCGTATACTCTTCCAAACTCCGTCTGACATTCAAACACCACAAAAAAAGCGTCATAACGTCCAATAATTAATTTAGCAAGTTATATCAAAGATACTTAATAAATGCTTTATAAATTACCAGTGAGCCACAAATAATAGTGTCTAGTACATTAAATACGATATCAAGCAATCAGTAAAAAGCCATTAATTGAAAACGACGTCGCGTCGGTGCGACATGACGCGGCCACGTCCGTGTGATCTACTTATACTAATTATTCTTGTCTATCCATCACACCTTCCTTACCGTATTACTTTTACTTGAGCTTCAATAGGGCTGCTTGCGTGAAAGGGACAGTAAGACAGTAACCTCCTTCCCTATCTTTTCGAAATTTAATTATGCTAATTTCAAGTCATTTTGGTGCTTCGCTGCCACCGATTGTAGAGACAATTCAGACAGACGTTCGCCTTTATGATATTAGTATAGATAAACACTTGAGATGCCAGCGACAAAACCTTTCAAACTAATTTACCGTTGTTTCTATCAAACCTTATCAAGATATTGGTAATTGGGATTCATCTAAATCTGATGATTGAAACTTAAAATATTGTTAGTGTGTGGAGATGTTGTACTTGCATCTTAAATTTTGTTTTCCCAAGTATTTGTATTCGCTTCGATTCTGAAATGCCTTTTATTTATTCTTGTCACATTCACCTTTAACCTGAGTCTTGACCTTTCTCCACGACATTCGTTATTTGGTTAGAATATCATTATCGACGACTTGCCCGTCCAACTCTCATTATGTCGGGATCATTAGCTCAATATAAATGTCAGTCTGTTCATTACATCATAAATATTGACATAATATAAAGACTATTCAGCTTATCTTAAATTGAAATTGAGAACATACTTCATCCAGCTCGATAGTAAAACCCGTTCATTAGAAATGGATAATTAATTACGATTTTATGACGCGTAAACACAAACGTCATAGCGATTGTACAAATTTGTTTATTTGTAACCAGTCGTAATATGAATAGTTGATCGGAACAAATCCCCAGCTGTTTACGAAACTGATTGCCAATTCAACTAAATTGATTTGTTGACAAACCTTCTGCTTCAAATATCATTTGTGCGGTGATCGTTTCATCAATAATACATTTTCTGAATAATAAATGGAGTGTGTTGACGCGTGATAGCTATATATGAGGGTTTTATAGCCTATTGGTAAAGAAACATAATGTATTGAATAATACGAATGTAATTGCCTACATAAAGACTAGCTTGATAAATATCTAAATCACCGAAAAGACTTAAACACCAGTTTGTCAACTGATAATTACCAGTTTTAAAACAAAAGTTGAAATTGACGGTAAATCCTTGAATATAAAACTCTTTCATTCAAAATGAAAAAAAAAAACTTTATGCTACTACATACACAAGCACTGATGAATTTCCAAATAGATCAAGTTACTGTCGAGAAAATATGACGTAGGTAAATCGAGCGTATTCTTCTACCCTTTTATATAGAAATTTAATCTCCCTCGCTGCAGGCCTCTTCTACAAAGAACTAGCGTCAGCACGCCTACTCACTGCGTGGCGATTTCAGGCCATTAAGTCAAGGTTCACATTGTTTTCATTCATTACGTCTAACTAAAATACATAAAATTTCGCTTTGGTATTTGCCTTGAACTGGGGCAATAAGCTTATATTTTTCAAAAGCTTTATAAATTATCAAGTAATAAAAATATTATGAGGGAGTGTTAACAGAATATTTTCTTAACGAGTCACAATAGGTTCTAACGCGAGGCAGTGTGAGGTCATACGACCAGCGCCCGAGCTGATTGGTTTGCAGATAATGTTTCTGCAGTCCACAATTGTCTATTGAAACTCAATTCTGTTAATAAAACTTCACGCGCCAAGATGATTGTCGTCAGAATTCTTTCAGCTGTTATGAACTGGAAAATGGCTTGACAAAATGACAAAACAGAATTGTTATTCCTTAGATCATTATTTGATTTAAATAGTGAAATGTTTTCATTGAAGCTTAAAGAGAGCTTTTTATTTGCGTACTACTTAATTATGTTTAATGTCAGTGACATCACTATGCGAGCTATAATGATCCTTTATACGATGATCTAATTAAATAGGTTCGTATGTGTCTATGTATGTTGGAAAAAATATTTTCGTTATTTTTTTTGCTATCGTGTCTTTTGGTCTTTAAGAAATGACAAGCTGACTTAAGATTATGGAACCAACAAACTTAGTCAGAAAAATAATAATTTCTTACTTTTAAATCTCATATGCTATTAATCAAACTAGTTTCGCTAGGACCAACTCTCGTATTTCATAAAAACCTGCTCAATGTTTATCGCCAAGCTAGTCAAATTGGTTACATCAGATAATCCATACATATTACTATGGGTTGTTTAACACATAACTTTCTAATGTCGGAAAGTAAAAGTGAACCACACTCTCAAACCACAAATGGTATGATATCACTGACGTCATTATTTGATGGCCCTCCAAATTGAGAATTACTACCTAATGCAGATGTTGAGAGACTTCCGATGCGCCTACACACTGCATATTTTTCTTATCTTAACTGTAAATGAAGAGGTATTAAATGTGGCTTCATAGAGATGACGTCTTTTTTTAGATTTTGGTAACAATTGATTATGATAGGCCAGTGATCGCACAATTTTTTGTAAACAGTTAAAACAAATATTGGCGTTGATGCAGATATGGAGTGATTGAATCCAAATCTAGCTTTTGAACATGGATTCAAAATGTTAAAAAGCAGTATTTTGATAATCCAGTATTTTATTTATATAAAAAGCTCCAAGATGTTGTGCAGTATTATTAATTCTTGTAGTTTTTCTATTTGCTTAGATCGAAATACAACAGAATCCTTTCCAACATTTTTCAAAACATTTTATATCTTGTAAAGTAAGTCTCAGCGTCAAGGCTAGTAATAATTTAATTAGCCAAATTATTCTAGAAGGCTGAATGTATAACATGTGTGATGAAAATGAAGCGGGTTCGTTGTGTTCATTGTTCTTTAGAATGTTTAATTTGCATGTCCTTGCCGAATCTCGATAATTGATAACAAACGTATTTACTTGCTGGCACACTCTCACGTTTTTAGACATAACAAAACTGATTATAAATGTTTTTTTTATTACACAACCTGTCAGTTACTAAAACTTTAAGCAAAGAGGTTCTATGAGGTGCTATAAGTTAGGAAAAAAAGATCTTGAGTTCTAGTCCGTTAAACCAGGATGCTCCAGAAGATGATTAGACTCGACAAAACTGTAAGAAAATTAATCCATGATCGCATGCGTCGGGATACCCAGTTGCGGCTACCGTACTTACTAGTCTATTAAAATGATCATACTACGCTACGCTACTTCTTACATTACAAAAAGTACAAACTGCGAATAAGGAAAATAATGCAAACAAACGCCGTGAGCTATTTGTTCCACCACTGTTAAAATGGTGAGACCAAAAAATTGGCCAGACAGCGAGTTGATTGCAAGTGTTCGCTAGACGTAAGAATCGTCGCTCGGAGAGACATTCTAGAGCACCGCAGGGTTGGGGTGTATTCTGTGTTAGGACTTGTGGAGACAGAGTTGTATTTACTTCACTATTTACACTTCTAAAGGAAGCAATATAAGAATCAGCAGCTAATGTGAATATTCACAGATGAGAATGAAATATTTTGACAGAAAAAATAAATATTTAAACATGATTAAAGTTCGCATAAAGATAACGAGAACCCTAATTAAAACTTACAATTTGATCCCACTAAGTGAGTTCAGTTTACTTAACGATAACAAAACGTTCAGTTAAAGTCCGATTGATAACATAACGTTATCTGACGTGGTAATACAACATCTGCAAACTATTGAAACAAATTTCCAAAAAACAAAACGCTTGTGAGTTATTTCCTCGTGTTAACATTTGAACGTTACAATTTACCGCCAAGTTTGACATTTTCCACGGCTTGGCTGGTGTGAAATCTTGATTACTAAACAACAAAATGTTGATTACAATCAGCAGGAACTCAATCAAGGTACTGTCAGCCCACCGTTCACGGCTAGTGTACCAATTTACTGCCGATGAAAAACCCCGCCTGACGCCCAGCTCCTATCAATGTCAGACGTTTCAATAAATATTATCTTTATCGTCCAGCTTCTATTTTTCATTTAAGTACAAATATTGTATTTAATCGTTTGAAATGTTGCCAATGAAAATTATTTAGAAATAATCTTTATGTATTTATTATCATAAACGAATTAGTTCCGAGCCGTTTATTTGTTCATTTTTCGCAATTTACATATTTTTTATGGATAATGTTTATCTTAGTTGGCAATATTGTTAGTCGTAAATAACATAATTGGCCCAATCATAAAACGGTTCAAACTAATCGTGCTTTCACAATAATGCACTTAATTATAGTTATGGAGTTGCAGTGTTTGTGTCGCGTCAACCATGAGGTTTATCGCCGGTGGGGTATTCATAGTAGCAATTTTCCATAAGTGCTTTGATGACTAACTCTTTTGAGTGGACATTAGCCGTCGAGAGTTCCTTGTCGCTATTGTTCAAAACAACGATACCTACCACCTATAATATATAAACGATGTGCCATTTACGGCTAAATAAATAAAGCCATTTGCAAATTATGCAAATGTTTATTCACTGTCTATAATTAGCAATTAGCCGAGAACAAAAAACCTATCTAAATAGAGTATTTTGTAATTGAGAACAAAAAATGTTGCTGTAAGAAATGTAAATGTTCTAAATGAGTTTTTTATTCTTTTGAGTAACTGTTGCGTTTTACTCGAGAGTAAACTGGTAATTTGAGTAATGTTCTTGTGTTTTGAGAATAGTTTATTTTTGTAAAGGTTATCAACGTTTAGCATATAACGTAGATACCGAGGCATTGATTGGTCGGCATTGAAATTAGAATACACAAGCGAGGTCGCTTTCTTATCAAAATACAGGAAGTAATGACGCAGACAAAATATCGACGAAACAGGCGTGAATGCCAATCGCTGAACAAATTCATGTTTGTTTTACAGGGAATCGACGATTTATGTTTTGTGTATTCAAGGTATGTTTGTGTACCTATCCGATAAATAAAAACAAATACCGACCACAGTTGCCGATATGGGTCAACTCCATCTGTCGCGTCGGAAAAGATTTCCGCATTAAGAACTATCATTGGCCCCGCTGGAAGCCATATAAAGAAATAACATGAGATGTTTTAAGATCACTATACTATGTCCGTTGTAATGTTAAAGGTCAACGCTTGTGTAGGTAGATATATGGTAGGGATACCGCACTAGTATTTTGTGGAAAGTTTATTATAGATAATAATTTGTACAAATTCCGTTGCGATTCGGATATTTACAGATAACCTTATTCATTTCTCTCTTCTCTTATCAATGGGAATGAAAAAATACTGTTACATAAAGTGCCATAATAATGCAAACGTAACGATCAAACCATTTAATTCTCACAAGAATCGTAAAGTTTATTTCTAACCAGAAACGACCAATTAGCACATGCACGTTCACAAAATTTTCGCAATTTTCACCAAATTTAGTGACATCATTACCGAAGAGTACGTGTTTTGTAATTACACAGATTACCAACAGGTTGCTAAGGCCAATAGTGAACGTTTCGACCTTCACATTGCCTTTACTGACCAGACCTATGTCGTCACAACAGCGGCTTTTGAAGACTTACAGCTAATACAGTCTGTGAGATTTAACTAATATTATACCTGTACATTTGCGTCTTGCTCTATAAATCTTTTATAAAATGGCCTATGAGTACAGCACGTTTCAGAGGCTATGTAAAAAACAACAAGGTTGTGTAAACAACTAGTAAAGAAACCGAATTATCGTTAAGGCATTAAATGAGTACCTTCATAAAGTTGATCTTCGCCATTTTTATATTTAAGGATTTGTGTGTGTAATAATGATAGGATCGACCATAAACTAAATATGAAATAAGTGTAACTAATACGTAATTCTTCAATTAAGCGTATTTTAGTTTTTTTTAATTATATTGACTCTGACTCTGTGAACTTTAATTAAGTTAACTAGTTAAGTACTGTATTTATGAATACATTTATATTACGTCTACAATTAATATTCAATGCTTGATTTTAATGAATACCTAGTCTATTATCTTTATTAATAATTGCTTTACCCGTTGTCATAAACAAATCCACTAATACATAAAACTTGAAGCTCTTGTTTGTTTGCAATTAATATAACTTATTTATGCGACTGAAATCGTCAATTTTGATGAAATAACAACCTGTATATATAGTTGTTAATTCCTAAAATCCCTAAAAGATATATTATACAGTACAGATAAATTAAGAATTGATTCAACTAAATGGATAAGCATAAAGGCTAACCAAAAAAAGCATGTTTAATAAGGACAAAGAATGTTTATCCGAAAAGAAGGCGGAGCCTGTTAATACCGATAGTAAGAATATAATCGCGATGCAATTTGTTTTTTTTTTACCTTAAACAAACAGTTCGTGGAATCGTAAGCATTATAATAGCATTGATCGTTTCGCTGTGGACGATTGACATGAGCTCGTGAGCGATTTGCTTAAAGGGCCTTGTTGAGCTGCAGCATTATTTATGCAAATTTGCCCTTGAGTATCATTTTTTGTAATTCTTATATACCCTCTTCTAGATAATGAGTACCTACTTCTTTTCATTGGTTAGCTAGGCCGTAGTTGAAACAGCTAGTTATTGAATTCGAAGTAAAAAGATGTCCTGATTTTTTTTAAACTCATTTATTTTGATAAAACGTAACAATAGCGTAAAAAATGCTAAAATTTAAAATTGAACAATTTTCTTTGTCCCTCAAAATCTAAAATTAATGAAAAACATAATTATACTATTTAAGGTATTGTAATGGAACTTGTGGAAAAATAATGGGAAGGCCTTTGCCCAGCTGTGGAACACTGAACAGGCTATTAATAAATATGGAACTATTATTTATCTATGTAGGTAAGTAATAACTTTGTATCTGGAACGGATCACCTAAAGCTAGAAACATCTGCTCCCTAACGTCCAAGAGTCGAGATGTCTCATCAGAAAGATAAATGGCTTGTCGTCCGCGAGCCGGACTCGCCGCACGCCAACCCATCACATCAACGTTATTAAGCTGTTATACAATCATTTTTATTATCTTTATTGAAGAGTTTTCCTCTATAAGGCTTTATCTTTACGTCTTTATTTCTCTATTTAAACAGGCTTTACGAATGTTGGGTGAGAATTGGTGCGCTTAACTGGTATACATGTTTGTGATGACAATGGAATAGAGACGCCATATCTGTTTTATTTGTATGTTTTCAACATAGTGATGATGCTTTATGCATCAAGCAGTATTCGTTTGCAGCCTTTGCTCTATATTTTCAATAACTATTCAGCGGTTTAGGTTTGTGCCAAGTGCGTATTGATTTCTCAGTTACAGTCAAAACGAAAGATTTCAAATGGTTAATATTTACTCATACTAAGAGCATTTCAATGATACGACTCGTAGGTGGTGTCTCACTCTTAAATAAGTAACGCTACAAGTCGTATTTGTTTGACGAAAACACAAAACTAAAGAATTCTCGCATATGTATATTATGCTTCGTGTAAATTCATATTTCTACGTCCCAGATACCTTAATAGTCATTTAATTTAATGCATTATAAAGCGTCTTTCAAATAAACTCGGCCGATCTAATATTTACGTCAAATTGGTCGTAAAGATATGAGTTTCTACAAAACCGTTCATTAGTCAGTATCGTTAACTCAGTCCATGCATTTCAGCCTTAGTTATCTATTAAATAGAAGTCTTCTTCGTTATTCATTCGACTTTATGGTCTCTTAAATCTTGTTAACAATTAATGTTAGCGAGCTAATATATCTTTACAGTCTCCAGTTTAATATCTGTAGTTTTATATAGAATAATTTGTAGCAAGCATTAGTGTTTGGAATACGAGCCACGTTTCCGTTTCACCTTTGTTTTCTACCACCGAAGTAGTGTGACTGCTGTACAAACACGTGTTTTTGACCGATGATTCATTTACCTTATAGTAGTTTACCAATTCGTTTGACGATAGCCTTACATCATCGTTGAGACTATAGCTAGTAAACACGACACTTTTATCGCTTCCGTCTGACACGTACTCGTGTATGCGCAAAATATTCTTAAGGAACATTGATGTATTGTTATTTTTACGTTACGTTGCACCTCTATTTATTTACACTAAACATTGTTGTGTTTAATGTGTCAATATTAATAGTCAACAACAATATACGTAAGCCAGTGACTGGTGACAAGCTACTAGCTTGTCATCAGTCACTATATAGTCAAGATTATAATATTTATAATATATTTCATTTGAAACAATTTTCATGATCGTAAGCTAAGAACGTGGAGAAATAATTATCTTACAATGGAACTAATCCTTTTTCCACTAAATCGATTTATAAAATCCCTACAGCTGGGGCTAGTCTATATTTGCCTACTCGGCGGACAGCATATAAATACACTGTCCGTAGTTAGTTCGCTCCAGATAACAGATAAATCTTTAGTCTACATTATATTGACCTAGTCTATCCAGTACTGACGCACCACATCAAACAACTCCCACACCACGGAGATAAGATAACTTTTTTTTCCTAACAATAGGCGTATGAAATCAATTTACCTGCATTAAATCAATCTACCTCAGTTTTACCCTATAACCTAATTTAGAGGTTAACAATAATCGGTTGCTGACTGCAATTAGGCTACGCTTGACGCGGTTAGGTTCTTGATTGGGTAAAAAATCTTTATAAATACTATCTATACATCTAATGCGGTCCTTACTGAAGCATAGGGAACTTCGTTGTCTGATTCAATTTCTTTAAGGTCAATGGGTCGCACTGCGAGCTTAATCTAATTAAGGTTATGAACATGATTAACTCTCAAGCGTATCACAGGTTTTATAAATATAACATCCCCTAGAAGTTGTTGAGGTCAGATGGTAATTGCTCTGCTAAAAGCTGCATCTACACAGATTAGGGACCAATCTCATGGTACCTGGGAAAGGACACAGCTGGTGATTATAATAGACGGTTGTTACAATCACATGCACTGTGTTTAAACAAACATAAAACTAAGCAACAATAATGTTTTGTCGCTAATGCTCTATGTATTGTTTAACTAACTTATTTAGCTTATTCGATGGTTAATGAATTTCGACACGACTATGCTGCCGAGCTGCGATAAGTCTCGTCCGGTGACTGGCAGCCGTGCTGTTGCAGCCAAACACGTATAATTTAATATATTTATGTATTTAAATATTAATATTTTATTCTTACTGTACAGTGTACATCTATCACACAGTGAATAAACAATGTGTCGTGCTAATATTTTAGTATTCTTAGTCCTGTGTTTGTAATCGCCACATTGGCATTAATGTTATTCAAATCTGATACTAGGTATTAGTTATCAGGGAATAAACAGCAGTCCTTGATTTTTATTCAAACATCTAAAATTATCTCTGAAGTTGTGAAAATACAATTGCCTCAAGATCACACTTAGCTCATCATCTGATTATCATTTCAGCACTGCAGGGGCCTCCCTTTTTATCTGCAATTCTTCTCTGTTTTGAGTGTGTATTGTCCAGGTATGCTTTGCGAATTTGGTAAAGTTGTCAACCCAACATGGCCTTGCTAAAATTTAAGGGATGTTTAGGAGTATGTTGCCCTCGCTTTGTACTTGATATTTTTAAGGTCTCATATATATAACAACTCTATTGTCAAGTCGCGACCTAGTTCCTAAGTCGTCAATCATAAAAATGATTACTTAAACGTAGTACATGTCATTGTCATTGAAACAGTCTCAATGGTCTGGTTACAAACTAGCAACACGTACAAATGAATCCGATCTGACGTTTAGACCACAGCTTATCCAAAAATTATTCAGAATAACCATAATGCGTCGTTTTGTTGGTAAAATACACACGAACCTCAGTTAATAGTTGCATTGTGTTGGTGACACAGATTCCCAGGCACCACACAACAGTCGGACCACTATGGACCATTAAAATATTGTTTATATCGCACTGCCATTGTTTTGATTCCAGTGCTCTTTCGGAGAACTGTTCTTGTACTCTTAACTTATCGTTAAAGTGCATACAAATAATGTACGGGGAGTCCCCTTTTTGTTCAGAGTCATGGTTTTAGGAGAAACAAACTTGATTTAGTTTTGACAAACAGTGCCTGCTTTGTTAAAGATTTATATTTAAATGATTTTTTCATTCATAGTTAAAGTGGGTGGACATTGTATGCTATAACCAATTTAATACATTAATAGTCACGATGACATGTCATATCTATCCTTTTCTCGATATAATAAAACAGATTTGCATTCTCACGCAAAATATCATACTGAAATGCAAAATTGCATGAAATCAAATAAAAATAAGTACAACTTTCTTAGGCATGTTGTTAAGAATAATGGTTTTCCCACAGTATTATTATGGATTTATAGCTATGGCCACTTAAACCGGGTTATTCTATAGTGGAATCAAAAATATAAAGTGGCAAGAAAGTCCAATATATACCCAAGTTCAAATAACGTATATAAATGACTTTAACAAACAAAAACTACTTTATCTACTTATACTGAAAGGAGGACGATATACCTACTTGCATAAAGCTGAACAAATAGGCGTAATTGTCACATTATCTAAGGCTCAAAGGCTTGCAAAAAACAAATATATTTTCTTTGTAAAAGTACTGCTAAAATGAAAATGAAATATATTTTCACGAAGAACACCGGCAATTTTTGAGCACCAGTTCATTTAAAGCCCCTACATATGTATGTAGATACATATATATATATATATGTCTTCAGCGAGACGAATGCAACAGTAGGTGTACAATTATACATCTAGTGATAGATAAAGTATAAACACATAAATATGGTCTTAAGTTTTTCTTTTTCGTGAATTTGGACACGTCTATCGCTTCGTTGCATCACCAAACGCTGACCTCCTTACATATAAAATACTAGATGCTCACGCGACTTCGCGCTTACAATTTTCCTGGAACAACAAGTAGTTTATATTCATCCTAGGGGTTCAAGCTAGATTTTTCGTTTCGGCATGTTACCTACCTGTTTGAGGTACATTAGCATTTGAGTAATTTAGACAAAGAACGTCAGTTTCTTTTCCGTGAATTACTGAGTAGTTTAACAACATATGTAAATATAAAGACTGTTCGTCTATATAATTGGGATGGGTTGGGTGGTAGCACTGTTTGGCTGTCACTCATTCAACGGGTCACGAATTAGGCACACTTTCCAATGCTACTTCATTTTTTGAGTCATACCAGCCGGCTCTCGGTTTCCGAGATGATTCAATGCGGCGGTATGATTGGTATTGCGCGTTATGTGACTTTGTATACCACACAAGAAGAAATGAAGGCCACGTAATCTCATAACATGAGAAAAAACCCTTTTTGTTATTTTATGATTGACCTACATGTAAAGAAACATTGTTTTTATATTTATTTTTTAATAACTGTGACAATAAAATTAATAAGAGTGTTTTATAATAGCAGCCCTTGAAAAATGTTTTCAGTTGTCTAAGAAAATAACAATGAAATCTCCGTGTTGACATTTTCTGAGAATTAGAACTGCTACCCTAATCGCAGAAAGCTCACTTAGCATTAATTAGGTCGTCACGTAATGAAAACAAAACCTTTCGTCCTTCGGCTGCAGTAATTATCAGGTTTTGCAATTGTTTTCTCCTAATTGCCCGCGTAATAATGATTCACTTGTTGTTCAGTGATTAAATACATTTTATTGCAACAAGCACACGTGTAAACAAGAATGGGCCGACCGTATGATTCGCTGCAGAGATAAAATCATAACGAAAGCTATAAAAAAAAAAAACATGCTTAGGATCGAATTTGCGGACTCGCTGTAAGGGGGTCATATCCTGGTATTAACTAAAGCTAAGGCTAATCGTAATACAACTGAATGCAACCTATACAACAATTGTTTTTTCTTCTGCTTACGTTGCTGTTGCTCTTAGATTATCTAGAGGGTTTAACCTTTGTCCTTTCGTTGAGAGCGAGTTGATAAGTTCACACGTATTTTTATCGTCTTCGTTCGACATTTGATGGGATTAGTGGCTTAGTCTTGACTTGACTGTTACGAGCTTCGTAAAGAAAGGTCAGGGCGAAATCTATATCACCAGTAAAATCTGTAAATAACTGAATCTGAATAAGAAATCATTCTTTAAGAAACTTCAAAACAGACTCAACGCGGAAAACAAGATATCAGCAGATATTATTCGTATAGATAATATTAATTGAAACCAGTCTACGCGTGACAGTCGGCGGTAAGCCCATTGTTACACGAACAAGCCAACAAACACGAAAGCGCGGAGCGTCAGGAAAACAAACGGCAATCGCGAAGTAATCTGTAAAGTTCATTCAAAACATGAAAAGAAAGCGTCAAGCGGATATCATTCTCGAATCTTTAATCTCGACCTGTTGCTTTTCCCCACGAATTGCTCGGGGGCGTGCTGGCTAACTACAATAGTGCTCGCCACTCGCTAGTTCATAGCGATAACATTGACACAATGACGTTGTTGAAAATGATTGTACTTTTATAACACGCTTTGTCAAATAGTGCGAGTGGAATTTACGCACGTTTACACGTGAACAGGTGGGCTGACGCTACCTTACTGTGTCTGATCGACGTATGCGCTGATGACGTACTTGATCGTAATCACATCATTTTTACTACTGGCTTCGCTATACGGACGGATAAAAGTCTTGGGTTACGCAAGAAATTGTCATCGCACACAGTTAATGGGAATTCATTTTTTACATGACGTCGTTTGTTAGAATTTGTTATGGCACTCATGCGCTCGTGATGAATGATGAAGAGACGCACAAGCTTGTCGAAGTAGCTGATAGCTTGGTTTTCTTTGCTGAACCGTTATTCTTATACTAGCGCAAAGAAACGGAATCAGATCTACAGTTATTACGACGTTAGGTGTGTTATTTTGATTTCAAATCCTTTGGTTATCTCAATCTCTTGCAACTCTTTATTATTATTACATTGCGTGGAATATAGATAGTATTAGTATAGCTACTAAACAATTGTTTTATATAATAAACCCTGAACGCGTTAAACAAATAAACATGAATCAACGTCAAGTTGCCCATAATAGCATATAACACGTGTCGCGCTCATTACTGGACGATGACGTAAATTATGCACGAAAATCTGTTGAACTGTCCATAAATCTTTATTGATTATTTCTATTTCTGTCTGGCAGATCGGCGGAGCGGTATGTGCGAGTGAAATGGCGGGAGGTTCGCGTCGGCGACGTGGTCCACCTGTCGAACAACGAGGCGGTGCCGGCAGACATGGTGCTGCTGCACTCGTCCAACCCACTCGGCGTGTGCTACCTGGACACGTGCAACCTGGACGGAGAGACGAATCTCAAAATGAGGCTGGTAGCGCCGGGCTTTAAAGACAAGGTATTACTTTTAATATTTCTGAGTTCTTTGCTAATGTGTTTCGTCACCATTGATTCACATGGACTTATTCCACTTTTCAAGTAATGGTACTTATAGGTACATACGTTTATTTCTCATTTAGTATCCTAAAACATGAGAAAACATTAAGACTGGTTGTGAACTATAAGCAATCAATCTTCTAAATTCGTCCGGATTTCTAAAGTGTCACTGAAACGACGACTTTTATTGGCTATAGAATCATAATGCCGTTTTTCGTTTGTGTTTACTACGCGTGCAATGCAAAGCACCGAAAAAAACCAGAGCGTGGGAACACTTTCACCAATAGTTGTACAACCACACAATTACTCTGAGCTCCACGATTCGCGACCCTGTTTACAGAAACGTTTGTTTCTTACTAATACAGACATAATATAACAAATTTGTTTCATTTTACAGATAACAGACTTCAGTCCATTAAAATTCAGAAGCTCAGTGGAAGTAGAGCGGCCGTCTACGAAAATATATCGATTCACCGGCTGTTTGTCACACCCTAACGGAGTCCGAGTGCCGTTAAACTCAGAGAACCTTCTATTGAGGGATTGTAAAATAAAAAACACAGACTACGTGGAAGGTATCGTAGTGTACGCGGGCCACGAGACCAAGGCGATGCTCAACAATGGAGGACCAAGATATAAGTGTTCTGCCTTAGAGAAGAAAATGAACACAGATGTGATATGGTGTGTCTTAGTGTTACTTTTTCTTTGCTGCGCCGGCGCAGTGGGGTGCAAGGTGTGGTTAGACGACTATTACGTTTCCTTGTACAAGTTCGTTCCATTCATATCGAACGTGAGCAAACCGGCCTACGAGGGACTGCTCATATTCTGGACGTACATTATCGCGTTACAAGTTATGATACCGGTGTCCCTCTACGTCACGATAGAGGTGACGAAGCTGCTACAAGTGTACCATATACACCAAGACATCGAGATGTACGACCCTCAGACGAATACGCGGACGGAGTGTCGAGCGTTGAATATAACTGAGGAGTTGGGGCAGATCAGTTACTTGTTCACGGACAAGACAGGCACGCTGACGGAGAACAAGATGGTGTTCCGGCGCTGCTGCGTGAACGGCGTGGACTACGACCACCCGCCCGGGCCCGCGGCGCCCGACTCCTGCACCGACCTGCCGCCGATCGTGACACCCCTAACCAAGGTCACGCCGAACAGACGCATGCTTCAACATTTACATGACAGCAACGACGCCCAACATACGCAAAAGGTAAAGTAATAATTATGACAAGTTCGACTGATTCGATGGATGTCTTGGTTGTTTCGCTAACAGTTGTTTACAATTAGACATGAATATGACCGCGATGTTTGTGAGAACGCTTTTTCACTCATAGACGTGATTAGCCCACTCACAGATCATTGTCAACTTGAATTATTCCTAAATTATATTACATTTTATCTTCTTCAGGTCCGTGAATTCCTGCTGATCCTGGCGGTCTGCAACACGGTTATGGTCAGCCAGCCGCATATCGACACCACGCAGCTGAGTAGCTCCAACTCTGGCGAACAGTTCTCACATGAAAAGCCTTCAAGATCGAACGGGACACTACGATCGAACGACAAGTAAGTGTACCTTGAATGAGAACTATTTAGATGAATATTCATTTTGATGATATAAATTTAACATAGAAAGAAATAAACATGAAAAAAATTTGATTAATTGTGAACTTTCTGAAATATAGGGTTCATTCGTATCATGACATACATTTTTGCTACATCGCTTGTATACTTTAAAACCCATAAATTTAAAAGTGGATAGATTCAGGTGTGCTGTTGTAAATATATTCCTCATAATATATTATATATAAGTTTTGTGGAGATTTGCTAGTCTTTTATCGTCAAGTAAATAAGGTTCGCTAAATCGATGTCTAAGCCTTATGAAATTCTTTGGAAGACGTCCTGTACCAACTCCTGTAACTATTTTTTGTATATTCTTTTATTTGACGTCCCTTTGTCCAGATACGCTCGCCTGACCGAGTCCCGGTCGACCACGCCGTCGCCGCCGCCGTCGACGGGCTCGCCCCTCCGGCTAAGACTCCCGAGGCTAACGTTCGGCACTCCGGAGGACAGCAGTATACCGAGCACCTCCGTTGAACATACTTCGGTAAGTCCGTACTCGTGTAAATAATAGACATTTCTGGTCGCAGTTCAGTGACTCTAGCAACTAGTTTTGACGTTTTGTAAGTGCTCTTTTGTAGCCTATATGAAATTAAAACATTATGACTATGACTGTGAGTGTCTTAAACGTCAATAATTATGACATTTTGGTCATCAAAAGTATTTTTTTACATTTTTGATTAACGATCCGCTTAGTTGCTAAGTTCATTTCAAGGTGTTTTGCAGTAAACATTTTCTTACCACATAACAAACCGTATACCGATAGGCGTAATTAATTCTTGGAATAACGTCTACAGGATCGAAAATCCCCTTACGTCAATAAAAGATTATGTTGTGCTTACCGTGAAACTTTTATGTATATAAACCACTAGCTTTGAATAATGCTAATCAACCTTATTTTTATACCTAGTCATACGTATGCAAATATCTAAAACTGTACCTAAAACACATCGAATTTAGCAGAACTCCAATTTTGATTACGCTGAAAATATGTTCCGTATGTTTTGATTTTACAATCAGGAAACCATAAATCATATTAATTCTAAATAAAATAGCATATGTTGCTATTAACAAATCATAATATTATTCTAACCAATGCAAATAAGGTTTTTCTCGTTATTTTCTTGATTCTATTTTACGGAGAAAACTACACGGTGCCTTTATTTATTTTATTGCTTCACCAACAATCGTTTACATATACAAGTCAATAGTCTAGGAATAATATCTTTATAATAATATTGTATTCATATAAAATATATTACCTATTATAACCTGGTGAAACAATCTCTTATAAAACCTATATGATTATAGCATGCATACTATAATATGTAATACATACGTTACTCTTATAAAGATTATACAAGAAGAAATGTTATGTATTATATAAGAAAATACGTATGGTGATATTAAGGTTTGTTCATAATGGCCTTATTACGTAAAAGTATTGACAAATAACAAAATGGCAGACAAATCCAGGACGGTCCAGCCGTTCTTAAATTATAAATGTTGCAACTAAGTCGGGTTAATTGCAACATTTATAATTTAAGAGCGGCTGGACCGTCCTGGATTTGTCTGCTATTGTACTGTATATAGATGATTTTACAAAAATATGAGTAACGTGTCACTCAACAAAACAACAAAAAAATGTTAAATATAAAACAATTTAATAATGATCATATCCTTAATTTTAATTGTTACTAGGATATTGTTACGTACGTTTCTCAAGATATTGGTATAAGTTGTTAGTTAATACTAACACATGTTAATACAACACATTTCTCCACACTTAATGACACCAATATCCAGCACAAACTTCCAATTCTTTCATTTATCATAATTATGTCTCCGTTAAGCCGTTGGCCCGCTTCGAGGCGGAGAGCCCGGACGAGCTGGCGCTGGCGGACGCGGCGCTGGCGTACGGCTACGAGCTGCGCATGCGCACGCCCGAGGAGGTGGAGCTGGGCGTGCGCGGGGAGCTCACCAAGATGAAGGTGCTGCGCGTGCAGCAGTTCGACGCCAACAGGAAGTGCATGTCCGTCGCCATGAGGACGCCTAATGGACAGGTAATGTCTAACACCACTATAATATTTATTTATTTTTCGTCTCTTGCAATTCATGTTGATGAAGCTGGCACAGAGAGGCCTATACTCAGCATTGGGTGATGTCCGCTTGCGGATGATGATGGACATCTTAAGGAGATATGACTGCATAACAAAAAGGTCGCCAGCCAAAAAGTTCACCTAAAGATAGTTATCTTGTTTTTCGACACAGGTTCCTATATATCCAATCAGACTGACTGTTATACCGAAAGACTCGGCGCATACCAGAAGTGTTTTCATTTATCAATCTATTCATAGGAATAACACCGGGTTTGACGCCTCTTAAGAATAGCTCATGCGGTTAATTACAGGTTCATAGCAAAACTTACTGCTCAGTGTTCAAGGGACAATTAATAGAGGGTCATCACTCGTAAAGGCTGTCTTAATGTTCGATAGTACTAAACACAGCTACTGCTAATTAATAGTTCAGCTGTCTTACAAAGAAACCAATTTCTTTAGTTACTTAAAAACTGTTTTTGCTTCTTGTTTCTTGCTCTGATATCACCCTGCTTCGCACATGGCCGATGTTACGACGTCAAGTTCAAGTTCATAAGTTAAGTTCGTGTAATCCTATTACAGGCAATTATGAAACATCGATACGTGATTTATTCAGTTTCGACGAAGTTTGCACGTAACTAGTTACTTCTAATAACAGTATTTATTTATGTTTATCATCGATTCATCGAACCTGTGTGAGGAAAAGAAGCAAGCACAATGCACGCGACCGTGACTCCTGTGTTGTACCGCTTGTATTTCCACTGCCATTTTGTTTCAAAATAAAATACCTACATTAACAGAATAAAGGTTTTACAAAATCCATGCCAACAACCTATTCCATGTGGCTATTGGATCATGCCGATACGAAGGAGACAAATCCCATTTACAGATGCTTGTTTTTCACATCATTTAAACGGCACTGTTTAAGCCTAGCCTCTCTATGATGCATTGATACTTCCCTAGATTTTTACTCACAACCTTGTGCATTTAAATCCTTTTTAGAGCTGTGTATGTAAAGCTTTTAGCTACACCTACACTAATTTAAATGAAACTGCATATCGTCGAATATTTTATCAATCACAATATTCTGGCAGTAACCTTCCATTCTCCTGTGCCAAAACTGGCATAATATATTTGTTGGCACAAGATCACGACTCCTCTAGAGAACTGACGTAGAGTAAAGTATAGACATACACAATGACACATGTAGCGATCGAATTAAATCTTTGGCTTGCCACTCCTTTTTACTTTTTTTCTATTTTTTTACGATCTTAAATGCTACCTACTGGAATTTCATAAAGACGAAAGGTTTGACACGTGTTTTAATGCGCCACGAATCTCGTCAAGTCATAATTGTTTTTAATGTAAATATGACAACTCCATAATCAATTTATGCTAAGCCATTTCCTATACTTTTTATTACTCGTTTATACAAAATCAATCGCAGCAACAACTGTAATACAATATAAATAAGTAAGGGAATATATAAGTATATATAGTCGACAATATTGACGTTAACAACATGGCAGCCAGCCCATGCTTGCACCTTATTAGTTATTTGTATACCGCATTAATTTTCGTTTAAGCACCCACCAACCAATAATTCTGGAGTGAGAAACCAATAAACATGCGTTGTTAATAGAATTATTTAAAAGCGCTACAGTTCATGTATATTATGCTACCGTAAATTGAATTAATAGCTTAATGGTAAATTAAGCTTTCTTGCATGCTGTCAACCTAATAAAAGTAAATTAAGTGTCATTTTAATAGGTATTTATGTACGCAGTATGGCTTTTTATTTTATGTCGAGAACTTTAAAATATTTTGACAATAATTATTTTAATGCAGATTTTTTGGAATTAGTTATCTAGGTAGGACCGCCTTAAATAACTGTTTAATTAACCGTAATATTATTCTTCATGTAAAATAAAATATATTTTCATCCTAATAATAAAGATGGTCCTAGAGTTAAACCTTGAGGTACTCCTAATTGTACTGGATGTCAGATGATAGCCTGCAGCACTGATAGCCGAGTGGTATGACCGTTGGAGTGCCAAGTCAAAGGTCGCAAGTTCAAACCCAGGCACGCACCAATGTATTTTCGAATTCATGTGCGTACTATACATTAGTTATCAGTTGCTAAAAACGGTGAAGGAAAACATCGTGAGGAAAGCTGGGAGACACACCTGGGAGATTTTTCAACGGTGTGTAAAGCCATGTCAGAGGCCTACAGGCGGTTTAAACTCTGACACCAGGTTGTTTCATTAACAGTACGATAGGACGGAAGGACTGGATGTCAGAAAGATTTTCACCAGCACAATAACCTTGAGTATAGAATATAATGGTGAAATTTAGTTGTTGGATGTCATGGCAAAAGTTATCGAATGCTACTGATAAATTCATGATCACTGCAATTGTATTGTTCTTGTTTTTTTAGGAATTGAAACCTGTTAAAGTGGAACAACGCCCGTATCTCTGTAGTTGAACGACCTCGTAAAACCATATAATTCGTTGAAAAGAAGGTTAATTTATATAGATTGTTGTCAAAGCTGCTATATTATAAATTTCAAATAAAGAACAAGGCCTTTCGTAGTTTACTCACGTGATGAATATCACAAACCATGGACGAAAAGAGAAGAAATGTGTTGTGGATGGTATGGCAATCGAAAAAGTAAATAAATCTAATCCAGGCTTTCTAACCAGGACTAACTTATTATAAAAATGAAGATTTATTTTATAATATGTAACATGTTGTCCAACCAGGTGGTACTGTATGTGAAAGGCGCGGACACCACAGTGCTTGGAGCGTTAACGCCAATGCGCGCCGGTTCAGCCGAGTCAGCCGCTTATGATAGGACTCGCTCCTTACTGTCAGAGTACTCGCGCGCAGGTCTGCGAACGCTGGTCATGGCTAAGCGCACCATGCAGCCTGCGCTGTGGGAAGAGTGGCTCGCTGGACACAACCGAGCCTCAGAACTAGGCGAAGGTATGATTAGAAATCATTATCATTCATTCATCATCATCAGTATTAGGCTGGACTTAAGTTAGTACCATAGAAGTTATAGCCACATTAATTATGTTAAATCACATCTATGTTAAAATTCCCAATCGTGAAGTCCAGTGAATAAACGTGAAGTCCATTTTATTCTTTCAAGACTTTACTTATCACTCCACATGAGACAGATTTGATAGAGCTAAATTCAGTCCAGTTTAGTGGAAATGTTCGTACTAAACGAAGATGCTCTGTCGTCTTTTGACATAAAATTGACACTCGGTTCTTGTACGATCTATTTCACCAATCGAAATGTCATCTTCAATAGGTCGGGAAAAACGCGTCCGTGATTCGCTAGCTCGGCTAGAAAGCGCGCTGTCATTGGTGGGCGCGACCGGTGTGGAGGACCGCCTGCAGGAGGACGTGCCGCGGACCGTGCGCGCGCTGCTGGACGCCGGCATCGTGGTGTGGGTGCTCACGGGCGACAAGCCCGAGACCGCCATCAACATCGCCTACTCCGCTGCCTTGTTCTCGCAGAGCGATAGGCTACTGCACCTCATGTCCAGAGATAAGGTCAGTGAACCAATAACGTACATCGTCATTACATATATCATCTAATGCTAGGTCGAGTAGTGTGATTGAGTTTTCCATTAGGTGATTCTCTGCAGCAGCATGAAGTCTAAAATTATGCTCTTTTAACAGTACATGAGACAACATCTTGCCATGCATTTTTTGTTTATGGTATCGAGGAAACGTGTTCTTAAAAGTTGGGAGTCTTGGCTCTTTCAACTACCTAGTTTTTAAGCAGTTCGTAGTCTTGTGTGGCGTGTGTCTGACCGTGTGTCGCGTGTCGCGCGTGGTGTGCAGGAGCACGCGGAGTCGACCATCAAGAGCTACCTGGAGGGCGGCGCGGCGCTGGGCAGCAGCGGGCGCGCGCTGGTGGTGGACGGGCGCACGCTGACGTACATCCTGGACCGGCGCTCCGGGCTCGTCACGCCCTTCCTGTCGCTGGCGCGCCGCTGCTCCGCCGTGCTGTGCTGCCGCGCCACGCCGCTGCAGAAGGCCTACATCGTCAAGGTATCACTAACTATCCCATCACCAGAGGTAACGGGGTCGTCCCCCGTTATTTTACAGGGGATTTACAGGGGAAAATTATAAGGTGTGAGTGTGTCAGACTCTTGCCGAGGAGGACATAAGTAACTTAGATCAAGGGACGCGGGATCTGCATTTGTTGCCCCGCCTCCCCCTTGCCGCCCTCCGGTAGCGGATCGCACGCCCGTGTCGCGGGTCGCGGGGCACCAGCGAGCGTCGCCTGCCGGGACCACCTGGTCGGGCGTCGAACTGCCCCAAGTCCGTCGCGCGCAGGCCTGTTACGACTTCCATTGTGATCAAATAACAATTAAAGCAATGTTGTATGATCTTCTATCATAGCTAGGAGAAGGACAGTTCTCGAACATAGCACACAAAGCCTTAGTGGCTACTTCGAAATGTAAAATAGCCTTAATAATGTTAAGCGAAAAAATAAATTACTATGCCAGAAATAGTAATACAAATTTAAATATAATATAAATAAAAAATTATAGATAAAATGGAAGCAACAGGTTACAGAAGATATATTCAAGTGACATGATATATAAAGCCTAGTCGATAAAACTGTGTGTTTTTATGTGTTTGGAATAGGCGGTGAAGGAGGAGCTGGGAGTGACGACGCTGGCGATCGGGGACGGCGCCAACGACGTCTCCATGATACAGACGGCGGACGTCGGTGTTGGTATGGATCAGGCATTATCTATTCTAGCATAAGTTATCTAATATACTGTTTAGTCAGTTTAGTTGGTATAAAATAGTTTTGGTATTCGTAAACACGTTTTTATCTGACATAACAATCTATATATAATTATATATTTGTATTCAATAAGTGTCGGCTTCGCAATGGTGTCGCCGTGTAGAATCCGGCCTAGAAATGACCACCTCCTCTCCTCCCGTAGATGTCCTAAGAGGCGACTAAGGGAAAATCCAGAAGATGGGCGGCAACGTCTTCTGTAACTTGACCACCAACACTGCGATCCCCAAGCCGCTTGCCAAGCGTGGGTATTATGGCACCCCCCCTTCTAAAAGAAGGAAGTCTGCGTTCAACAGTGGACGTTTTCCCGCTGATGATGATGAATGGTGTCGCATCAAAATTATTTAAACAAAATATCAGTCTTAAAATCTGTAACAACATTATCCAGAACAGTACGAAATATATTTCGTCCGCTGCACTTTTTGCGCGCTACTCTTGACTATCACTTTCAGCTCTAATCCGTTGATTCTCTTGAACCACGATTGTCTATTGTTTGTCCACTTTTATGTCTTTATTCTACGATGACGTGCTCTTCTCTATATAACACACCCAGGAGACAATGTCAATTATTTAATTAATGTAATAATGTTTTATGTGCGTGCTGATGTTGAAATTAATAAAATAAATCACAATATGACTGTCACCTTGAGTTAGTTTTTAATTATAAAACTTAATGGCATGCAATTATAATTTGTCTAAATTAATGTTGCTTTATAATGGTCCGCTGGGTGTGTTGCAATTTTTTTTTACATTTATAAACAAAAGGGCTCTTAATAACATGAATGAATATAAACATTTCATTTCCTTAGTCTTATATTTAACATAACGCAATTTATTTTTGAGAATTATTTATTTATTTATTCTCGACATCGCTATGTAGGGACGGGAGTATTAGAGATTCTTACAAACTAACCTAATACAATAGCGTGAAAAGTTATCTAATGGAAATCAACCCGTCAAACATCAGCCCGTTGCAGTCCACTGCTGGACATTGGCCTATAAAACGCTACGCGACCCGGGAATCGAACACACCTCGTTTTCAGCAGTCGTGCTTAGTACACTTGAGGAACGAAGCAATTTTTTTTTTTGTACATATTATTAATCAGTTACTTTGTTATCGGCAGGTATATCGGGGCAGGAGGGTATGCAAGCGGTGATGGCGTCTGACTTCGCGGTGTCTCGGTTCAAGTTCATAGAGAGACTGCTGCTCGTCCACGGGCACTGGTGCTACGACCGCCTGTCCAGGATGATCCTCTACTTCTTCCTTAAAAATGCCGTGAGTGTCATATGTTTTACTATTACCACAGTCTTTATATCTGTGTTCCTTTGATATCAGCTAATTGCTTGTTTGTTCTTCAAGCTCTGCAGGAGAGATGGTACATTTCTTGGGTTAATTACGAGGAATGCGTACTGAATTAAGAACGTTGGGCTACAAAAAGTTTTTATTAGCAGGTTTCCCTATTTCAAGTGAAGTTTTATAAGATATATTTTGTACAGTTCTGAAATTGATATTTAAAGAGTGCCCACTTGTAACAATGTTTCTACAATGTAAGTTTACAATCAAGTATAACTGTTATAATGATAGACTAATTATTTTGATATGAAAACGCGATTCTGTCACTAACATTGACTCAGATAAAGCCAAGCGACTAATTAATTCTAATTGCATAGTATAACAAAGTTGTGCTTTGAACTCGTGACCTTTCGCAAGCTAATCAAAGCCTTAGTGGGTCATTGTCACTTATAATAACTATATGATCGTGTTGATAAACTTGTATACAATATTTCGGAAAACATTTAATAAATAATTTAATATACTATATACCGTTCCCACTTTATACAATATTTTCTAAACCTAGTCAACAAACAATTCTAGAGTATAAAATATATCAAAATTATATGCAAGTCGGGTAAATGGTTTTCGAGTTAAAGTTGCAATAACGGAGCCTTGTAACGAAATAATGTCGTAGATAGCTCAGGTCCATGAACAACCAAATTATTATTTATACAAAGTTTCATTTTGCTAAGACAATAAGAAGTAGGTTATTAAATTGCAAGATTTGCTGATTAGGTAAATAGTTCCGAGTGAAGCTAATAAAAACGGGTCTTTCCCTCCAAAAGTTGCTGTATTTCCTTTTAAGAAGACTGTTTCGCCCGCAGACTTTCGTGTTCCTAGTGTTCTGGTACCAGCTGTACTGCGGCTTCTCCGCCATGGTGATGATCGACCAGATACACCTCATGTCCTACAACCTCATGTTCACCGCGCTGCCGCCCATCGTCATTGGTGAGTTTTATACCTATTTTAATATCTGTCATATGTTGTTGATTGTCTATCGTTTTGTTTATTTTGTTGTCATATTACTACCTAATAGTTATTACATACAAACTGCAGAGACTTAAACGCTTTCTTAGTAATTAGGTGAGTTATTAACGAAGTTGTAAGCAATGATACATATTAACAATTAAAACATTACTAAATACCTACGCTCATTTCAAAAATTGCACCAATTTTGTTTCGGTTTAATCGCAAAATCCTTCTGTCATATTTAACATTTAGTTCATTATGATCAATCCAAAGAAACATTGTGATCATTTTGATATCGTGAAAGGAAAGTTTGCCTTTTAGTAAGTATAATACGAAGCCCCCCCCCCCAGGCGCGTACGACCGCGTGGCGCCGGCGGCGCTGCTGACGGAGCGTCCGGGGCTGTACAGCGCGAGCCGGCGCGGGCTGGCCTACCGCGCGCACTCCTACTGGGCCGTGCTGGCCGAGTGCATCTACATCAGCGTCGTCATCTTCTTCACGGCCACCTTCGCCTACTGGGACACCGAGGTGGACATGTGGTCCTTCGGCGTCTGCTGCATGACGTGCTGTCTGGTCATCATGCTGCTTTACGTCGCCATCGAGACTAGGAGTTGGGTGAGTGGAAACTACGTTACATTTTGACGTTTGAACTTTTAAGTTAACTTGTTTAATGTGAGTGAAGGTGGCAGATTCTTGTTACAACACTGGCCATAAACATTTGAGATACATATTTGTAAAAAGTCATCAAAAATGTCTTCCTTTTTTTCTCGGGCTATCAACCATGTGGAAGATACCCGGTCTTTTAAAAGGCACACGTGGGGACCCAGGTCCAACACGCAAAGGCCGTTGAGAACTTTTAATCTTTATCATCATAATTATTATTAACAATTTTCTACAGATATTTTTGTTTAGGTCATAAGTACATAGATGAATTGATTCTACTTCTAGACCCCTGATTCACGTGTCGTTTTTTTATTTGTCTTGTTATCTTATTCAAATACAAGTTGCATGAAAAAGTCTGCATTAAATTATCTGTGAACGACCAATCGTTAGATTAGGTCAACTAATACTGGAAAATATATGAATCACTGGGTACAATTTAAATATTATATTGGATGGAAAATACACATAATTGATTGTGCTTAACACACGTATGAGTGCAGCTGGCACGTAATAATAATAATTGTGTTAATTAATTAATGTAATAATAAATGTATTCACCAATGGTTTCCATGCAGCTTTTCCACTTAAAACTTGTAAGTGGCTGTGAGAGAGTGATGCATGGGCTTTACAATGCAGAACATAGGGTTTGAATTAACATTGCACAGTAGAACTATGCTTGATAGGTGCATTTGCCGTGTTTTTTTTATTAACACGTATTCACAATTAATTAACTTACTTAATAATGCTTTATATAATATATATATTAGTTTATAAGGTATATATTTATGAGTCAAATAACCCAGAATATTGAGTTGTTATAATTATTAAATCATCAAAATATACCTGCATGAAGCAAGCTGTTATTGTAGCATTTTTTAAAGTAAATAACTAAATAATGTCAATGATATCTTCAAATATCTCACGTTTAGCTTATGCAAACATCGTGTTACCGTGTCATCATCGCACACATTTTTGAGTGTATTTGAAAGTGTGGTTTCATAGAACAAATAACACAAGTGAAGGTTTATGAGAATATTAGCAAGTGTGCGTAGTGGAGTGTGTTCTAGGTTATGTACAGTCAGCGATGTTAGTAACTAAACAAACTGAGGACGTTCATGTCAAGTATTCAAAAAGAAAAGTACGATAGTGCCCCAATATCTCAATCAAAAGTGGTATTCATCCATGAAATTGTTCTTCAATAAATAATATGTTTGTTAAAACAATTTAAATATTTAGTTGTTTTTTTTGCTGACTGTAGGTAACGTTTTTATGCATATTTTATTAAGGAGACAGCTTTATTGATTGAATGTTTGCTTAGTAAACCGTGCTTATCTCATCATAGCCATCATAAGGCGAGAGGTTGAATATATGGTATGAATATAATTTAGAGAACCCAAACGCTTACTACACCGAAGCAGTACAGCTTTACCGAGCATGTTACCAAGACCTATGGACCGGATACCTAGATCTTAGTACGTCGCCCCATACTAGGAATTTCTCCTGTGTCGTGGGTGCGTTTCACGAACATGAAATATCTCATACACAATTACACATACACCCAGACTCGTATTAAACATCTGCGGATCACACAAATTTTAGCGCAGCAGTCCAATCGCTTTGCCCCTGCGCCAATCATCCCCTCTAGGCAAGTGGCAAAACGCTTGACGAATAGAAATCAAATAGAATAATAAATGTATGGGGATGACGTAATGTTTCGACTATGTTATCAATGACATAATATGTCAGACACATATATTTTTCATTCTATTCGTCAAGCGTTTTGCCGCTTGTCTAGGGGGGCAGGTCCTCAATTGATATAGTATCGTAATATTGGTATATAGCTAGCCGGAACTAACTAGACCTAAGTGTGTTACCCAGGTCTTGCAAATACGTCCAGTACAGCTAACCTGGAGTAATCAGGTCCTCCATAATTCCAGACGGTGATCCACCTATTAGCACTAACGGGCTCCCTGGTCGCGTTCTTCGTGCTGACGCTGGCGTTCCAGTCCATCTCCGTGACCTTCATGAACCTGCCATCGACCTTCCACGTGATGCAGCACGCGATACGACAGCCGGTGTACTGGCTCGTAGTCATCATCACCACTGTATCTGCTCTCACTCCGAGGTAAGCGAGGATGGCTTTACAAGGATCATTAAAAAGCACAAATTGTCAAGACTGTCTCGTTAGTTTAGTTCTGAAATTGTACCTTCTTGGTAATGGTAATAGGCTTATTCTTCTGCTTATTGTATGGTTGATGAACAACCTGGTGTCAAAGTTTAAACCGCCTGTAGACCTCGGACTTGGCATTACACAACTTTGAAAAATCTCTCAGGTGTGTCCGTTGCCTCACGATGTTTTCCTTAACCGTTTTTAGCAACTGATAACTAATTTTTAATAAGCACATGAAATTAAAAGATAGACATAATTATGCAATGGCAGATTTTTCCGTAGATCTATAAAAGGGGAACAATTCCACAATACATTATTTCGTTATATCTCAATGAAATTTGGCAGCGTATCGATAAAACGATAAAAGCTCCCAGCTGGCTTGTTTTTTTTTCGACATCTTCAACAATCATCGTCAAATTTCAATCAATATTATCGCGTTCATACAGACAGACAGACGTTTCTTTGTATTATAATAAGTAAAGATATTGATAACTGGCAAAATAAGGGTGTACATTCAGATGTGTGTATTCACAAAAGGTAACTCTAGTTCCTTGTTATTTAGAGTTTCCACGTTAATACCATTAAAAAATGTGTTGATATATATTTGGTTCGTCCTCCCCAGGCTGGCGTACCACGGCATCCGCAACTCGCTGACGCCGGGCACGCTGGGGCGCGCGGTGGCCGCCCGGCGCCGCGCGCGCACGTTCGCCGCGCACTACCGCTCCGCGCCGCCGCACGCCACGCTCTACCGGTACCTACCCACACACATCACACACATCACTCACTCTAACTCACAGCTGTTTCTGAAAGACTGCTTCTGACTACAAATACTAAAAGAGAACTTGTTTTCTACGTACTACTTGATTACACAATTTTCAACAACTTTTGGTTGTTACTGCAATCGAGTAGCACACCGGCATTATAATAACCTGTAATGTACTCTACTAATCAATATAAATATGGAATAGGTGCGGACCAAGTATGGTACCCTGTGGTACTCCTGTGTACTGTATACAAATAGAAGGAACATATATTATCCTTTAAATTACAATTTAAACTCTTTTATATATAAGTAAAAAATATTCTTAATGTAATAAGGTATTTTTAAACGTATGTTTGTGTAACTATCATTAAAATACATATGAAACCCTGTTAAAGGCTAACTAGATGTCAAGAAAAAATGTGCTCCATTATTCCTTTAGTAAGGAATATTGTCATTTAGAATTTTTACCCTGAGTACATGTTTTTTTGAGTAGCCGAATAAGGTAAGACATCTTGACAGTTTAATCTCCAGATTTTTCTGGTTTAGGATTAAAAGCATTAAACACCATATTCTGTTACTGTTTTTGCTTTATGTAACAACATACATTCGTAATATTTAATGGCACAATGTGTTGTCCAGCAGTTCGACGGACGAGGACGGGCTGCAGAAGCCTCAGCCGGACGTGGCGGCCATCACCTGACGGCGCCCGCCCGCCCCGCTGCACCCTACACTCAACCCAGGCTGTGATCTGTCGATAGACCTATTGTAGTTACATGTAGAATATTATTGTGCTTTATACTGCAAAGCGGGACCAACGCGCCCGAGTGACGCGCGTGATGACGTCACACGCGAGCGCCGAGACTTAACTAGCATTTATCTTAGCTCACGTTTCTGCAAGTCGGATGGCTCTGTGCTCCGCAAGGCAACAATAGTGTACAGTGAGCTAAGAAAATATTTAATTATTGATTTGTACAACACTATTAGAATCTGAATTCTTCGAAATACATTCTTTTTCTTTGTAAATATTTTTATCGCAAGTGTTCAAAACGATAACGTATAACCTACCATATCATCGAAATCGCTTCCGATGTTGTTAGTTACCATAATATATGTATAAATATAAATTTATCTGTGTATATATCAGTACGTAGTACTTACGCGGCCGCTCTCGCGGTGCTCTAACAGATCTGCCAATGTTATTGATGTTATGTATAGTTTGTTAATTTTAATCAGTATTCTGACTGTGTAATTTGACCATGGATTTAGAAACGTTGGGTAAACTTAAGAAAACCTTTATTTGTAGCAATTTATACGATACGTTTAAAAAATCGCTTTATTCTCGGATGCCGCGAGTCCAAATAAAAAAAAATTTACCTTTTGCCATTTCAGTATAGGATTTGCACTCGAACGATATAATCGTGTAATGATTTACTGTGGGTCACAGATACACTTAATTGATAAGTTTTGCAAAAAAAATCTTTTGGTGTTCTCTTATTGTAATCGTCACTAGCTCACGTGTCCATACTATTCTAAATCCATGTCAATACATGGCTCGTCACCGTGTGTATGTTAACTTCATCGTCAATGTACCTTGTGTTGAATGCGTTTAGTTTCTGCTCCATATTCAATCGATTTAAACTTAATTCAAACTTAACTTTATACTAATCGATTATTGCAATACGAGATATTGTAATCACAATGTGGAACAGAGGCAAAACGTCTGAATTACTATTTATGATAACACTTCGTGTGAATGGCCAAGGGTATTTTTGTTTGCTACGTATATTGTTACAACAGCCAGTTTCTAAAAGATGAGAGGATCAAGATGATTCGCAGCTGTTTGTTGTTTAAAGGTAACGACTAACTAGGCGGTGATATTATGTGGACTGTGGGCCACTGTTGTAGTGATAGATAAATTATTCTTATAGGTGTGCTGTCCATGAACGAACTGTAGCGGGTGGTTGGTTCAATACCAGAAAGCGTACGATACAATTTGTTTTAATAATAAACAATCTTATTATGTTTATATAGAATAAGTAGTTAAAATAGACAAAAGTGTTTTATTAAAACAATGCATTTTAAAAATACTGTTTTACACATTCGATTTGACTTAGTTAGGCAATAGTTTTAATGAGTGACTTGAGAATGTTATTTTTTTAGAAATTGTATTGATTGGACTAACAACGAAAATGTATTATTGATAAAAAGAGTTCTAATTTTATTATCAAGACGCGCTCCTCAAAATCTGTTTTACGAAATCCTGTCAACACCTAAAAATGTTGCCAGGCAGCAAAAATGCGAACATTTATTAAGCAAAAGTGTTCTTAGTCTGTGGTCAAAGCTTTCTGGTATTACACCACCTACCTGGGACTATTTAGTGCCGTGTGACGCGAACGTTGATTGTACTTTAGGTGATTATGATAACTAGTGTGTGATAATGATAACGGTTGACTTCCTTCTCAGAACGTTGATATTTATTCATAGCGAGAACCGCTGCCTTGCCAGAGACTGCACCCGGTATTGGGGCACATTATAATCGCGAATGGAGACACACTCGGTGAACGGCGTTCGAATAATTGTCTTACATGAATGAACTAGTCATCTTAAAGACTGGACCTAGTAATGGAGGTCGGTGCAGTAAGATAATGACAGATTTTAATCAATCCTAAATCAGTATACTAATTTGATGTTCAAAGGATGTTCAGTAGATTCTCTATTCAACGAAGAAGTGAGTTATAAAGTAAAAAAATAAGTAAAGAAGCGTGTCAAGTCAAGCTGTGAGTGTAGAATTTATGTAAGAAAAAACAATCACTAACTTTTAGGCGTTAAAATGTTAATTAATTAATAGCACTTGATTTACTCTTTTGTAGGCGCATTTTACGATCACTTTCAATACAAACTAATTAAGTAAAATTTTAGTCATAATAGCAGGAAATATTTAATTTAATCTTATACTGAAATTTCATTATAAGATAAACTAGAAACAAAAATTGATTTAATATCAGTGCTATGATTAATATACCACCCTGTATGTGAAACGTGAAACTGCAGAGCAAAAGCCTTTTCATATGAGGTAAACTATCAAGCATTTCTGATATCCTCATTACGTGTAAATCGTCATTCAGACAATAATTATGACTTATTCATAAAGTCATGCGGCAATTATATGCCCATTTTATAGGAAAAGCGTAGCACATTTTTTTGCCGACGTAGCTTTGATTCTCGATATAATATAAATAATTAGTCAATTGTCAACGTGTGTACCAATTTGATTATAACAAGTGCCTTGAGCGCGGCGCCCGAGCGTGTCTCCAGGCGCGCCCTCTTCGTGTATAGATGATTCCTAAAAGATTAAACTATTTTTACTATCGTTTCTAGTTTTGTACATAGAAACAAATTATATTTCTATATGAATGAGATGATTGTTACTTGTACAGTAGGATATTTTTATATGAAACAAATCTTTGTGTAAATAACTTGTATGTTCTAAGACTGTTGTTTATTTAGAGCTTTTAATTTGTTCAGTTAAATTAAACTATGTAATAGGTATTGTGATGAACACATGTATTTTCCAGTCATTATGTTTCATGCCTGACCTCGGATAGTTCCCATTCTTGCCATGTCGGTCCCATCTATAGTAATTAACTTATTAACGTCTAGTACAAATGTTTGTAGCTTCGAACTTGTTCTTTATCACTGTTTGAGAGATAGCTTGCGTGTGGGATTGCAAGGAGCATTTTATAGCAAATTAAAATTATTAGCGATTCTCATAGTTGTCTTGTTTATTGGCGATATTTATGAATAGATCTAAATTTACTAGTCTCTCCAACGAAATGTAGATTTTGTTAAACGTTTTAGTATTACAAATATTAATCTTCCATGAAAAGTATTTAGAGGCATTCTATCAATGTATGCATTTGTTCTGTTGCTTCTTCCATTATATAAATCATGTTGATTCTTTATTATACTAATATTGTGCATTTATGTTTTGTGATATTGTCAAAACAAAAATCTCTTATAGTTGCTATCAGAAAGTAAGCACGGCAATGACTAGAAAATACATCATAAAGATGTGTTGTTTTATAATAATAACAAATTATTTAATTTCATTACAATTTTTGTTTTATTTCTCACCTTTTGTACATGTCTTTTGAATTTATAAACATATTAAATACATTAGTTGTTTGTGCAGTTTATGTTAAAATGGATGCTAAAGCTTTTACAGGTTGTTAATATCAACCAATAATAATTAGCACAGGACACCACACTTGTTCTCAAGCACTCGACGCGAGTGGCCGTGCCATAGGCGTAATTTGTTGTCAGAATCGTTGGTTAGTTAAATTATGCAAAAATAACCATATTGACAAGACCAATGTTCATACAAATTATAAAAAGCTTTACAGTTGAGTACACAATTAGAACTCAACGTAAAATATCTTTTGAGACACTCGTTAACGTCTTTAGTACAAATAAATATTACGCCCAAGTGTTAGTGTCCTATTAAATTTACATTCTATATTATATAATTATGCGTATGATAAAGCGACAAATTGCTAACACTGCCGGCCTCGCCCGAGCGGGCGGGTCAAGCTGACACCTGTCCCCTTACCATCGACTTTTAAAACAGGACAGTTGACGATGTGAAAGGGAGACGCCGCTTCGTGCAGTGTAATGCGGCGTCTCGCTTCCTCAACGTAAACTGCTTTAAGAGATCATGGTAAGGGGGCTGAACAATATCCTGGTAGAACATTGACTAGTACACAATACAGCCTATCAGGATACAAGTTGTACGTTGACACCATCAACACGAGCATGCGGTCACCGCACGCTTTACAACAGTCATAAACGTCACAGAAAAGTATTTTATACACTATCCACCGATCCATACAAAAAGAAAGCAATAAAAAGTTGGTAACACAAATATTATGGTTTAACAAAGTAAGAAGTAGGAATAAATAACAACCCGAGCCGAACCGTGTACAAATGTAATGCATAATTATAATTATTTAAAACAAAACTTGAAAATAAAATATCTTCAAATAGAAACCTATTAATACTAATAATAATATTATGACGTATTTATAGTATATAAAAATATACTGTTTGATAACCCACTAAGTAGATTTGAACAGATCATTGAGATACAGGCAGCCTAGAACGAGTTTGACTCATGTAGGCTCAATAAAGTACACATTTTATCTACGTTATATTAGAGACCTCCGACCTCGTAACACACAAATATGCTCAGAAATGCAAATCACGGTTCACAATCAACTACAAGATAATTTACCATTCAGCTTTTATTGCGTCGATGTTCATTAACTAATTAAAAAAGTTTGTTTCAGCCAGACCCCATAAATCTCCCAGTCCTAACAAATACGAATAGTTTTAATATTAAACTAATTAACTAATTAATTAACTAATATGTAGATTGACAAATAATCAAATCGGAACGTGTAAAAAGTGCTATAGTAAGAGTTTAGTATTACTCACAAACCTCTTCCTTGACTGATAACTCGCGGAAGCGCTGTGACCTTAAAAGAGTCGACATGACAACAGTATCACAAAGACGGGCATTTATGTTTAATCTATAACAGGTTCAACAAACGAGTTTAGTTTTTTATACTATTGAATAATTTAATTTACCAAAATGCTAGTTAGTTTAATAACTTATAGAAAATGCCACTGTAAATGTCAAAACTGCAGTTATAACAACACTGTAGTAAAAGACAAAATTTACTCAAAAATGCTACCGGCCGTTAACATTATTTTGTTCAACGAATATGTCGATTATAAAACACTGCTATAAAACAAGGCACTTAATGGACATCATGTCGTAAGTTAATTAAAAACGAAGTAAGTTAACATTACGTACGAGGTACTCTTGCCAAAATTATTTAGGCAGAAGGGTCTGGCTGTTCTGCCCCTGATACTATTGCACTATAAAAACAATTTTCTATATTTAAAATTAAAACGAAGTCTAACTAAAATCACAGAATTAATTTCAGGATGGCATTAACTGTGTCTACGGTGTGTTCGTTGACAAGGACCAGGTCGAACTTGTTGAGATAGTTGCGGAGGTTGCCCTCGGCGTTCTGGCTGAGGAAGCCGACCTTGATGACGACCTCGCAGTGCTCCATACCCTCGGCCATGCCCGCGTCGCCGATGTTGTCCCCCATCAGGATCACGTTGCA